>OX235273.1:2077634-2102644 GCA_944472155.2 Trichobilharzia szidati
TATTATTAGTTACTTAATTTAATTTAGATTTTCCCGTCGATTAAATGAACCGAAGTGCTTGGTCTCAGGTTGATATATCGGCTCCTTGTGCAGATGCTTCGACGATGTTTGGCCATGTAACTTGATGTCAATTGGTGTATGGTGACCAGCAGTGGAATCCACCAGGGTGCGCATTTCGACCTATTTGTCACTCGTCATCACATACTTGTAATGAGTAATCTCAAATTGTCTGTATAAATGCATTTTTTTCCCTCATCTGTTTTGCTATATTACAGTCTGTCGTATAAGTGATAAGTCTATTCCTCTTCTCTTATTTATTGCATTCGACGTAGTTAAAATATGTAAGGCTTTAGAGGTCAGCCCTTCTTTATGAGAATGAAAGCCTCTTCCTAGAATTTTGACATTGTCGAAATCAATCTTATGTCCGCTGTCCATAGATAGCATGCATTGCTATAGCTGATCTTTTTTCTAGACTTTTTAATTCTACTTTATTTCTAGGTGGACGTTTCCTGCACAATCTATTTGTCCATAGTGGATTTCAGAATACAAATGTTGTCCCAATCAGCGTTGTAACTAATCACCATCATCGTCGTCTCCTGCTTCACAATATTTTGTAACTGAATTCAGCTCAGACCACGTTTGTCACAGAAATACGATTTATTTTACCACCCAATAACTACTAATCTGTTGTTATTCTACGTTAAAAAATGTATCCACCGCATAACTGGCCATTATTGTAACGATTAACATTATATTTTGTAATTATAAGAACCTGAAAAGAAGGATTTTTTGAGAAGAATTTTCAAGATATGAGAATACTTCACACTCTAAAATCTTATCACCACTAGATTCGAACATTAAGTTTGATATTATAAATGCAGTTTACTTATAAGAGGAGTATACTTAGCCAGGATCTACCTGGAAAGTGATTATTTCTCCATACAGTTTGTTGTCTTTTCACTCACTCCATTTTTTTCGGCAGCTTGCTTAAATCACTGGGCCACAGAAATTACTTTCCACTAAAATGCCTAATTTCATCTGGATTTATCATCACTGTTTTAATCGTCTAGCTATATCAGGTAACCTGTAGATGAAATTGTGCGCTGGTTTAACTTGCTTCCAAGTAAATATACTTTTGAAGTACTAAAACGAGATCTGCACATTTCTTTCCTGGAGAAAATAAACTATTTATCTCCCAGAATCCAATTTACTTCGGAAGCAGAATCAGACGTCGATGAACTACCATTTCTAGACTCCCTAGTTAAGAGATGGGAAAACGGACATTCTAGTATATCCACATTCAGGAAGAAAACCCACTCCAGTAAATATTTAGACTTCAAATCATCACAACCCATCAGCGCAAAGATTTCAATTGTTTCAAGTCTTCTTAGACGAGCACACTTTCTGATAACGGATGAGAAAGAAAAAGAAGAAGAAATATCAAACATTACTGAAACTCTCAAGCAAAACAACTACCCATGTAACTTCATCAACAAAATCAACACAGACATTAAGTATGACCGAAAACGCATTCCGAAAACATGGAAATCAACAGTCGTCATTCCATATAGAGCAGAGACGTCAGTAGATATCAGAAGAGTACTCAATCAACTTGACATTAGAGTTTTCTTCAAAACATCAGACACACTTCAAAGCAACCTTGTCCATATAAAAGACCAAATCCCTAAAGATTCTCTATTTGATTGTGTCTATAAAATAAAATGCTTGGAATGTGATGCGATATACATCGGACAAACATCTCGAGAAATCAAAATTAGAAGAAATGAACACCGCAGAGCATCTGTTCGACCACCGAGAAATCCGGTTGAACTACAAAAACTTGAAAAGTCATCAGCCATAGGTCTACATGCTATAGAATTAGGCCACAAAATTGATTTTGACAATATTGAAATAATCCAGAAAAACTTCAAAAATCAGAAAGAACGTCTAATATCATCGGAAGCATTTCATATCAAATGGAATCCAAATTGCCTGAATAGGAATGATGGACTAAAACAGAATCTGACCTGGTTACAACACCTCCCTCCTCCATAAAGTGACAAAATCAACACAAATATGATATTGATGTTCACCATGTAAACACACACTGCCTTTATAATTTTTAACACTGATCAAATCCAACAGTCTACACTTGATTTTGATTTTGTTATCTTTAACAATTGACCAACTAGACAACGAAAAATGCCCCCAGACTAACGAACGATGATCAAGTTAGCAAACTTTGTTTTGATACCATAACAGATATACTATTACCTTTGTTATTTGGTTTAGTGATCTTCATTGTTAATTTTAACTTTCAATATGTCCCCTTAACTTGACCTAACTTGTCTATTTTCTCACCTCTTAACTGTTTGTTATATATATACTGAGATTTTGTAAATTCCGGTTTAATAATACTTTGATAAAGCTATTAGCATTAAATAGCGAAATGTCAGTAAAAACGACAATATCGTTTTGTTTTTCATTCATTGGGAAATACAAAAACCTTTATTATAATAAACATTGTGCAGTTCATCAACGAAATGAAAATACATACTTCAGATTATTACTATGCATTTAAATCCTGTTTGAAGAAGAAGGTATTTTGGAGCTGGATGCGCTGAAAATTTCTGTTACTTTTTATTTAACTAATTAATTTTTAAAATTTTTAAAATTTTTAATTAAAAGGAATGGGAAAATTTTTGTACCATCTGTTCGTATATTGCCTGAAATAATGCTTTATTAATATTACACAAATGAGTAAATGTCAGTTAAATGACCATTAAAAACCACAGGAGAGTAGTGGACATCTGTTTTATCCTAGTTCGGTACTCATCAATAGTAGCCACCCTTTGGGGCTCGAACCCAGGACCCTCCAGTTACAAGGCTCATGAATTCTAACTTTCACGGATTTGTGATTTCGGTAGAAGTCAATATTCATGGGGCATTTATTTTTTTTATTTGATTTACAGCTTGATTCCACACCGTATTTTCAGTACAAGTATGGAATTTTCAGCATGGATATCGGTTGCCCAAATTCAGGCATACCATATATATCGGGTGTGCGCCGGCAGGGGATCGAACCCGGACCATGTGCATGGTCGGCGAGAGTCCTAACCACTGTGCCACCGACGTCCAAGTGGCTGCATGTTCCATGAACTCACCTTGTAATCGAAAAGTCCTGGGTTCGAACCCCAGTTGGTGCGCATTGCTGAGGAGTTGCAAACTAGGACTAAGCAGCTGTCCAATAGTCCCTGGTGGTTTACGATGTTTCTCTAACTGACGTCAACCTGTGGTGAGAGCTGGCTGCAAGCCAAAAATTGTAAACAGAAGTTTACGTCCCGAATCGGGGTCATGAGAGAAACGATAAGAAACCCTAACCTTGAGGAACTCACCAACTAATCGCAGCCAACTTAACGTGTGCGAATACGATTCGCAGATATATTGATTTTCTCAATAAACGATCTGTTGTCTGGCCCTTGTCTTCTAGTGTTACAAACCTACCAGAATCCCTACAAACTAACTCAATGGAAATAAATATTAAATAAAGCAAGAGAGTCTCATTGAAATTCTTTATTGCATAATAGTGATAGTAGTAATAATAATAATAGTAGTAGTAGTAGTAATATGAATAATTCTGAAGTATTCCGTAAGACTTGACTCTTGTATATTCTTGTGGATTTTCTTTTTTATCTCTACAGTATTCTGGTACATTGAAATAGTGTCTTTGCTTTCTTGGTTACATTTGAAATTCCTAAGTTTCGATGTTTGATATATATTTTTTCGCTTTAGAGGATTCATTGTCTCATTTCTATTCAATGATCAATTTCATTGTAGCGCTTCAATGTGAGACATAATAATTATAATAAGAAGAAAAAGAGGAAGGACAATAACGTGAAGAGAATTTGGTTTGAATACACACAAGTTGAAAGAAAGAAAGAAAGGAAGGAAGAAACACGAAACAGCGCACAACAGCAACGATAACAAAAGTCGTCGTCGTTACTGTCGTCGATGTAACTAATCAACTAACTAACCAGCTAACTGCCCATTTTCTGATCAAAAATTGTAAAGTGATTAGAGAAAGGAAGAATCACAAGTACTGGTGTGTGTGTGTTGTGTTATTCTTTATTTTGTTGGTACAGTTCGATCTATATTTGTCTATATTTTATTATCAGTTTTAGGCCAATATACAATTAATCCAAGGAAATATATTGCAGCACTGTCTGTCTCTTACTTCAGTGACATGCAGAAATGTAGATAAGGAAACATTGTTCTTCACAAATTTTATTCATCTGAGTGAGTGAGTTGGCTGGTTAGTTAGTTAATTAGTTTTAATAAAAGGCTCTTCGAAGTTCTGCAACATTTTTCAGTATATAATTATGACTTGTGCGTAGATTACTGCTATGCGATACTTCAACCCATTTAACTTGTTCCTCTGTACCAGGTTCATTGAGTAACTATGAGACAAAATTAAAAAGAAAAAGAAAAACACGAAGACATAAAGACAATGTGTTTTTAATATCGAAACATAAGTAGAATAGTGCAGTTAGATCATGAATAAGCACCATTTAGAGAAGTCGATAGCCGTTACATCTTTATTTGGGACTCTCCATCAATGGGATAAAAGACTTGAAAATACTAACTCCTTTTTATTTACCCTATATAAAGCGTGAGCATCAGCTCAAGTGACTATTCCCAAATAGAATGAAACGCCATCATTAGCCAAATAATAGAATTATGAGTCCTAATCACATTTAGCTTACTTCAGCTCACACAAGTAGATAGTATCAAAAGCCCTCACACATTATGTGTGCCTCATAACTCGGTACTCAAAAGATCCAGCTTGGGTAACTGTGTTCAAATAACAACACAACTTTATGATTATTTTATTATTATTCCGTGTGGAACATAGGGCTTTAACAACACATATCGACTTTGTCCTATCTTCTGTCGTCCTCTTCAGCTTGGGCCATGTTTGCTCATAATCTCTCAACTCCTTCTCACACGATCTCCTCTACGTCACACTAGGACGACTCACTCGTTGCTTCCAATTTGTATTCCACTCGAGGGCCTGGCGTGCGATGTCATTCGGTGGCCTCCTCAATGTATGCCTGTTCCATCTCCATTTTCTCCTACATATTTCTTGAGCAATCGACTCTTTGTTGGTTTGTTCCCACAGTTTATTGTTACCTATTCTTCCTGGCCATTTGATCTTCAGTATGCAGCCAGTGAAGGGAGCAGCTGTTGATGAAAGTCTGCAACCTGATGGAAATGCATTTCGTGACATACTGGCCTTGTTTCTAACCCGTATAGAAGGACCGACTTCACATTGGTGTTGGAAATCCGAATCTTGTTCCTTATTTGGAGTGTAGAAGGTTTCCAAATTGGTGTCAGGTTGATGAAGGCTTATCTTGCCCTTCCGATTCTGGCCTGCTTTGACATCGTCATCAGTTCCGACTGCATATAGCTGAAACGATGCTTCCTAGATAAGTGAAGGAAGTAACCTCTGTTAAATCTCTCCGGTTGATGGTGATTGGTGCTGGTTTTTTGTCTCTGTTGCTTGGTTATCTTCATTAACTCCATCTTCTCTATGTTCACCTGGAGTCCTGCCTTCACTGGCTGCTTCTTTAGACAGTTTGTTGGTTTTCTCCTGTAAGTCTTGGAGTTTGTGTGACATTAGACATATATCATCTGCAAAATCCAAATCTTCTAGAGTCTTCTCATCGGTGGTCTGGCGTACTCTTGTCTCCTCTACACAACTTTATAAATCCTAGTTAAAACAAACTATTTAATCTATTATATGGACCTAATTTCCCTAAAAAATGTACATGTATCTTTACATTGCTGGTTATATTTCCCTCACCCCAATTATGATATTGGAATTCTATTGGTTGTCAACTATTTTAATTTATCAGTGTAATTAGTGTCGCTCGAGGTCATATAGAGCATATATATCAACCAACCGTTAATACGAGACAGTAAAAGCTCTCAACGTCAGTGGTCTGTCTTCTTTTCTCGCTTTCTTGCATCGCAGTCCCCGTACAATATTGGTTAGAACAATAGGCTGGCGTATGGACTAGTTGAGGAGTTCCTTAGAGCAACTACCAAGTGTAATAAAGGTTATATGAGAATAGTATTATGTAATAACTGTAGAACGTTATTCAAATTTAAAAATATCATGAAATTACCTTAAGTATATCGTCTGGAAGTTGAGCACCTTTACTCTCAGATTCATGCAAATTGATTACAACTGTCTCCATCCATGCACTATCAGCATTCAACTGGTCGTCAAGATAACCTTTGAAAATCTAAAAGACAATATGGGAAAGCAAATAAGTAGTCTAAGTTTTACAAACTAACTGTTTTTCGAAAGGCTAAGAAAAATATCGGATTCCAGGGAAATTTATTAGTAAAACATTCTGCAGTTTCATTCGTCACACGAAGGTATCGTGAATAAAACGAGCTGAATATAATCACAGATATTCGATAAAGTATGTTCAGTATGCCCGGCCGATAACTGCTACCTTGCCGTGGTGGTCGGGCTTGAATGCCGCAGTGACCCAACAAGCTAAACTGGCTGGGACTCATGTCTCTGCAGGTCCTACCATGCCAGGAAGGTTGTTTGGATAGCGGTTAGACTAAAAGCAGTTACCATGGGGTACATGGGCTCCAGTTTCCAATTGGATCGAATGGCGTATGAACCCATATGGGTCACCGGTAACCATGGGAATGCAGCTCCTGACGCTGCTCCGCTGCCTTGCGGATTAGACTCCAAGTCAAAGGCTCGGGGGTGGTCCCTTAATAAAACCACCTGCTTCGGTCTGGGCGCCCAGGCAGTATCTCAGCCCGCACACAATGAATGAATTGAAGCAACGAACTCTCATTGAAACTCAACGCGCGCTAGTGAAAAATGATTTCAAGCAATATTGATCCCTCAAGCAACTTATTTCCTTCCTATCTTACTTTTATTTTTACACATAGTTTCCTGTATTTTACCTTTGCTAACCTTGGCTTCTTAACCTTCGACAGCCTTTCGCCTTTGTCGAGATTCCCAGCATATCCGTGTCGTTTCGAGATGTTAGTGAGTAGTCCTCAAAATGGTTGTTCCCAATGCGACTTCTAACACAGATATCCTGAAACCGCGTGCTGCGTTCAAGCTGGCTACCTACAATGTTCGGACGCTGATGCAAATCGGACAACAGGCAGGGTTGGCAAGAACTTTGGAAAGCCTCGCTATCGATGTCTGCTGCATTTCGGAGACCCGCATTCAAGATCCCAGTGAAGTGCTTCGACTATCCTCTCCATCTGGAAGTTCTAGTAGTATGTACCACCTGCGCTTATCCGGGGACCCTGTGGCATCGGCATCCGGCGTAGCTGGTGTCGGTGTCGCACTGAGCGCTAGAGCCGAAGCTGCACTGCTCGACTGGATTCCCATTAACAGTCGTTTATGTGCTGTGAGGCTGGAAGGATATACGAAAGTAAGGAGTAGTAGGCCAGATAGGCGGTGTCTATTTGTTGTCTCTGCCTATGCACCGACGGATTGCAGCCCGGATGCAATGAAGGATGAGTTTTACTACCAACTGAGCGGTCTGTTGAAACAGGCGGGTCGGAGGGATATCGTAGTGCTAGCTGGGGACTTGAATGCACAGGTCGGGCGTCTAAGCTCAGAGGAGAGTCGTCTAGGTGGTCAATGGGGACTACATGGTCGCAGGTCAGATAATGGGGACCGTCTTCTGCAGCTTTGCGCGGATCACAACCTATTTCTAGCCAGCACCAACTTCCGGCACAGCCATCGCCGTAGCGCTACCTGGCGTCCTCCCTCTGCGAAGCAAGCTTGGACTCAGATTGATCATATTGCGGTCAGTTTCCGGTGGCGAGAATGCATACAAGACTGTCGCTCCTTCTGGAGCACATGCCTGGACTCCGATCATGCGTTAGTGTGTGCCAAGTTCGTCTTGCGATTTGGTGGGGTTCGTAAAAACCGTCGTCTAAGCGTTGATGTGAGCAAACTAGTAGCACCTGCTACTTCTTTGAAATATCAGAATGAGTTGAAAACAATGCTTGCCAGCAACCCCCCAAGTAGTATAGATGAACACTGGCTTCATGTGCAAGGTGCCATGCAAAAGGCGAGTGTAGCCGCTTGCGGCTTAAAAGAATGCTCCGCTAACAACCACTGGGTTTCTGCGAGTTCCTTGCAACTCATGGATGAACGCCGGTCCATTCCAGGTGGCAGTGAATACAACAATCAGCGAAAGGCGCTCACGCGCAAGATTAGACAGTGTTTACGTAAGGACCGTGAAGCCTGGGGGTCAGAACGTGCGTATGAGATGGAGTCAGCTGCTGCATCTGGCAACAGTCGGAAGCTGTTCCAACTCATACGAGCCACCGGCAGCAAGAAACAAGGTGTCAGCGAGACGGTCTGTGAGGCAGATGGCACTCCAATTACCAGCCTGAAGAGACGCCTGGAACGCTGGGCAGAGCACTTCGGGAAGCAGTTCAGCTGGCCACCAGCTTCATTGTCTACTATCACTAGCCCGAGTGCTCCTTGGTCGGTTAGTACCGACCCATCCACCGAAGCGGAGGTCCGTAAGGAACTCCAAGTTCTGAAACGCCATAAGGCGCCCGGCCCAGACAAATTACCCCCGGCTCTTTTTAAAGAGGGTGGTGAGACTCTCATAATGGCTCTAACTGGGTTGTTCAGGAGGGTTTGGGAGACAGAGAGCGTACCATCAATGTGGAACGAAGCCATTATCGTCCCCATCTTTAAAAAGGGTCGACGTAATTCGTGTGACAACCATGGGGGTATCAGTCTGTTACCAGTTGCGTCTAAAATATTGGCTGCTGTCATGCTTCGCAGACTGTGCAAAATACGTGAAGGATTGATTCGCGAAGAGCAGGCTGGGTTTCGTTCAGGTCGTGGATGCATTGATCATGTGTTCACCCTTCGTCAGTTGTTGGAACACCGCCACACGTATTGCAGGCCAACGATCGTTGTGTTTCTTGATATTAGGGTTGCCTTCGATTCGTTGGACAGAACTGTGCTCTGGAACTGTCTGTTAGAGAGAGGTGTACCTGAGAAATTTGTTAACATCTTGAAAGCCCTATACAGAAACACCTCAGGTAGAGTGAGGGCATACAACCAACTATCACCACTGTTCCCAACCAACAGTGGGGTTAGGCAGGGTTGCCCAATCTCGCCATTTCTCTTTAACTTTGCCATCGACGACATTCTGGAGTCAGCTTTGAAGGATGTATGTGAAGGTGGTGTAGATCTGCTACCTGGAGATAGACTTTTCGACCTCGAGTATGCAGACGATATCGTCTTACTGTGCGATGGCATGCAGGCTGCCCAAATCGCACTTAATCAGTTGGCGATCAGTGTCTGTAAGTATGGTATGTGCTTTGCACCATCTAAGTGCAAAGTACTGTTACAAGATTGGCAGGAGCCTGTACCTGCACTCACTCTTGCGGGTGAACCGCTTGAAGTTGTCGATAAGTTTGTGTACCTAGGTAGTTGTGTGAGTGCTGGCGGAGGGGTGACGGATGAGATTTCCAACCGTATAATGAAAGCTAGGGTGGCATACATCAACTTGAGCCACCTCTGGCGCCGTCGCGACGTTAGCCTGGCTGTCAAAGGTCGGGTATACAATGCTTCGGTGCAAGCTGCGCTGCTCTACGCCTGTGAAACCTGACCTCTCCAAGCTGAGGATGTGAGGCGACTCTGCGTGTTCGATCACCGCTGTCTCCGCAGGATTGCTTGCGTTCGATGGCATCATCGCGTGAGTAATTCTGAGGTTCGGCGGCGTGTGTTTGAACACAGTGGAGATCACCATTCATTGAATGTCGTCATCTGGAAACACCGGCTCCGGTGGCTTGGACATGTGCTGCGAATGTCACCCCAGAGGCTTCCGTACAGGTCTCTGTTCGCTAGCCCTGGGACGGGATGGAAAAGGTGGAGAGGTGGTCAGCCCATGACGTGGCGTCGTGGGATGAAGGATTTCTGTGCTAGATTAGCATCGGTTGGTGTGTCACGACTCCCTGGTTGGGGTCTGAGAGATAGCTCAAATCGATGGCTCGAAACGTTATCGGATATGGCCAAGAATCGTAATCAATGGCGAATGTGTTGCGATTTCCTTCTTTCTTCCATTCCCGATGATAGTTAACGAACACTGTTTGAACCTGCTAAGAATGAGTGTTTTCCTTCCAGATGAAGTTCTTTATTCGTTCTTTACTTATATATAAATTTTTTCTTTTCCTGCCTTCCTTCCTTTTTTTTCATCTACGTTGTTTTATTATTATTGTGTGGCGCATCCTTCTTGGTGCCATATTGTACCAAGTTCTAATGCGTTTAAATAAATAAATAAATAATGTTCAGAGAATATAAAGATTCCATTGTGGGTCAAATTTATTTTGATAAAGTCTCACAGTGTTATACAGTAATATTTATTGATGAAAACGTTTCGAGCACAATTTATTACTGCTCATCATCATGTCAAGGCACAACTCACACAACTTTCTAACTTCGTTTATATGGTTCCACTGTTTTTCATCTCTTGATGTGACTGGTAGTAATAATTTCCATATCTCTGGTAATGGTTACGAGTCATTCCTATTACACGTGTTGGGTGTAGATTCTATGAACAGAGATTCAGTAATCAACCTCTCTCTCTCACTTACCTATACTAATTCTTAAAATTTTAACCCTCTCCCACCCACTCTGTTGTATGGTTGTGTGTTAATGCATGCAGTGCAGTCGCTGAGCTTTTTTCTAAATTACTTATCTTCGCGGGGTCAACCATTCCTACCTTAGCTAAATTCTTATGTTCCGACAGTTTGACTACCCCCGATCTACTAGTCTGACCTATGTAGTTGACTTAACTTACAGTCATTGCAAAGTATTTTGTAAATTATATTATTTTGTCTAATTGGGTCAACCAACGGGGTCCTTTAACCTACAGAGCTTGTCCTACCTGAGTGAGTTTGTAGGTTTAAATGCCACCACTCTAATTCCTACTTTATTTAGAATCCTATGTAGGGTCTCAGATGTTCCCTCCTTATATGGTAAAACTACTGTAGATGCCTTATATTCTCTCTTATTTATGTTATCATTATTAGTTTCACCATTATTTTTATTTTGCTTTTGACCTTTTTTGATCTTCCTAATGAATTTTATAGGACAGTTATTCAACATCAACGTTTATTCTGTCTGTTTCATTTCATCATTTAGGTTTTTGTTGTTGTACTACTTAGTGCTATTGCTAGTACTATTGTTAGACACTTAACTAAGCCTACATTTACAGATAACGGATGAGATATATAAGTAAGTTTTGCCCACACTGGGATAATACTCTATCACAGTGCACAAGTTCTATTCTTATATCAATATGTAGATTGTTTAAATAATGAGTTACCGAATCTTTTTAAAGTTAAAGGACGACAATTGTGCGATAATCTATTTCTAAGCTACAGAGCATGACCATATCTCATATAAATCTCACCGTAGATAGGCGACATATAAATCATTAAAGGTCTATGTATTAAGTAGTATCTTATTGGGCGCCTTTTACTTAGGTTTTGAAATTTACAGCTCTCATCAGTAAGGTGTATCTCCGGTCTCAAAGAAACTCATTTCTTCTCTGAGATTCAATAATCTGTTAGTTCATTTACCAAGATTTATCCTGAAACCACCTTGTTATTTAGAAAGTACGGCGACATTATTCCACATTGACAAATGATGAAATCATACCAACAAAGTTATTGAAAGTCTTTTTATTTTTTAAGTTTTGATTTCAGCATGAACCCAGATCGTTTAAAGAATCACTGAAAATAAGGTAACACTAAATATCGGTTTCATTTTAGTTCAAGAGCCTTCAGCATAGCACTCCCATGATTATATCAGAGATTAGACTCTGTATCTTAAAGTTACAAGGTAAGCATTTAGTTGACAGTATTGCGTAGACGCTCGCCGACCATGCACATGGTCCGGGGTCGATCCCTGGCCGACGCACTCCTTTACCTCGCTAAGCCAGAAATAATGCTGGTGAAGAGGAAAGGTTGGGCATGAGGTTAGCAACCCCATCCTGTAAAATAAACACTGCTACAGAAACTTCAAGCTTCTAGCTTGAAGCCCTTTTTTCGGAAACTTTGTCACAGACATGCAGTTTAGCCACAGTAAACAACTTTATCAGTCATCTGATCTATTCGTCATTCTATCTGACCGTCTCTGTCTGTATTTCTATCCACTACCTCATTGCACAGATATTTGTCTAATCTAGGCAACTGTTCCTGTGGTTCAAGTTATATAGGGGGCACGATTAGGCAGGTTCGTCTACGGCTTCGAGAACATTTAACAGCTTGGTTCAACAGGGGGAAATTAAGTGCATAAAAACCTCGGCCCTGTCACACTTGGCTGATACTGGACATAGCATCGATGTCAACACAGCTTTCAGGGTTGTATACCGAATTTCAAAGTCGTTATCAAGTACAGTTCGCTTATGTCTGCAATAAGATCGACTAAACCGGAACTTTGTATCCAAAAAGAACACGTTCAGCTACTGTTCCTGCCGTGGCCCTACTTGAGTTAGTGATTCTTCTTGTCACCAAGATTGCCTCTTCCCCTTAACCCTCTTGGTTCTTTTCTTTCTTTGCTTATTATTACAAGTATTATTATTCGTCATAATTTATACCCTTCATTCAAGCATTCTCTCAATACTATCGAATTTTCCAATTATAGTATCCTTTTCTCTATATATGCCTCCATTTGTTTCATTTCACATATTGGTCATTTCATGATGAATGTCTCATTGCAGTCTTGCTATCTCCTCCTTAATACATACCACTTTGTACTAGCCACTCAACTGACACCCTTTATAACCTTCAACTGACCGGTCAGTTTTCGTACCCCACACTCTACAAATCTATTATGACTAATCACCACCATTTCCTCCCATTTCGCAATATTTTGTAATCGATTTCAGCCTAGCACGTTTGTCACGCAAATACTACTGTTTATTTTGACACCCCATAAACCGTATACGCCACACGACTGGGCATTATTGTAACGATAACAAATATTGTATTTTATAATTATAAGAACCTGAAGAGTAGAAATTATTGAAAAGAATATTCTTCGTTTAGATTGACTTTTAATTCATGGTATGGGACTATTTCACACTATTAAAACGGTGAGTGTATAGATAGAATGTGCATACTAGTAGGAGTAGGGGGGAAAATAACTATTGTCAGATAGCGATTAGATAATAACGATAAATTGTGAAACCTAGAATAAAATGTACAGCTACAGCACAACATGACATTGATAATACACTTAGCATTACAAATAAGATAAAATAAAAATATAATAAGATAATATTTACGGTTATCCGGTATCACCGTAAGAAATTACTATTTTAGGTTGGCGATGAAGGCCAAAAGAGGGAGAGAGACTGAACAAACTTTTTCTGAACACAGAGATTGGGTTGGCAACTACCTCAGTTAAGCTTAGCAACCGAAGACCTACCAACCTAGGGAGCTGAGATGTTTGCAATTAAATTGTTGGCATCGAAACTTCGAAAAATAATAGCAAAAGGATTCTTTGCCGTAACATTGTGTTTAAAATTCGCTACTCAGTGTATAATTCCAAAGCAGGTAGACGATAAACTAACGAGTCTGACTATTTCATTGTGCATTTGTAAATTTAGCTGTTCATGTGGAGACAGTTACACATCGGTAGGATGACTCGGCAAGCTCGACATCACCTTCTGGAGCACTGTCCAACGTGGTTAGGTAAAGGAGTCGTCATGTCCATCAGGAGTTTCACAGTGATACACCTTATGGATATTTGTCTGTCTTTGTCTCCTACCCTTATTTTAGATGGATGTGGAAACTTAGGAGTTATTTTCAAAATATGATCTTAAACTTAGAATGAACAGGTGGATATTTGTAACAGTGGCAAGTAAAACACTAACTATTTCAAAATGCCATTATCAAAAATTTGTAATCTGTTGAATTTCAATCTACTTACTGAACGATAACTGATTTTTCCGAAAACGTGATGGTTCTGTAATTAGTGTCATAGATGCACAGAACTGAAGATTTCGAAACTACGTTAAAACAGCTGCATAATATCCTATAGTCTTTATCTCTTCCCGAGTGCACGTTGATTCATTATAGAGTTCAAACCAATTTTTAAGTTCACCATTTTTATTTGCTGAGATAATAAATCTAAGTACGAACGCTGCAACAACATCTTGAGACTGACATCCTTTTATTTGGCAACAGCAGGTATCCTCTGGACAGAAGAGGGCTCTAGTGACTTAGTGGTCTACTGGATAGTTCTTCCTCCTATTAAAAAAGGCACTAAGCTCGAGTCCTCGTGAAGTTCAGGCAGATCCAGTTGACTAGTCCCAAGTATGAAGAAATGTGTGTCGTGGATCCCACTGCTGGGCACTATCAACTAAATAATCGCAATATTTATCACTACAGCAATTAGAATTCGAAATGGTTCATAGGAAACTGAACTATTTCTAGTCATTGCATAAATGACAGGCATAGTATGACTGATCGCCAGTCTTATATCTGTGTACTTCAAAACTTTCACAAATATACATAAGAGGAAATAAATAATCTTGGAATTTATGATACAATCATCAACACAAAATGCAATCCCATTAGACTTTTTTCATTCCTTTACGTTCCCAGTGGAACACAGGGCTTCAAGCTAGAGGCTTGAAGTTTCGGTAGGAGTGGTTGCTAGCCTCAAATGCCCAACCTTCCCTCTTTACCAGTCTTATTACTGGCTTAGCGAGGTAAAGGAGTGCGCCGGCCAGGGATCGAACCCCGAACCGCTGTGCCACCGACTCACTATTTATATATATATGACTTTAAAAAACCATACCTGTGTAACTTCAGCCTTTTCAATTCGTTTCAATAATTTGTCAACTCTTCTTTCTGGAAGCATAGCACGTGCTCGTCTGGTTATCAAAGTGCTGATAAGTTTCGGTACACATTCATCGAAGTCACACCGGTTCGTATGATCTGTTAGATACTGAAAAACAAAAACAAAAAAATAAAAATGAAAATGTTATCACTGTGTGAGCCTCCGTTTTCTGATTTGTTTCATAACATAGCACAAAGATACTGAAGCTCTACCTTTGTTACTTATTCAGGTAGGTAGTATTGTTGGGGATCAGAGAAGCTGAGTTCATCAAATCAGTTGAAGCTTCAATGATCAATTTGTTTATCTGTGCGGATTAAAACAAATGGTGGACAAATGGGTTTTAAAGGCACAAGAGCTCAGCGGTAGCATTGTGATGAGATTGTGTATCTATACACTCTCTTGAAAATACAGCTTCTGTACTGAAGAAAGTTATCTTTATTAAATTGTCATTCAAGGGTGGTCAATTCAAAAGCTTCAGTTAGCTTTCAAGTGTGCATCCTGCGCTACACCCTTTTTCCTTATATCTCGAACATTTTCAATTCCTGTGCCTACGACTAAAGGAGGAAATTCTGTGGACTCTACTTCACAATGAATCTATAAGTTCATCTGCTGTTGCTGTGACACATATATGCCTAGAATCGATAGAATGTTTGAATGTCGTCGAAAACAATATGTTTCAAAGTGGTTATTAAGATATATAGAAAACCCAAATACACTTAATCTGAATAGAAATCTAGCATCATCTTCTGCAAAGCGATTATTAAATGCCCGATCACAAAATCAATATTAAGGACAGCTGAGCAATTACTTCACATAATTCTAACTCAGGGTTATTAAACATAATGGGGACACTTTGGAGGAATCATATGCATCCCTAACTGTATGTGTACAGAAAACAATTGACTCCAACCACTTGCCTTTCACGGACTACTTGACCTACTTAAATATGATTGGCTAATGGTATGTACTTTTGTTTTGGGTAATTGAGTAATTCAAGTTTTGGTTTAAGGGATTTGATTGATTGGTTACAGGATTTCATCATGAAGTGACATTGGTTAGGGGACCATTGAAAAACCTGTTTCGTCCTATTTTAGGACTCTTCATCAGTAAAGTGGGTGCGTACTGCTTAGCAGTGCCATGTAGTTATTATGTATGTATTACACATGAGTACACATGAGGTGATGGGCCGAAGTCACATATATGCGTAGATCCTTGAAAGCCGACAATGATTATATGTCTGCTTACGTAATAAGGAAAATGAACACAACTGTCTAACTTACCCATGGCATGCATAACCTTTTATTTCTTTCCAACGCCAAATACTGTAATACACCACGATTACTTCGAATCACTTGTGCCCCAGTCCGTGTATCTCTAGTCCATCGTGTAATACATAACACCAATGAATGATTTGGTCCCCAACGTGGTAACAATCCTTTACCCAATAATCCTGTTCTACCCATTGGATTAAGTGGTGCGCCAGTCGTTGAATCCAATCGATAACGGCCAAGTAAACTTTGTCGGCGTAGTTTAGCCTTAGAATCGTATTGATTGAAATTGATACTGCGTAGATTTTCACTATGTTCAAAAGTAAATATCACGTTCCCATGCGTGAAACTTCATAAACATTAAATTTTTTTTGAATAATCATTTATATTACGAGGAGTAGCACATATTTTTTGGGGGGGGTGGTGGTGGTGTTCAGTGTGACCCAGAAGAAGGAGAACGCCGAGATCATCGATTCACAGTTGATAATAATGCGGAGAAGAAATCAACAGAGTGTTTTGTTTTGTTTTGACTATGAGGAACAATTTTCTGTCTACATTCTACGTCTACAGTAGAGCCATGCAGTGATGCATTACCGTTTTTGCATAACATTTTCGGTATATAATGGAATCAAGCAGTGTTTAGACATGATATAGCATAGTGTTTGATAGGTCTATAATAGACTGTCTTGTTAGTTCCGTTCTAGATTAGTTTTATAAAGCTGACATGCAACTACCAAGCAAGAAATAACTAAAGTAGCCAAGGTACTTACGTCGAATATTCTCGTTCTGTGTTACAGGAGTACAATGGAAGTCGAAACGAAGTCTTAAGTCGGAGAGGGATTTCAAGCATTTGAAGTTTCATTTTGGAGGCGATCGACAGGTAACCTTCGACTGAGGTTTCGTGCCTATTGGCGCTCGTTAGCAAGGTTTATACGCGATCTTGAAGGAACTCATGTTTCTTCTGAAATTTTAACCCGGTTCACTCAGTGCTGAATGTTGTTGGCTTGAAATTCTACTGATTAAGCTGCTAGACTAGATTAAGGGCTCAGTGTTGAATCTAAGTGGCCAACTTCTCACCAGTTGCAGGTTTAAATCCTGGCACAATTAAGATTTACTTCATCTTGGGCCATCCCTCCATCACACAGATATAAATGTATGACTCCAAGATCATGTTAGACAGTCTTTAGTATTGTGATTAAATTTTATAGATGGAAGTTGGAAGTGTGACCTTCGACACGAATCGTGTTCTATTTAGGACTTTTCGGTTAAGCTTCAGTAGTTTTAAATATCGAGGAGTTGCTCACTAGGGTATTAAGCCACTCAATTTCGAAAAATATTGCAATTATATATTCTGAAAACTTGAAAAGTTCCACATTTTTTCAGGACATTAGTGAATTCAGTGGAAATCCAGTTATTAAAGTTAGTTAAGTCAGTTAGATAAAAGCAAGCGATAGCTATATTAGGAACTTTTCTATACCATTATCTGATCAAGTGAAAGTTTGCTTACATCTATTGCTATACTGTAGAAGTACTATCAAATCTGTGCCTCTACATGATTCAGCGACTTGACGCGTCACCAAAAGCTTTTCCAACAGGCTACTGCAGACTATCATCAACATCTTCCTACTTCACTCCATAGTGAACATCAGATGGTCAGAAAGGATAACGAATAAAGAAACTCTAGCAAGGTACCAACCAAGAAACTAACGCCTAACAAATATTCACATGGAAATAGACATGAATTTGACGTACACTGAGGAGACGGTTGACTGACATCGCGGACACATCTAAGGTGGAAACCGAGTGGGTAACAACGGGCTAGGTGTCTCAGGGTGATGTGGAGGAGATGAGGAGCTAACCAAAGATGACTGCAGAGAACAGAGTGAAGTGGAGATGTTTCGCTGACGTCCTATCTTCCACTCGGAACTCAAGAGAAGATTAATCCTCTACTAGATGTCACTGAAACACGAATTTTCGTGTAAATGACACAGAACACTTGACATGAAATTTAAGAACTTTGAAGAATTGCTTTTCTGGGATTTAACTAGTTTGAAGGTAGATTTAGTCACAAGTCTACCTCATTTACAAAAACTTTGAAAATTTAAGATTACTGGCTAACCATTTCGTCCTAGTTTGAGACTTTCCAACAGTGTGTACCTGCGATCAATAACGAAATCACGATTAAATGTCTGCTCATAAGTTACACTGGAGATTTTCAACCCAATTTCAGTCATCTTTAGGCGGTCAGATTCGAAATATCGGCCTGCAAACACTAGTTTGGTGCTCCACTAACCGATCTACCGGACCTTTCTGATAATCAGCTTACCATTTCCATACAGTCCTCACGGGTAACCCACTAGCTGGAGCCCAGCTGGTAGAGTACCAGACTATTTCATACCATGCCGTAAGCTGGATCTTCATCTCTCCTTGAGTCATCACTCGTTACATTAATGATTAATAATCAGAATTAGATATAGAGTGACAATGGCAAACATGCATTATTGGGCATGCCATAGCATTTTAAAAAATTCTTTCAACTAGGTTGATGGTTAGTAATATACATTATAGCATGAAAAAAGTTTTAGTACTGTCTATGCACGTCCATACAAGAAAAGGTAAAGCAAGGCTTAAAACAGTTAACAGAAGAAGAGAGTATAAGGAATTGATTATAAACCATTGACAACATGCAACAACTAAGCTATAAGTTAAACTAGTTTGTCTTACTTCTCTCCATCATGTGCATCTTCCGATGGGAATAGCAATACCTCTTCACATGCATCATATGCGAAATAATCTGGATATTCAGCCTATACAGAATAAAATCAAAATAAATTATTGAACAAAGTTAAAACAAAATGACTATCGTATTTAACTTGAAAATGAAACTTTGTTATGTGGTAATATTTTGGTTTGTAGGGATCTGAATAATTGAGTCAAGAACTGACATCATTAAGAGGACCATTGAAAACCAGGGAATACTCAGTAAGTGTTTCGTCCTAGTTTGGGATTCTTTAGTTGTGTACATCTGTAAACTCGCCATGGTCCAAAATTAATACCTTTTAGCTACTTGCCCATGGGGCTCCAACTTATTATTATTGTTTCCTTTAATTCCTAGAGGAACATAGGGCTTCAGCCGTGCGTCTCCATTGCGTTCGGTTCTCTGCTAGAGTCTTCACCTGGCTCCAAGTCTGCCCACACGTTTTCATCTCCTCTTCACATGACCTCCTCCAAGTCACCCTTTCACATGACGACCAACTCGCCGCTTCCCTTTCGGGTTCCACTCAAGCAATGGCTTGTCTAGTGATGTCACTTGATGCATTGTTTCCTCAGAGTATGGCCAATCCATCTCCATTTCTTCCTGCCTATTTGTTTCACAATCGGTTCCTGCTGAGTTGGTTCGCTCATTGCCAGAGATCTCTGTTGCTGATCTTTTCTGGCCGGCCATCTGATCTTGAGTATTGAGCGAAGACAACTGTTAATGAAGGTCTGTAGTTTGTTTGAGATGCTCTTTATGACGCGCAGTGCAAGTCTCTGATTGAGTAGCACTGACTGACTTCACATTGGAGTTGAAAATCCGGATCTTATTTTTGATGTTGAGTGCTGTTGACCTCCACACAGACTTGAGAGTAGTGAAAGCTTGTCTTGCTTTTCCGATTCTTGCTTTGATATCCTCGTCAGTTCCGCCTGCCTGTAGTTGAAACGATGCTTCCCAGGTAGGTAGGTAAAAGAGGTTGTTTCTTTCAGGTTCCTTCCATTTATGCTGATCGTTGTCTGTTGTTGTTGTTCTTGTCCAGGAATCTTCATTACCTCTGTTTTCTCTATGTTCACCTGAAGTCCTATCTTTGATGCTTCTTCTGCCAACTTGTTGCTTTTCGCTTGCATATCTTCCAGTTTGTGTGAAATCAGACATATATCATCGGCGAAGTCCAGATCCTCCAAGTTTTTTGTGTGAGGACTCCAACTTACTGACTGAATAATCAGTGTACTCTGTCAGCAACGTGAAAACTCTAGACTCAGTCCCTAAAGATCACTTCTGAAGAACGCAGAACTAAGAGAAAACAGCTGTCCAGTACTTTTTAGTTATTCAGTTGATATTTTCACTGGCTGTTTTTAGAGGTCGGCTTACTGACCAAGTCAAGATTGCATTAAACATCCTGCTTAGGAATGTTTATTTAACATGACTCAGTTAAACGAATTTGTTTGTTTTTTGCCTTTTGACCTCATTTTTGACTAATGTTTACCACTGAAAGTTTCAAAGGTAAGTTGTTAATATTTGTGTTTTTGTTGAGAGCAGTGTTATCTAATACTTCGCTTTGAAGTTTAAGTTGGTTAGTGAAGTTCCCTACTTCGACAGTGCAGATTTACTAACACTTCATCCGATGAAGATGACAATTTCAAGGAAACCAAGTTGCCACTAAAGTACAACATGCATATCAGATATTATGATCAGTAGAACTTTGACATCATTAAATATGAGATTAGATGATAAGGGCAAATCAGAGCAAAAACTCTCTGAGTCGAAAATGTTCCATATTCTTGTCATTCATCAGTAAAATATACAAATTAAAAGAAAGTTAGGCAATCAGACCCTCTAAACTTGGAATTTACATAAGATCCTCTTATCAAAGAATAACATCTTATATATGTCCAAACCAAGTTCACCTTTAACAGTTTGAAAAAATTTGGGCATTGGGTTTATGATATTCATTATAATAAAGGTTTTTGTATTTCCCAATGAATGAAAAACAACGATATCGTGTGTTTACTGACGTTTCGCTATTTAATGCTAATAGCTTTATCAAAGTAGCATTATTAAAAGAGAATTTACAAAATCTCAGCATATATACAACAAACAGTTAGGGGTGAGAAAGTAGACAAGTTAGGTCAAGTTAAAAGGACATCTTTAGGGATTCTCTATCTAATTGTGTCTATAAAATAAAATGTTTAGAATGTGATGCGATATACATCGGACAAACATCTGGAGAAATCAAAATTAGAAGAAATGAACACCGTAGAGCATCTGTTCGACCACCGAGAAATCCAATTGAACTGGAAAAACTTGAAAAATCATCAGCCATAGGTCTACATGCTATAGAATCAGGCCACAAAATTGATTTTGACAATATTGAAATAATCCAGAAAAACTTCAGAAATCACGAAGAACGTCTAAGATCATCAGAAGCACTTCATATCTAGTGGAATCCAAATTGTCTGAATAGGAATGATGGACTAAAACAGAATTTGACCTGGTTACAACACCTCCCTCCCCCATGAAGTGACAAAATCAACACGAATGTGATATTGAAGTTCACTATGTAAACACACACTGCCTTTATAATTTTAAACACTGATCAAATCCAACAATCTACACTTGATTTTGTTATCTTTACCAAATGACCAACTTGACAACGAAAAGTGACCCCAGACTGACGAACGATGATCAAGTTAGTAAACTTTATTTTGATACCATAACAGATGTACTATTACCTTTGTTATTTGGTTTAGTGATCTTCATTGGTATTTTAACTTTCAATATGTCCTTTTAACTTGACCTAACTTGTCTATTTTCTCACCTCTTAACTCTTTGTTATATATATGCTGAGATTTTGTAAATTCCGGTTTAATAATACTTTGATAAAGCTATTAGCAGCACTATTAAATAGCGAAACGTCAGTAAAAACAAATATCGTTTTGTTTTTCATTCATTGGAAAATACAAAAACCTTTATTATAATGATATCTTAAGCTACAATAGATTATATTCCGTACTTCATCGATAGATTTTGACAAAAAGGTTAGGCCTAGGCAGTTATATCGAATGTCATGAACAGATCAGATCATGTACTATTAATTTTCACAATATTCAGATGAAACATTTCTGGCACTTGTTTACTTTCAAGAGTTCTCCATGGGGCTTTGCATGAAAACTGTTCAGTCCAGATATTTGACAATCACATATTTCTTAATTTATTGCCTTGATAGCTAATCGGGATCCGTCCAACTCTTATAGCCTTATGTATGCATGTAAATCAACTGTCTACCACCAGCGTTTCACAATTCATGGTTGTTCTATCCAGTCAACTAACTAGTGGAGAACATACACTTAGATAAGCAGGAAAGTATACTTACATCGAAGATTAGAAAGTATGTGTGTATTAGAATATTGCATAACTCTGGCCCGTGATGGTGGGCATTTTAAAGTGGATAAAATTAGTTGGTTGTCTCTCAATGTAAATAGTAAACAACATTAGCACAGACTAAATTCTGACCGGTCCTCTTCAGGCCGATGTTCTTGACCCTTTTATCAGGTGCAATCCAGGTATATGAATTAACTGGAAATAAAACCATGCAGGTGCTTGCTTGTATAATATAAGAAGTAAGTCCTTATAGGTAGATGAAGAAGTTATGTCCATATGTATGTGGAAGACAGGATAAGCAAGCGCCCTTTTGCAGTCCGTTACACGTGTGAGATACGTTGGAGAGATAAGAAGTCTCTAGAGGATCTGGATTTCACGAACGATTTATGTCTAATGTTATATAAATTCCAAAACTCGCCGGTGAAAACTAACAAACTGGCTGAAGAAGTGAGCAGCGAAGCCAGGACTCCAAACGAACATAGAGAAGATGGAGGTGTTGGATATTATCATCCAACAACAACGAAAACCAATCACTTTCAAGAGGGGGAAATTCGGAAGAGATTACTTCTTCCAACTATCCAGGCAGTATCGTTTCCACTACAGGCGGTGGGACGGATAAAGATGTCAAATCCAGTATTGGGAAGGCAAGGTGGACTTTCATAACTCTAAAATCAGTGTGGAATTCTTCTGCACTCTGTGGCATAAAGAACAAAATTCAGATTTTCAACATAACTGTTAGGTTAGTTCTTCTTTCTATCAGAAACCTGTCACGCATGTCAGGGAAACCATCTCCAATAGGCTCCTAAAGAGTTTCATCAATACTTTCCTTCACTGGCTCCATTTTGAGAGTTAGATGTCTTGCAAAATGGAATAAGCAGCAAGAACCTCCAGGGATAAACTAACCAAGAGCCTATTTATCAAGAAGTATTCTAAAGAGAATGGAAATAGATCGGAAACATTCTAAGGGGACTGTCGAATGACATCGCTCACCAGGCCGTAGAGTGGAACCAGAATAGGAAACAAGTTGGGCGTTCGAGCGTGACGTGAAGGAGATCGTGTGAGATGGAAGCTTACGTGTAATCATGGGACCTTATTAAGAGAACAGCGAGCAGCTGAACAAGGGAATAATAATAGCAATAAATAATAGATAAGTGGGATGACTCGGAAGGCCCACTTCCCTTTATTGTAGCGGAAGGATATTGTAGTGCTTACCGAGAGTTGTGTTTCAGATTATCTAGTGAATAGGGAGCATCAGATTGATCAAAACTGAGCTTTACAATTTGTTATACAGGACAAGCCTCGTTAGTTAAATCAGTTTATATCTATCAGTCTAAGGGTGGCTGAAAATCGTACTACAATTTGTCAGTTTAACTGAAATCTAACAAGCTATCTAACGTTATATTCACTCTTTTATGTGGGGTTTCTCACTTTAAATCGATTTGATAACTCTTATTTAAATGTTTAGAAAATGTCAAGTAATTTTATCTGAATTATTTTAACGAATTTTATAATGAACGCATTTCAGAAGATTTTGTATGAGTCTCACAGATGTAATAGTTGAATAGAATTCTATATGAATGACATAATTTCACCAATAATCGGTAAAACACAGTTTAAATCCCAGCTAACAAGAAACTCACAGTCCAAGCCATTCTCTCCGGAGGTACATTCATTCTCATTCCAGGATATTTTTCAAAATTGAACGGAGCCATTCTCCATAGACGATGATCACCTAAAACGCGTTCTATCACTCGACCAGTTTTTGCATCTGGCACTTGAGGTACTAACATAGGATCAGCTGAAGGATCTCCACCTTCTTCGGAACCACTTGATTCATCTTCTGATCCAGGAACTACAGCGGCTAAAAGAACTGGAGATTCCCTGCAAATAAAGATAGTATATTCAAAAATTATATACGATACAATAAAGCGGCAAAAAATAAATTTTATGCTTACATCTCGACATATCTGTTCTTTGAATACGACTCGTAGATTCCTTTTAACATCTCAGCCTAAGAAACAGGATAAATCACCCATGACTTAATAGACCACAGAACGTCTGGCTTGAGCCTTACACATGAAACTACTCACGCGTTAGAATTTCTTGAAGCTGCATCTGAAGGGAAAACTTCATCACTTATGATAGATAACTGTGGAGGAGGTAGAATTTGAGCATTTTCAACACCTTAATGAGAAGGAAGTATACGTAGAATGCTAGTCGCCTAATGGAAACACTTCGCTCTTGTAGCATATCTTCCAAACACCAGTAGAACTGCGTCCCCAAATTGTCAACCAGCATTATTATATAATATTTATTATTGTCCCCTTGGGTTACGAGTAGAATACTGGGCTTGAACAGCACATCTCCATGCCATTCTGTTCTCTGCAGTCCTCTTTATCCGGTTCCACGATTTCCCATAGTCTATCATTTCCTCCTCACATGATCGGCTCCATGTCACCCACTTGTCGTTTCCCATTCGAGTCCCATTCGGTCGTTGGCCTGACAGGTAACGTCATTCAATGGTCTATTCATCTTGTGCTTGATCCACCCCCATTTTCTTCAGGATATTTATTGAGCAATAGGTACTTGGATGGTTTGTTCCAAGAGTTTCTTGTTGCCAATTCTCTCTGACCATCTAATCTTCAGTAAGGAGCCAGCAAAGATAGTT
>OX235273.1:2103139-2220671 GCA_944472155.2 Trichobilharzia szidati
GCAAGGATCTGGACTTCGCCGATGATATATGTCTGATTTCCCACAAACTGGAAGATATGCAAGCGAAAAGCAACAAGTTGGCAGAAGAAGCATAAAAGAAAGGGCTCCAGGTGAACACAGGGAAAACAGAGGTAATGAAGATTCCTGGACAAGAACAACAACAACAACAACAGACAACGATCAGCATAAATGGGAGGAACCTGAAAGAAACAACCTGCTTCACTTATACCTACCTGGGTAGCATCGTTTCAACTACAGGCGGATGGAACTCACGAGGATATCAAGGCAGCGAGGATCGGGAAAGCAAGACAAGCTTTCACTACTCTCATGTCTGTGTGGAGGTCAACAGCACTCAGCATCAAAAATGAGATCCGGATTTTCAACTCCAATGTGAAGTCAGTCAGTGCTAGTATACGGATCAGAGACTTGCACTGCGCGTCATAAAGAGCATCTCAAACAAACTACAGACCTTCATCAACAGTTGTCTTCGCTCAATACTCAAGATCAGATGGCCGGCCAGAAAAGATCAGTAACGGGGATCTCTGGGAGTGAACCAACCAGGAACCAATTGTGAAACAAATAGGCAGGAAGAAATGGAGATGGATTGGCTGGCCATACTCTGAGGAAACAATGCATCAAGTGACATCACTAGACAAGCCATTGCTCGAGTGGAACCCGAAAGGGAAGCGGCGAGTTGGTCGTCAGTGCGAGGGTGGGTGACTTGGAGGAGGTCATGTGAAGAGGAGATGAAAGCATGTGGGCAGACATTGAGCCAGGTGAATACTCTAGCAGGGAACTGAACGCAATGGAGACGCACGGCTGATGCCTTACGTTCCTCTGGGAATCAAAGGAAACAATAATAACAATAACACAGAGTTTTGACTAATGCTCATTTATAGCAAGTGATGAAAATGAACTCTAAGAGGATGGTTATAAACCTGAAAAGAAACTAATAGGCGACAAACAATAAAGACTAAAATGTGCCTTATTCAGAATAGTTAATATTATTTATAATTTCATTAATATTTCCATTGTGTAATTAGTAAAGTTTAATTTTATTTTCATTTATTCATTCCTTAAAATTCTTTTAAATTTCAAAAATCAAAAGGTGACGAATGATTTGATTCCATTTATGATTATTTTAACTGTGATTATGGTTGGTTATGCGGTAGCTGCTCAATCGATCGCTTATCCTAATGGTTTATTCACTAAAGAGAACATGACACTGCGTAAGTTCCTTGTGATTGTAATACTACTAATAACAATAATATGCTTTTTTGATATTTTCTATATGAATTCTTTTTTATTCCTTAACGTTCCCAGTGGAACATTGGGCTTCAAGCTAGATACCTGAAGTTTCGGTAGCAGTGGTATTTATTTTTATGGGACGGCGCTGCTAACCTGATACCCAACCTTCCCTTTTTAGCAGTCTTCTTAATGACTTAGCGAGGTAAAGGAGTGCGTCGCCCAGGAATCGAACCTGCCCGGTTGGCGAGCATTCTACCGCTATGCCACCAACGCGAAGTCATCGCCAATTCATGTATATTTCATAGTGGAAAATTAGGGAATGAGATAAGACAGAAAAGTGGAGAGAATTATGAACATTGTCAGCTATTAAGGTTATACTGTTTTAGCCCACAAGATTGAAACTAACTCAGTAGGCTACAGTCACTAATATGGATGATTATTCAATCAATGTAATCGAAATCGAATTGCAGTAACCAACAAACTCAGAGACTTATCACATTCTGTTTTCTTCATGAATGGGTTCGGTTGAAGGTGTCCCATTATGACCGTTTCGGCAAGTTGTAATTGATGAGAATCTGTGAAATAAGATGATGTCAATTTCTACTGAAAATTTGACCTTTCTTGTTTTATCGAAGTTGAAAATAGGCAATCCATGTTAAACTAGAAGTTACATGATATGTATTCTTTACTTTCAATGCATACAGACAATTATGGTCATCAGTTTGATTGGGATCATGTCAAAATCTTAAACAGAGGAAACACGAAAAGTGCCAGAGAATTCCTAGAAGCCTGGTACTCAAGCGAAAATGCGATTAACAAACACGTTAATATAGATGAAATATACCAATTAATAAAAAGTAAATCAGGTGACCAAAAAGTTTAAAATCCAAGTCAATAGAAAGTGATCAATACATATGTAAAGATAGTAACCAGGAGACGCAGTTACATAACGCATGAAGAAATTTAAATCATTTCACTTTGTGCTAAATATGGCGCTGAAGATGTTGTTCAGGAGGACGACGAAAGCTCCGCAACTAAACCAACCAGCTCAGAGAACACTTTTAATTGCAAATCATCCACCTGAGCTACAAATCTTCTCTATTATTTCAATCCAGGAGTTAGTTGGTGGATGGTGACTAGCAGTGGAATCCAGGATGCGCATTTCGTTCTATTTGACACTCGTCATCTGGATTTACCTGCATTCTGCAGTGAGTGATGATATTCTCACCGAGGCTCGAACCCAGTGCCCACAGTTTCAAACGCCAAAGATTTATCGACTACACCACTTGGGCCACGAGAGCCACCTCACTGCGGAATACAGGTTCATCCAATTGACGAGTCTCAAATAGAACGAAACGCGCATCTTGGATTCCACTGCTGGTCACCATCCACCAATCAACTTCTAATTACATGCTCATACATCGTCGAAGCATCTGCACAAGAAGCCAACAAGTCAACCTGAGACCGAGCACTTCGGTCCAATCATGTTAAATTAGCTTTAAATGATTTAGTTGAGCTCGAATGAAAACAATAGGGAAGTAGAGAGTATGGATAAAAACAAAATTAAGGGCATATAATCTCTTTATCAGAGTTAAATATAATAAAAAATAATGCCGATTACATAAGCAACATCTCTCAAATGACGAGCTTCTGCATTCAACAGGAAACTGTTGTTAGCACTGCTCAACTATGGGGAAAATATTTTAATCTGTATCCTACCTCACCATGTTTTAACCTCTGTTCAGCTGAATTATTTAACTCTTACGTAATAGTGTGCTCTAAAAGCCTCAAAAGCCTGCCAGGACTCGAACCTGGAGTCTCCTGATTCGTAGTCAAGCACATTTTCCATTTCATCACAGGTTCACAAAAATACAAGGTGCTGGAGTAAACCACACGTTTGTTAACTGGAACAGACGTACTGGAAGGTTGCTCAAACTTGATGTACGGAGACGGTATTGAACCAACACAATTAGAGGACTGATACACGTATGTACCCCACTAAGCAACTTATCCACGACGCACCCCACAAACCTCGCTTAGCTGGTAGCAAAACCGGTAAGGAGGGAAGGTTGGGCGTGAGGCTAGCAACACCATCTCGTTAAGATAGAACCAGTGCTACTGAAACTTCAAAGGTTTCACTTGAAGCCCTATGTGCCACTGGGAAATCGAAGGAATGAAAGAAAAGAAAGAGTATTGTGCTATCAGTTTTATACGAATAAACGGTTTTTATCTTTATTAACTCTAAAATATTCTTGTAATTTTGTTGTAGGTATATAAGTTTACCAGTGTCTTTTAGGCCCTCCATCCTATTATTTATTTAATTATGTAACCTAAATGGCCTTTATCTTCATGCTTTATAGCTAAAACACGAATATATTTGCTGTATTATTACTTAGCAAAGTTGTTAAATGTTTGATCACAAGTTTACATCCCTTAGAGAACCACTGACAACCTTGGAGTACTGGACAGCTGTTTCATTCTAGTTTGAGACTCATCGGTGTTACTCATCCACTGGGGTCGAACCCAGGAACTTCCAGTTATAAGGCAGGTTCGTAGACCACTCAACCACTAGAGACCAATCCAGTGGCTGACCCACGAATTCCAACCTCTGACAATTCGTGGAGGCAATCGGCAGGAAGCCTTGGACCTGGCTTTCGTGCTATCTGGCACTCGTCAGAAAGGCGTATCTGTAACTCATGTCCCTTCTGAGATTCGAACCCACGTCACCGACTGCTGCAGTCAGAGACATTACTACTCAGCTATTCGGTCTAGCGACTGACACCCTGGAGCACTGTATTAGATATTTTTGTTTGGACACTAGTAACTAGCGTGACATATCTAGTCCTTTCTTTGGTGCAGACTGAATTCTCTCAGTCAGGTTTGCAATGTGGCACTAACTGCAGCAGTGGATGACGCGGGTTCGAATCTCAGAAGGGACATGAGTTCCGTCGAGGGTGCAGACACGCCTTGCTGACTGGTGAGTGCCAACTAGCACTAAACCTAGGTGTAAGGCTTCCTGTGGCCGACTGCCTCTAACCATCTAATATCATCAAATCAATGTGCACCGTGACGGCGAGCTACCTAGAATGGTGGCCACACTGCAAACCTGACTGATAGAATCCAGTCTGTAACGAAGAAATTACTATATATATATATTCTCTATTCTGTCTCTCCAAGTTCCCTTTGTTGTTTGTTGCCACTTTCCATATCTCCGGTATAGGCGGCGTTGTGTCATTCCGATTGCACGTATGCGGTGTTGAGCCGATAAACAAAGCTTCAGTAATTAACCCCTCTCTCTATTTCCATCTAACTACATTACTTTTTAATACTCTCACCCTGTCCCACCCAAAATATGATGATATGATTATGAGCAGTAATTTATGCTCGAAACCTTGCCATCCAGTTGTTAATACTGGATCGCTGTGTGATATTCAAAAAAAACTTATCTGATATGGAATTACATTCTACCACAGTGCCCAAATTCTATGCTTACATTGATAATATTTGTCATCGTTACAATAATAGCCAGTTGTGCGGCGGATATATTTTTACGCAGAATAGCAGATTAGTTATGGGGTGTCAAAATAAATAGTATTTGAGTGTGACAAACGTGATCTAGGCTGAATTCGGTTACAAAATATTATGAAATGGGAGACAGTGGGGAAGGAAAATTGACATTTCAGTTCAAGGTTATAAAAGGTGTCAGGTGAGTGGCTAGTACAAATTAGTATGTATTAAAGATGAGATAGTAAGACTGCAGTGAAAAGTTCATCATGAAACAACCAATATGTAAAAATGAAGGCAGGCGGAGGCATATATTGGGTAAGGAGATAATATCACTAATAATAATTCCGAATAGCATAAATGGGAAATTCGATGGTATTCAGAGAATGTTTGCATGAAGGGTATAAATTATGACGAATAATAATTTTTCGTGTGTGTGTGGGCACACATACACAGGGAGGAGTAATCGTGCTTTACATGTGACGGTGGAAGAGCATATCCCGAAATGGTTAGAGGGATAAATGAATTGTGGAAAATCAATAGATGCAGTTGTCAGACTACCAACTTCGTCTATAGCCAAACATCTAGTCGAGATGAACCATAATATTGATTTTAACACATCCTTTAAGGTCATCTATAAAAATGGTGAAGGCCACTTATTGAAATACACTGGGGCTATAGCTACTCATAAACTTAAGCCCTGTCTGTTCACAAACAGTTTATTATTACTCTTAACCTCCCCTGGAAATCCAAACATTGTGTTAATCATTCTTAAATCTTTTTTTGTCACTTTGTTTAATTTAATTGCCCGTAATTTTTTCACATATATCGACTTGACAAGTAAATGTGTGAGGGATCAGATTGTTCGAAATGTATTGCTCAAACACATTACATGACATTTTTCAGATAATCTCCGTCTTCTAATAACGCTATCCGAATTAAAATAATTGTAATAATAAGCAAAGATAAGAAAGCCAAGCGGGTTAAGGGGAAGACAAGTGAGAAGGAGAATCATTGATCCAAGTTCGGCCATGGTAGGAAAAGCGTCTGTAGGTGTTCTTTTTGAATACAAAGATGCGGTTTAGTCGCCCTAACTGCAACAGCTTCAGTTATATGTAACGGAGACTCAAGCATTCAAATGCACTCTACTCGTCGTCTCGCATTACACAATACTTTGTAGTTGGATTTATCCCAGCTCAGTTGTCACACAAATACTACTATCTATTTTGTTACGCTATGAGAACTAATCTATTCTTAATTATTGGGTGGTGACTAGCAGTGGAATGCAGGATGCGCATTTCGTTCTATTTGGGATTCATCATCTGGATGTACCTGCATTTCTCAGTGAGTGATAATGTTCTCACCGAGGCTCGACGAGAAAATCTAAAATTCAATTAATCTATTCTTATTCTAAGTAGAAATGTATTCACCGAATAACTGGCCATTATTGTAACGATAACAAATATTATCATTTTATAATACTAAGAACTTGAAGAGGATAGCGAAATATATGAGTATCGAATTATATCATAGACTTAAAGATATTCGGTCCTTTATTAGTTAATACCTCCGATAAGATTAAAGAAATACGCCTACTCTGAGGTTGAAGTGAATCCGATTTACTTTTGCAATACAATTTGAGCAGTTTGCTCATATATTGACTTATCAAATCCGCTGATATAAAAGACCGAAGAGAAGTTAAAAGATTCTCCTTTTAGCCGTTGTCAGCCAAATATAGGAGAGTAAATGGAATAATGAGATATAAGAGGAGAATAAATAGGCAGACACGAGAAAAAAGAATGATCACTTCTCATAGTATTACGATCAGATAAGGAATACAATGATAGTTTAGATGCGAAGCGGGAAGTTTTTCCTTTTTTCATGTATCCTCTAGCGTGGATCCATGATGATTACGAGTTGAGCAAAATCTCAATAGTATACCATTCTAATTAATCCTTTTTTTTAATAAAAAGTCGTGAAAGCTGTTTCGGTATTTATTTTTGCAAAAGCATGGTTACTGAACAAAGAATATTCTTTTCGGTAAAGCCTTCTTTATCAGTTTCTACAGTTATATATACATAATAGCGAATGAATGAATTAGTGTTATTAACAACATTAATGTTGTATAAATAACATCGAATCAATAATAATAATATATCAATGGATTACAGTTCGATAGCATCAACATAACAATACACACTGAATATCAGAGAAATTAGGAAAGATAATAATACAAATTCATGAATTTAAAGTCTCTACTGAAGGCCAGGGTAGTAGTAGCGGCTGGACTTGATTCTTTTGAAAACAAAGCACTGGTTGTTTCACGCGAATCTCAATAGCCTCTGCTGTTTGGAGTATGTGGTACCTGGATGTTTTTAGTAAATGTTTTGATACCCGATAGATGACAATAAGGATTCTTCAATGCTGGCTGGCTTTGTGGCCGGTTTGGACCAGGTGGTCTAATATCGAACTGTTGGTGGTTTTTGTTGCACCTTTACTTAGCCAAATTGGTAGATGTTCCAGAGCGAGCACGAGGGATTAAGTTCCTAGAGCAACGGCCAGTATAACTCGCTCCAGAAGCGCAGTTAAAAATTTTAATGGACATTTTTAATGAATTAATTTTTGCGTTTATAATTATTAAGTAAACATAACTCAGGTCCAAACACGCTGTACTATGTTACATAAATGATTACTTTATGTTACAGCAACAGAAATTCCGACAGAGAACTATTATAATTATTTGTTTTATCTCTTTGAATTCCAAATCAAACATAGGGCTCCAAGCTAGAACTTAGAAGTTTCAGAAGCACTGGTTCTATCTTTACGGGACGGCGCTGCTAGCCCCACACCCAACCTTCCGTCTTTACTAGGCTTCCTACCCACTTGGCGAGATAAGGGAGTACATATACTGGGATTCGAAGCCCGGACCACTTGAGGCGTGACTGGTGAGAGTTCTACCGCTGAACCACCCATGCACAGCAGAGAATTAACCAGCGACTTATTATTATTGTTTCCTTTAATTCCTAGAGGAACATAGGGCCTCAGCCACACGTCTCCATTGCGTTCGGTTCTCTGCTAGAGTCTTCACCTGGCTCCACGTCTGCCCACACGTTTTCATCTCCTCTTCACATGACCTCCTCCAAGTCACTCTCACCCTTGCACTGACGACCAACTCGCCGCTTCCCTTTCGGGTTCCACTCGAGCAATGGCTTGTCTAGTGATGTCACTTGATGCATTGTTTCCTCAGAGTATGGCCAGCCAATCCATCGCCATTTCTTCCTGCCTATTCGTTTCACAATCGGTTCCTGCTGTGTTGGTTCGCTCATTGCCAGAGATCTCTGTTGCTGATGTTTTCTGGCCAGCCATCTGATCTTGAGTATTGAGCGAAGACAACTGTTAATGAAGGTCTGTAGTTTGCTCGAAGTGCCCTACGTGACGCACAGTGCAAGTCTCTGATCTGTATAGGAGCACTGATTTCACATTGGAGTTGAAAATCCGGATGTTATTTTTGATGCTGAGTGCTGTTGACCTCCATACTGACTTGAGAGTAGTGAAAGCTTGTCTTGCTTTTCTGATTCTTGCTTTGATATTCTCGTGAGTTCCGTTCGCCTGTAGTTGAAACGATGCTTCCCAGGTAGGTGGTAGAGGAGGTTGTTTCTTTCAGTTTCCTCCCATTTATGCTGATTGCTGTCTGCTGTTGTTGTTGCTGTTGGTGGTGTTGGCCAGGAATCTTCATCACCTCTGTTTTCTCTATGTTCACCTGAAGTTCTATCTTCTCTGGATGCTTCTTCTGCCAACTTGTTGCTTTTCGCTTGCATGTCTTCCAGTTTGTGAGAAATCAGACATATATCATCGGCGAAGTCCAGATCCTCCAAGTTTTTTGTTTGAGTCCATTTTATACCTGTTTCCTCATTGCCCGCTGTGCGTCTGTCACATTATCCAGTCTACTGCAATCAGGAAAATCATTGGCGACAGTAGGCAGCCAGCCTTGTCTTACTCCTGTCCTCACTTCGAAGGATTCCGTAAGTTTCCCGTTGTGGATTACTTGGCATGCGCAGCATTGTCGTACAGCTGTTGGATGAGATATATAATTGTCGGTGGCACACTGTAGTAGCGAAGCAGTTGCCAAAGTACCTCTCGACCGACGCTGTCGAAGGCCTTTTTCAAAGTCGACTTATTGCCCACCCAAAAATTATTGAGAAAGAAACGGAGATAGTTTGGACATACCTTGAGGAGACATCGTGTAGAATCCGAATGGGAAGTGATATGTTGGGTGTCGGAGGGTGAAATGGAGAAGGTTATATTGTAACAACAGAAGGCAAGACACGGAAGCCAAAGTATATTTTTCACTAATCAAATCGCTGTTTATGTATCTACAGTTTATATTCGTTAACCAGTCACTGAGTGTGTGATTTCGGTTTACATCAAACAACATGAAATAGGATGTTCAAATATACACAGTATTGCGTCGCCACTGAAGTAGTAAACTGTGGGAAAGTATCCTGTCTCTAACATCAAATATAATGTTCAAATAGATATATATTGTATTCTGTTGCTAATGCCGAATTGAACTGTGGGAACATGTGAGAATAAAAATTCCGTTGGCACACATTGTCTGTTTCACACCACCACAATATGAGGGGAAAATAAAACCTTGTGGAAGTCGTCGCGCCAGTTAAGCCAAATATGCTGGTAGTGAGTGTACATTTCTACCTAGGCAGTCGGACAGCCACTAAACTATATCTGTACGCAATAAGTCATTTCACTGAGTAGATGCACTTTCTGTATCACAAAGCATATTTTACATAAATGAGAAAATTAAATTAGTAGATACGTATGAATTTAACGAAAACAAAACACGTATTTCAGAGAAGAGACTCTTCACAGCTAATTCCTTCTCTTTAGCTGTACAATCGCATTTATCTACAATCATTTTCTCACGAAAAGCGGTAGCAGCAAAAGTGATGAGTTGTTGTCATAATCATTGTTGTTAATATTAGTCAGTGCATTAGAGGAGTTGAATAAGTGTATTATTATTATTATTGTTCCCTTGAGTTCCTAGTGGAACAAAGGGCTTCAACTGCACGTCTCCACTTGTTTCTGTCTTCTGCTGTACTTTTCACCTGCATCCATGTTAGTCCATACTGTTTCAACTCTTCTTCACACGATCTCCTCCATATCACCCTTGGACGTCCCACTCTCGCCGCTTCCCTTTCGGATTCCACTCGAGCGTTGGCGTGACGCGCGATGTCATTCAGCGGCCTCCTCAGCGAGTATCCAATCCATCTCCACTTTCTCCTGCATATTTGTTGAGCAATTGGTTCCTGTTTCGTTTGTTTGTTCCAATAGTTTCTTGTTGGTTATTCTATCCGGCCATCTAATCTTCAGTATAGAGTGAAGAAAGTTGTTGATGAAGGTCTGCAACAGGCTGTTGGAAATATTCTGTGTGACCCACCAAGTTTCTGATCCGTTTAGAAGAACTGACTGACTTGACGTTTGTATTGAAAATCCGAATTTTGTTGTTGATGTTGCTGAGTGACGAAGATTTCCAGATTGGTTTCAGGTTGATGAATGTGTTTCTCGCCTTCCCGATTGCTCGATTTGACATCCTCGTCCATTCCTTCTGTAGTTGACACAATGCTCCCTAGATAAGTGAATGAAGTAACCTCTTTCAAATCCCTCCCGTTGATGGTGATTGGCCCTGAATGTTGCTGCTGTTGTAGTTGTTGGTTGGTTATTTTCATAACCTCCGTCTTGTCCATGTTCACCTGGAGTCCTGTCTTCTCTGGCTGCTTCTTCGACCAGTTTGTCGGTTTTCGCTTGTAAGTCTTCGATCTTGTGTGACATCAAACAGAAATCATCCACCCGCGAAATCCAGGTCTTCTAGGTTCTTCACGTCGGTCCAGGATATCCCTGTCTTCTCGTTTCCCACTGTCTGACGCATAATCCAGTCCACCACAATTAGGAATATCATTGGTGATAATAAGCACCCTTGTCTAACTCCTGTGTTTACTCCAAACACCTCGCTGAGTTTTCCGTTGTGGATCACTTGACATGTGCCATTGTCGTACAGCTGTTGAATCAGTTTGATGAATATTTGGGGTACGCAATATTCATCAACCTTATTCAACAGCTGTTATGTAATAAGATGAACAATTAAATGAATGAGTTGTAATCAGAGTGCACACAGAGACGAAAGAAAATATGGAATTACGCAAGGAGTTAGGAAGACAAGCAAACCAAAATCAAGTGAGTAGGAATCAGCAAGACTGCTATCATGATAGTAGAAGTGGTTGGATACTTTTCTTTTGCATGCGTAGCTCCTGCTTCTCTATCCGAATAGCTAGAGTCTAAGTGCTGCAAAGCGTATTGCCTTTGTGAGACCATTCTGGGAACTAGTCGTAACCATTTTTTATCCCTTCACGCTCCTAGTGAAACATAGAACTTCAAGCTAACTTGATGGAGTCTAACCTAGGACGTGTTTATTGGTTGACCAGCGGTTAGGACTCTCGCCAACCATGCACATGGTCCAGGGTTCGATACCCCGCCGCCGCGCCTGCAAAATTTGGGCTACCGATATCACATGCTGAAAATTCCATTGTTGTACGAAAAATACTTTGTGGAATCGAGCTATAATAAAAAATAAGACTAATCAGCACCCATTAACGATATTATGCACTTAGGAAGTGTCTGCTTAGATCGTGAAAATGAGAAGATAAACACTTCAAACAGTGTATTAATTACGAACACAGCTAACCGTCGACATCCTCTGTTTTCCCTTAAACATCAGTTCTCTTACTTTAGTAACATTTGAATGACTTTACGTGGTTGGAGGCTTTTGTTTCTTGGCATTATCTGTACCCTTAAGACAGTGACCGACCTCCTACTGGAGTAAATAAGATACACTTAGTAGTCAGGAAGTTTGGTATAAGTCACTGTCATCAGTTAGTTGTGCTCCGAATAGTTGGATGATCAGAAGTACTATTTTATCAGTGAGTGTTATGAATTTGAACCTATAGGCTGTAGAATCCCACCCCTCAAATTTACAAATACTCATTGTCATTCCACTACCGATATCATTGCATTAAATTACCTGTTAAGGACTGATTTTCTCTGGCGTTTTTAATAATTACTTGCTTATGCTTGGGCTATGAGATGTAAATGATTTTAAAATCCGAAACAATTGATTTGAAAAAAACTATCGTGACAGTATTTACTACTGATATAGCTGGATGACACATCGTAATTCTTCTTCTTTTGGGTTCCGATTTAAACGCAGTATTTCAGTAACTTATAGTTATTTTAATTTCTTTTCCTCAGTCGCTTTTCTCTGGTTACACGATTGCCTGTAAGCATTTGTTTCCCCCTCACATGAAGTCTCCTATGTCACCATTGGACGTCTAACTCGTTGTCGCTTGTTCGAGTTCCATTCTAGCGTCAACGGTCTCCTCGGCATATGTCCAATCCACTTCTATTTCCTTTTGTGTATTTTTAGACAATGGCTTCTTGTTTGGTTCACTGCCTGACACTGTTTCCCGCCGCCTATCCCCTCTGGATATCTGATCTTCAGTATGTAGCGAAATCGGCTATTAATGAAATTCTTTTCGTGTACAGGAGCATGATTTTGCACCAGTTCTTGGAAAGACTTATGTCCCCGCCTTCTATGGGAGTCTGACAAGGTAGCCTAATCTCCTAATCAGCAGTTATCCTTCCTCCCCTTCGAAGCCCTGTGCAACAGTTGCCCGAGTATATCCACTGACATCTCTAAGTCCCTTTTCGGTACTTCTGGAGAAATTCTTTGTAGTCGATAACGCTTTCCCAGCTTTCACGTTATTTCTGCTGCTATCTAGACTGACACTAATTGTATCAAGCAGAGGATTGGCATTCGAGTTATGGTCTGCCTTTCTAGGAACTTATTTCAAAACAAAAAATAGTTTTGACAATTCATCGTCAAATAACATTTACTATTTCAACTGACAAGGATAACGTTTTTGTAAATAATTAATATGACATACAGTTAGTTGTCTTTCAGTTGAGACATAACTGAGGATTACTCACCCCATTATTTATTCAGTATTTTCATGTAATCATTGTGACATGTTCATGAATATATTTTTTATTAATATTACTAAGAAATGCTCTCTTCAACTGAGTTGTCATCATTGTTTACTTTTTGATTTCTATTCTATTTTGATTCTCAATGCACTTCATTCATCTCCAATGTGAAATCTATACGCCACACTAAACTACTGATGCGTAGACTCTGAGATTAAGCATATGACATTTGCAGATATCATCTTTTCAATGTATACAACCGCGTATTTTCAAATGTTTGGTGATTTCAGTTTGGATGCATTACAAGGAGAAGGTAAGTAGAAACTGTATAACTGTATAATAATGACAATGATTGTTTACCTTATGAATTATTTATGACTTTTTGCATTATTATTTCTGTATTTATTCGACTTGAGATTGTCTCATCTCCTCTCATCTCATCTCAAGGAAAACAATAATAATAATAATGGGAATAAAAGTATAAATGTATATCTCATTGCGACTATTAATTACAAGTACACTGTAAGCTACTCATAAGTAGTATAAGTTAATTCTGATCAAGATTTAATTGAATAGTTCCATATGCTTTGAGCGCCTTGTGAAAAGTATTTATATGTATCTTCAGAGAAGACGCAACTATGCCGAAGAAAATGTTAGAATCATCTGTTTCAACGCTGCTTCTATTTATTTGAAAATATAGCCTCCACCTATGTCTACATTCATGAGCAGAATAAAGGCTCCAGGAAGTAGATAATTTTTGTTTCTGGAAAATTCTTCACAAAAATAGTTTTGAAAAACACTCACAAAACAGACTGAAAGGTGTGAGAAGAACAATACTGACTAGAAGGGAATGGATTTTTGTCACTTTCTAGAGAAACTTAGCCTATGGAATACGGTAAAAAGTACAGTTTAGTTTATTGAGCCTGCTTTGCAAATAATATCGTTAATGTCTTAGCCTGACTGGTTGAGGACCGTCGGTAGGAAGTCCTGAACTTAGATCTCATGCTTTTTGATGCTTGTCGGGACGGTAGGACAGTCCGTAAAGCTCCCCAACATCTCTGTCTGCAGCAGTCGGTGATGCAAATGCGAATAACTGAATGGACATAATATCCTTCAAGGTTATAGATACGCCTTCCTAACGATTCCCATCGGCCACGAAACGTAGGTAAAGGGCTTCCTACTAAATGCCTATAGCTACAATGCCTAACACAAAATAAAATAATTACGTAATTTCTGCAAATGGTTTATTTACTAATTTCCTGTGAACTCCATGTTGAATTTTATCCTTTTTTATTGTATAGATCGTACATGTCAGAATCATATGTGTCCTACAAAAACATCCCGTTGGCTTGTTCCAATTATGCTTGGATTCTATGTCTTATTAACAAATATACTGATGTTCAACTTACTTATTGCCATGTTTTCGTAAGTTATTCTTAATAAATTATATATACATTTCAAAAGTAGCGCAGATTTTTAAATCAGATGCCTAAAAATGAGGCTGCTCAATGGTCACCATGGATAGTTAGCAATATATACACTTCACAAAAAGACGTAACTTTCGGAGAGAACATCAACTAATGAAGAAGATTTACGTATGACGTAGACACAAATGTGATACGAGCTTATCCCTTATTTTTAAAATCAAACCCAAAGATTCAACAATAAGACACTATCACATCTCTTCGTTTATTTCTCATTCCTTTGCTTTTCGAGTGGGATATATAACGCCAGACATTAGAAATCTCAGTAGAAATGTTGCTTATACAGAGCAGGACTGCTAACCTCACACTCCAACTTCCCTCTTTTCTTGGGATTCTACGGAGTAGTAAACTAGGCAGCTTAGGACTGCGTCAGTTGAAAGTTGAAGGGGAACTTCCCCAGTGGCTGTCAAGCATTCTAGTATTGGATCACTGACTCAGAGAAGAATGAAAAAGTACTGGACAGCAAATAAAGTATAATTATATTTCAATAGTTTACACAAAATGATAAGTTTTGTTATTGGTAATATTTCGAGCAAAATTACTGCCCGTAATCACACCAGTTTTCGAATTGTTTTGTTCACACATTTATGATTTGTACTCAAACATTTAGTTCATTATTTTTGCTCATTCATGTTTTTTTTGTATTTGAGTTATATTCCTCGTTCATTCATGTTTTTGTATTCAGAATTATATTCCAAGTTGTTGATAGTTTTACTGAGTCACCCTTGTTACATGTATCCGGTGGGACTTTAATACTGAACAGCCGTTTCACTCTAGTTTGGAACTACGGCATTACTCAACTATGACCCCGCTGGGAGATTGAAACAGGACCTTTAGGTTATGAGATGGGGTCGCTCATCACGTTATGAAAGTATACCGTTGACTGAGTGGCCAGAATGTTAATTTACATGAAGTTAAGATGTGATAAGGAGTATGATGTATAGCTTGCTGAACCACTGTCTGGCATCTCCAATAAAGCATTCAGCATCATATACAGGCATGGGATTATTAGTGAGATAGGTTATGTGTTAAGCATCTATCTAACTGTTCTGTCAGATAAGTTACTGACCAAACAGTCCGTAGATTGCCGTTGTCTTATCTAAATAGGCAGTCTAAATTTCATGGCCATTATAAGAATTCGGAGTCATCGTCCTGGAGGATATCGGTTCCCGCTGCATGATAGCTTTATGTGTTGTTGGCAACAATTTGGAGGGTCTGCTTCCATTCATCTCTCTCACAGACCCTGGGCACTTATATACCATATGTCCTCATACTTTCGCTCATCAAATATGCAGAAGAAGATGGAGATGGATCGGACTTACGATGAAGGGACCGTTGAGTAGCATCATGCGCCAGGCCATCATTCCAGTGTAACGCAAATAGGAAACGACGAATTGGAAGTGTATCCGAAAGTGACATGGAAGGAATCCTATGAGGAAACGATCACTGTCCATGGAAAATCATCGAACTTGCTAAAGAAGACCAAAGAGAACAGGAAAAATTGGTGATGTTCTGTTGAATCCCTCTGTTCCAAGAGGAACCTAACGAAATAACAGCAATAGTAGATAAGAACTAACTAATAATAGAGACTTGTGGTCATTACATCACTGCCTGATATCATCAGTACTGAAAGGCATATTCTGAAATACCCATGGATAATCATCTCCCACTTTGTCTTTATATCCAACTGTTGTTATTAACTGACTGAATTTTTTTTTATGAACTCAGAATCACTCTATCTTTTTGACATTAGCACTTTAACTACTATGTATTTGTAAGTAGTATGATTAAAAATGGTTATCTTTTGTTCCGCATTTTTCGTCTAGTAAAACGTATGAAGAAATTGAAAGTGCATCAACATACTATTGGAATTATCAAAGATATCAAATGATTAATGATTATGTCCACAGATCACCACTTGCACCGCCTATAATTATTGTATGGCATTTTTATGAAGCTTATAAAGCTATTGGTAATCAATGTGCAAGTTTACGAAATGCAGAGACAACTAAATATAATCCATTCTGTAAGTTCAACACCTTTTTTCTATTGTTTGTTAACAGTTTAGAAAGTCGTTCAAGCGTATTCTAATCGTTTATGTAGTGTTTTATTTGAGAGTCTTGTAAGCAGTTTAGTTGCAGGAGATATTAATTTAAATTAAAGCCTCGTTAAGATAAGTCAACATCTTCGTTATGAGTTCTGAAAGTGTATGTGTGCACTGAGAAGTCTTTCTCAGGAATAAACTGTCCAATTCACTGACATTCAGCAGTGAATTTTGGAGTCAGAATGGCAGATGTCACGAAAGGCAATTCGAACAAACTACAGACCTTCGTCAACAGCTGTCTTCACTAAATATTCAAGATCAGATCGCCGGCCAGTAAAGATCAGCAACAGGGATCTCTGAGAGCGAACCAACCTACCAGGAACCAATTGTGCAACAAATATGCGGGAAGAAATGGAGGTGGATTGGCCATACTCTGAGAAAACAAACCATCAAGTGACACCACAGGACAGGCCATAGCTCGAGTGGAACCCGAATGGGAAGCGGCGAGTTGGTCGTCAGTGCGAGGGTGACATGGAGGAGGACGTCATGTGAAGAGGAGTTGAAAGCATGTGGGCAGACGTGGATCCGGGTGGAAACGTTGGCACAAAACGGATCGCTATGGAGAAGTGTGGCTGAAGTCCTATGTTCCTCTAGGAATTAAAGGAAACAATAATTATAATAAAAATTGTAATGCTTGTATTTTGGATGCGTTGATTTTATCATGTTTTCTCCACTACCATTCAAACATTGTTTATATTATTGTCATTATTTGTAACCAATGCAATTCGCGGGAGTTTGTAGCTGATGAGGAGAACCTGTGAAATAGAATGATGATATCATAATTTATACTGCAAATCTCATCTTTCTTTCTTTGTTGAAATCCACCAAGGGAACCAAATGTATGAAATATTTGATTTTATTATATATCATGTTCTGACTGACAGCATACATATTCTAAGTGATAACGAAAATTAATTGACTATCATTATTCTACGCTGCACTTGTTCCACAATGCACTACTTTCTGATATTTCATACAGCCACTTCTCTTTGAATTAATTTGAATAAAGAAAGAACGAAGATATTTGCAAACAAGATAATATGAGCTCGTTTTATTTCGTGGATTCTCTTCAACTGCGTACATCCTAAACAACGCCAATTACAATATGTTGCAACATTTCTGACTTTTTTTACAATGATTTCAAATGTTATAGACAGGAGATATAGGCAACATAATTCCAAAGATGATGTAAGTAGATGAATTACTTAGTAAACAGAAAGATTGAGCGAAGAAATATTTACTTTTCAATTAGATCCTCTTCTCTGGCTCTACTCTAATATATATATATATATATATATATATATAGCATTTTTACAATACACAACAGTTTACCAAACAAGTGTGGATATGTTTGTTAACAATAATTAAACAGTGTCAAAATGTCAATGGGTTGATAATTAACGCAGAAAATCAATACACATTTAAAAAGTAGAAATGGATAGAATAAATAAATTTTACAAGAATAACACGTAATTAAAGATGAAGTGGTAAAAATAAAATAATTTGAACAATTATAATTTAATAGGGGGAGGGGGGCGATGTAGTCCTGTCTTGTAACGATGGCCACGGTAGGGAAAGTGGCTGTACAAATTTCTTCTGTACACATAGGCTTGGTTTCTTCTGGTGGATTCCAATTGCTTCTGCTGTCTGTAGAAGACGAACTCTTAGAGCAAAGTTGAGATTAGTTGGAATGCGATAAATAATTTTAAATGCGGTATTCACATCAACCTTGTGCTCAATATCAACAAGGTGTGCTAAAATAGAACTACGAATAGATCTTGTTTGTCCCTTGCTTAACCATGTTGGATGATGTTCGGAAATACGACGATGAAACTGCCTAATTGAGGATCTAATTGAAAAGTAAATACTTCTTCGCTCAATCTTTCTGCTTTCTTTCTTCATCAAAATCCACCAAGGGAACCAAATGTATGAAATATTTCATTTGAATTTATCCCATGTTCTGACTGACCGCATACATCATCTAAGTGATAACGAAAATTAATTGACGATCATTATTCTACGCTGCACTTGTTCCACAATACACATTCTGATATTTCATACAGCCACTTCTCTTTTAATTAGTTTGTATAAAGAAAGAACGAAGATATTTGCAAACAAGATAATACGAGCTTGTTTTAGTTCGTGGATTCTCTTCAACTGCGTACATCCTAAACAACACCAATTATAATATGTTGCGAGATTGCTGACTGAACATACTTTTTTCACAATGATTTCAAGTGTTATAGATATAAAGAATAAGCAACATAATTTCTCAGATGATGTAAGTAGATTAGTTATTTAGTGTTAAAAGAGTAACGGTTTATATGGTGATTAGACGGGGGTGGGACTACAGTTAGGATTTTGCTCGGAATTGACAGGATTGACTAGAGACGAAATACAATAGAGAACAACAGAGTTAATTTACACATATTATGGTGCGGAATTAAGGAGGGCGGGGGTGGACAGTGAAGCAGAAATATAGGATAGACAATATCATTCAGTAGATTCTGAAGCCTAATAGTGAGTTCAACTCAGTGAGTGAAAATCGAAGTCAAGATTGAGACAAAAGCACAAGAAACAAAACAATCAGGGTTACCAGAATAATGAGAGATTAGTCACACTGTCTTCCTGTATGCATAGGATGGGTCGAAGTATTTGGCTAGCGGTGGTTTTCTTTGTTTATTGATTATTTTGAAAGCCTGACTAATTTTCACTTTATGCTTCGTGTCAAATAGGTATCTGGCGATTGCGCTTGGGAACACTTTGCTGCCTGCCTTTCAAACGGAGACTTTTAGGGATATGCTCGGAGAATCTAGTAGACGCTGTCCTCTCAGTCCTTCCTATGTATTTGCTGCCGCATATGCAGTTGGAGTCGGCATGAACAGGATACTTATATACTTTTGACTGGGTTAACGAACATCCTGTGTTGTAAATTGGGATGAGTCTAGAGACGGAAAATATTCTTTTCAATGAACCTTTAATTCTGTTTCCCGTTCTTATGAATATTTCTTTGCCTTAGTACGCTAGACAGATAAAAACTGGTTTCTTTTACTTCACTATTCACCCCGCCACTAACCCTTCGGGATTGTCAACCATAATATGTATAAATTAACTCTGTTGTTCTACCTTGTATTTCCTCTCGAGTTCATCTTTGTTTCTAAGAGAAATCTGAACTCTACGCGATGTCTAGTCACTATTAGAATACTCACATCCTAGTATGGAAATCATCGGCAGTACACACCCACTGAGGTCCGAACCCATGACCTTGAGGTTACAAGACAAGCTGGTACCATTCAGCCACTGGGACCACATTCAATAGTCCATGAATTCTAACTTCTACCAATTCGTGGTGCATTTGGCGTGACCATCAGCCGATGTCATCGGCGGGAAATCCATCCTCACACTTGACTTGGTGGATCTCACTCGTCACGACTTCGCATTAGAACTCGAAGACGCTCAGCCCTGTAGCAAGTTACTAGAAAGCTTCAGAAAAATTTTCAAGAGTTGGTTTCTAAGGATTACACTTTCAATCCATAAAGCTTGAAATCATTGTAAAAAGTATGTTTAGACACCATTTTGCAACATTTAATTGATTTATTCGCGATGTGGGCAGCAGTTGACTAGGATCCACGAAATAAGACAAGCTCGTATTATCCTTTAAATACGTTAGTTCTTTCTTCATTCAAACTTTCTGATATATAATTCTAATTTGCCTTGAGTGTCTATCGTTTGTAAAAATCAATAGATTTATTATTGTATCCAAGTTAAAGAAGAATCTATTAACAGCACGATTGTTTACTCTCATTATTTTTATATTAACTGACTGTTTTTTAACTTTTATTCCCATTTAAAAGGTGTACGTTTTACTGATATAAAAAAAGAAAGAGAAATGGTCAAATGGGAGCATATGAAAGCGATGGACTACTTAAGAGAACCTTCAACAAAAGCTACTGGGAAACGAGGTGTAGCTGAATCACGAGCTGTAGTATTTCGTGGTGGTGGTGGTGTTGGTCCTGGTCAGGGACCAGTTATGGATTTGAAAAGTGAAATGTCCAGTGTTACAGAGGTAAGAATAACTTCGTAGAAATAAAGATGTTGTCATCGCTTTTATTCACCTAAGGAGTTAAACACTGTGCAGAATGTTTGGTATCTTAGCAAGAGGCAGACAGAAATTCCAGTATTCAAATATGAAAGATTTTGAAGGCAAACTGTAAATCTGAACATCCAAGTTAGCTTCTATTCTGTCCACAGAAATACTGTACTTTCAAAATAATTTATAGCTAACAACGATCACATTATAATTTTTCCCTTCAGTTCTGAGTGGAAAATGGGGTTTTACCAGTACGTCTCCATTTTGTCCTATCCTCTATAGTACTCTTCAACTGGCTCCAGGGCTTCTCATAGTCTCTCATATCCTCCTCGCACAATCTCCTCTATGTCACCTTCGGCCCCATACCCATCTCTCCGTTTCCCATTCGGAATCAACTTGAGCGGTGACCTGGAGCGCCACGTCATTTGACGGTGTCCTCAGTATGTATGCCATCTATCACCATTTTCTTCGTCATATTCGTTGAGCAGTAGGTTCTTTATTAGTTCATCCTCAGAGTTTCTTTCTGGTTATTTGATCTTCAGTATGGAGCTAGCTAAGACAGCTTCTGATAAAAGACTGTAGTAGCCTTTTGGAAATGCTTTTCGTGATGCACAGCCCATGTTTCTGTCCCCATAAAGAAAAACTGACTGACTTAACAATAGTGTTTATTTCAGAATTTCAATTTTTGTGCTGATTGCAAAAGATTTCCAAACATGTTTTAGAGTGTTAAAGATTTGTTTTATCTTTCGGATTCTGGTTTTGACATCTTCATCCTTGGCCGCGACTGAAGCTGAACTGATGCTTCCTAGATAGATGAAGGGAACATAATAGCTGTAGTTTTATTTCTACTGCAGAACACTACAATCCAGAGGTTAGTGATGTCAACACTGTCCTTTTCAACAAATCGCTGTCAACAAAAATCTGAATTCGGAGTTTAAGGTCGAGATTCAACTCAGTCTTTCCAAATCACCGACTGCTTCAATAAAGATTAAAAAGGTCTGTAACATACTACTCATAAAACATGAGTAGCTGGCTAGAATAGATAGGAACAGTCGTATGTTGTTTATTAATTTGAAAATTCTCATTCAGTCATAGAAAAGAAAAGGCGTTCAGCAAAGAGTTACTCTTTTCGGCGATATCATTCTCAAGCTGTACAAACCGCAAATTTATAGTAATTTTTCTTGGCAACAAAAGGAATATTTCCAAAGATGTGTTAATGCAATTGTTAATTTTTGACAACAAATTACGTAATTTAGAAGGCGTTAATCGGTTAGAAACTAAAATAAAGTCACAAAAGTAGGTTGGGTGACGTAATCTAATTGATAGGGTTCAATGAAAAATGAATGAGAGTTAAGTTAATAAGCTGAGTAGAATTCACTTAGAAATAAACGAAATTGGAGTTAGCAACAGTCGTCATGAGGGTAGAGATTTAATAGAGGGTAGGGGTAGAAAATAATGCAGTTAAGAAAAAGACAAACAAAGAAGAAAGAGGTAAGACAAAATTACGTATTTGGTGTTGAGATAGATCAGGACCATTGTAGATTTAGTGACTGAACAAACTTCTTTTGTATGCAGAGTTCAGGATTCAATATGTGAATTGCCATTGCTTCTGCAGTTTGAAGAAGTTTAATTCGTACTCTTTTGGCAAGATTCCCACGTATTGTGTAGACAACTGAGAAGTTGTTTTGTGGGTTTGCTTGGTGTCCGGATTCGATCAAGTATTCTAGGGTAGAGCTGTGGCGGGGGGATCTTCTTTCTCCTTTATAAAACCATGAAGGTAAGTGTTCGCTGATTCGTTTGGATAGCAAACGCTGGTTACGGCCGACATACCTAGCTCCACATGAGCAGGTGAATTGGTGGATGCACATTGATGAGGCCCCCAGTGGAAGCTTATCTTTCACGTTCGTGCGAATCATTGGTTTCGTGGAGAAAGTTAGTCTGAGTTCAGCTGCGAAGAAGGTTTTCTTCAGTGAACGGCACAGGCGGTTTCTCAGTATTTCTGTTGCAGAATCTCCGTTGAATTTTAGATTCAAATAAAGAAGTTTCTTGGGAGCAGTAAGCATCGACGGTTTTTGTGTTTTGGGCTTCATAGCTTTTGTGATGAAACGTTTGTTTACACGACTTATATTTGTATAGCTTAATTTGAAGGCAAAATCAACATCAGCTACAAAATAAATTCCATTAACTGTCAAGGAAACATTATAATGACCAGATTAGATATGTAACTCTATTTCCTCTCATTCTGCACTGTTGTATTAATGGAACTGTGTAGGTAGTTGCTACTTTCTAGCTGCCCAAGTTTTGGAAGTTGATTTCATTATTGGAGTACCTAAAATATTAGTTTTATGTGGCTGAAACAGAACAAGGAACAGATTCTTCAGGCGGTGGTATTTTTAAGTAAATATTTAGAGTTGCATACATCCAAACATTATACTGTTGACAGAGCTGACCAAAGTGTCAGTGCGTTAAGATCCACAATTTCCGAAGCCGAACTTTAGTGACTACTCCCCTCCAGATGCGGAAGACTGCATGTTTAGCTTGTTGATAACCGGACGGAGAAAGCATACTTCCATGGCATTTCTTTTCATCCAGTGCTGCTCAGATCCCCGACATAGCGTAAGTGACTTACAATATGCCTCTAACTGCCGTCCATCTTATCTTCGTGGCATAGTGGGCAATGAGGAAACACTGCTCCCAGCCAATGTAGTTAGCGACTGCAACGTCAAAGTACCAGCTATCATTCAAGTGTATAAAGTTATCAGTATAAGCTAGATGTTAAGCAGAATCATAATTATCTCCTTATTTTTATGCAAATGGACTAAAATTGGATACTTTTTCAACTTTTTGATAGCATTATTAGAAGACGGAGATTATCTGAAAAATGTGATGTATTAGCGCTATACATTTCGAACAATCTGATCACACATTTACTTGTCAAGTCAATATATATGGAAAGGTTAAATTAAACAAGGTGACAAAAAAAAAAAGAATTAAGAATAATTAACACAAACGTTTGGTAATCCAATCAAATAAGGATTACCAAGGTAGGTTAAGAGTAATAACAAACTGTTTTTGAATACACAAGGGGGGCTTAAGTTTATGAATGGCTATAGCCTCAGCGTATTTCAGTAAACGTCCTTGACCGTTTTTATAGATGACCTTAAAGGCTGAGTTAACATCAACCTTATGGTTCATATCGATTAAATGTTTAGCTATAGACGAAGTTGGTAGTCTGGCACCTGCATCTATGGGCTTGTCACAATTCATCTGTTTTCCTAACCACTTTGGGATATGCTCTCCCACCCTCACGTGCAACGCGCGATTACTCCTCCCTATGTATGTATGTCCACACACACATGAAAATTGGTAAATTGAATGGGATGTGATATAACTGGAAAATTGTGCAAACACTGAACAAAGGAATACCATGGAATCCCTAGGCGCTAGATACTCAGATGAATCAGTAGTCAAAGGACAAAGTTACAAAGATTTGTCTAATGAAATGGTAAAGAAATAGTCATATGAGTGGAAATCGCATACGTGCTCAATGAGATATTTAATGAAATTCATCAATTATGGCGAAATGCCAACAGCAAAAAAATTTAACGAATGTATACTACTTACTATTAGTTAGTAGTTCAAATTAATATACAGAAAATGGAATTACGGGCTTTTGGGAAATGGATTAACGTCACTTAATATTTAACTTTTCTTTGTTCCACTTGACATCTATTAGATATCACCAAAACTCGATTCAGTACTACTCTGCAGCAAATATTAGAGTTGTACCTAGCAGTTATAAGTTAGAACGCAAATGATAGCGTGGCTTACAAAGCTATTCTCTAACAACTATATTAGTTAAATTCTGTGAGTACACACAGTTAATCTCCCCACAGAGTTGAGTTAGGTATAAAGTCATTAGTAGCGATTAACAGAAATCAATCCGTGCATACGTCAGTAAATATGGAAATATGGAAGCTAAATACATTATATTTCATTAGCCCGCCGTATCAGAAGAATTCGTAGCAGCGACTGTTTAGAAGAGGAACTTTTGTTTCTCAAAGTTATCTCGAGTCAAAATGAATACCCAGCGTGTTTCTTGGAGAAGAACATGTAGCTAAAAACAAGCAGAGAAGAAACAACCTTATTACTAAAAAGATATTATATTTGGATCTGGACTTCAGGGGAGATTCAGCTACCAATATCTTTAAGAGGAGAATCTCCAGTTCCTGAAACAATTCCAAGGGTGATATTCTCTAGCCGCCCACTGCTTCCAAGCAGGTGGGAATAATGAACTTCTGCATATGGTCACTCGAATGGACATGAATCAACTTACCTACTCCTTCTGAGCTAGGTATATAGGTCGTTCTATATGGGTTCTGTCAAAACGTGTTAGTACAACATTACCCAGCATAGCTGCAAAGAGGAGACACTAGCTCAATCAGAAGGGCCATAACTGAACACCGCATCAACATCTGTAACAGCATCTGAACTGATTCATCATTCAGAGTCATTTACAAAGTAAACAAAAATCTACCAAGGGTAGTGTGTTCTAGACTTCTTTGTACTGCACAAGCTCCAGCTTTATGCATCGAAAATCCTGAGCGATGAGTTAAAAAAAACTATTCCAACCTTCACATTTACCTTGAATACAGTTAGGTTCGACTCCTAAGTTTTCAATTTTTCGTTCAAACTAAGGATGCTGAAGTTACAAAGCGAGTCTGTTGAAGTTTAAGTCATTGACATGGAATCAAGTGACCCAAGAATTCTGACTTCTTCCAAATCGCGATATGAAGCGCAATCGCCAAAGAATGTCATTGGCAAATATCCGTAATCATAACCAACATTTTTTGAATCCCTCCCACCAGATCTCTTTGCGAGTCAAAGGTGCCCACTACTAAAATGCCTCAATGTAGAGTGACACAACTGTCTAGTGCTAAATGGATTTCAGTGGTTCTGAGTCTAATCGCTGATTGTAACAGTAACTCATAACATTTTTCACCTGACACACCTATTAATTTAAGCATTGTTTTGAAATATACTCTTATTCTACTTTAATTATTTTCATTATTTTCAAAGGGGATTGGTATGGAGTTAGAAAAACGTTTCAAAGAAATAGACAATCAATTTCAACGATTCAATGATGTTGACTCACGACTGAATGATGTAACCCAATTACTCACTAATTTATCTGAAGTTATCAGTAATATGACAGAAACTCAACAACGAGTAAGTTGGAATTCTGTGGGAACACGTTTTTGTTTTATACCTGTTATACTACTTAAAAGTTGTGAGTAGCACTGAACCTATCCATATTTTGAGACACGATGCAGTTTAGGTGATTTCAGTCTGGCTAGCTAGCACTACAGGTTCATCTCAGTAGTATCCAACTACTCATATTAGTCAGTTAGTAGTATATATAGCCTCTTTCATTGAGAAGCTAATATTGTCACTCATTACTGCATACAGTCAATAAGCGAAGGTTAGAGGTCTGAGAGTCACTTAAATTTAATTTGCTTGCTTTATGATAGCTTATTCACCTAAAAGCTTATTAGTCTTCCAATCAAATGCTACATGGATTTCATATTCGATAAATGTATTTGATATAACACAAGGTGATACAATATTAATAATTGAACGGCGTTTTGAGCGAAATTTCCTGTTCATAACCTTTAGTTTTCATTGGTTTCCCAAGAGTAAATATGTAAATAATGAAGTTGAGGTATTTGATTATGATTGTGTAACGACAGAAGACAAGGGCCAGGTAACAGATCGTCTATTGAGGGAATCAAGAGATATTTATATAATTTTATGTACATTATTATTCGTTATTATTAACAGAGAAACAGCGTCTTCTGATTGGTCGTTTTCTCGCTGAAGATTATTCTGTCATATCTTCGTGACCGTTTCTGTGAAGGTCAGGCAATATATCTGCTAATCGTATCCACCCAGGCTAAGTTTACTTTGCTGTGATTGGTTGTTGAGTTTTTCAAGGGTAGGCTTTGTTATTGTTTTATCTCGTGACTCCGATTTGGGATGTAAACATTGACGTAAATTGGTGTCTACCAATTTTGGCTGACAGACAGCTCTCACTAAAATAGAAACATTCTATTCCGATGAGAGACAGAGAGAGCGGAGCTTGAAATGTTCACCAACTGTTTCGCGCATTAATGTCCATGTCGGTATACAGCGTCATTAAAATAAATTCATGAAATTAAAAGCCTTTGGTTAGTTTCAGCAGAAAACTTCCTGCAGTATGAAGACAACCATACAGTTAGCAGAACATAAGCAAGGTAATATAGATTTTCAATTGACCAAACAAATCTACTCTCAGTCACCTTCCATATAGCTCAAATGTCGCGTCTCTGACTACAACACTAGGTGACACATGTTCCGTTGTTCGAGGGGATATAAGTTCCTAGTTTGAGGATGTTCCTTGCTGAAAAGTTTGAATAATTATGCGACCTGTGCTCATGGTGTCCTACCTTCAACGACACAGCGATGAGTGTACAAGGAAATTTCATGTTTCCAAAGATCAATATATCGCAAGCCAGCATGGACGGAACAGCTTATCAACTTCTAGAGATTCGTCCCACTGACCCAAGAGCAAAACCCAGTACGTACATTATGTTCAAGGATTCCAGAAATCTGTTCTGAAGACACGATTGAGGAGGAGTTAGATTCATTAAGTGAAACCCTACTAGAGAATGAGTATCCCTTAGATTTATTGACAGAAACATGAAGGAAAAGCTTCTGTCATCAAAAATCACAACTGTTCCTAGGAAAACTGTCTTCATGAACCTGGAACTCAAAGTTGACATGGAAGAAGAAATTTTTAAAACCCGCCTTTCTAAATGTCTGAAAAAGACATTTCAAGCAACCACCGTATGTATCACATTCTCCGGTAGACAGTCAATCCAGTCTAACGTTAAGGATAAGATACCTCTTTTAGCCACCTCAATGTGTATTTATCAGTTTACTTGCTCGTATGGAGCAAAGTGTATCAGCCGTACTCAACGTCAAGTTCACACACGTATTCTGGAACATTGTCCAGCTTGGTTAACCAGGGGAGAAAAGAAGAATAGTAGCAGCTCCATCATCGAACACCTTGTCATATATGGACATCAAACACCTCCGCATGACTGTTTCACAGTGCTATGCAGAGTCCTTCAATGTTGTATGAAAGGACTTCGAATACTCCATCTGTACATAGCTGAATCATTGGCTATTCGCGATCTGAAACAGGACCTCTGCATTCAATAGCACCACATACATTCCCTCGCCCTACCGTGGCCAGAGTACTATTATTATTATTCTCATCACCCATATTTTATTATCACTCTACTACAGTTTATTATTAACATTGCGTTTTCATACAAATTTTATAAAAAAACACTTTATCGTCTTTCCACTAGTTCTTATCCACTCGAGACAACTATATTGATTAGTCATTTTCTTACACTTATTACGTCATGCCAACTTCTTCCCCCTTTTCTAATTGCCAATTAGTCACTACTCCTAGTATCTAATTGGTCTTATGAATTATTTATTAAATATAATTACGACTGTCAGCAGCAGCTTATGAAAATAAATCGTCGGAAAGAAAATTTCCTTCGCTGTTTACGTCTTATTTTTCTTATGACTCAATAAGTGAATATTTCGTTCATTAAAATTTAATCGTGTTTATGCGTCAAGTCATCAGTCTTCAGGAAGCCTACATGAATTGCTAATTAAACCACAGTCAATTGTTGATATCTTTTAATATTCCCATTATTAATATTAGAACAAGACATATAAGCGAACAGTATTATTGTTTTCAATTAGATCTTCTTCAGGCTTTACTCTAATTTACATAGATTTATATATAAGAAAAAATTTAACCAAAGACGGTGAGTTTGTGGATCAAATAATAATAATAATAAGCGTTAAATGATTTGAACGTCAGTAATAACGATGATTATAATGATAACAAAATAATGATAATGAGGTTTATGCAGGTGGCGATAAGAATAACGAAGGTAGTAAGATATGTATATATAGACAGGGTTGGTGATCGCGCAAATCATGAGCCGTTGATTCGGGTCCCAGTGGCTGAATAGTATACGAGCTTGCCTTGTAACCAGGAGGTCCTGGGTTCGAGCCCTGTGTTTCAGTCCTGTTTCAGTGTCTCTAACTGATATCAATCCGTGATCTACTCGTAAAACAATCTATCTCACAACAACTATAGAAAACTCAATGAATAGATAATTAGGTCAAATCTTAAAAGTTATGTAATACTAAAGTTGAAGTGGACAGATAATCAGAGTTTAAATAAATATCATAAAAGTACGAAGGAAATGGAAAATAAGAGAGGGTGGAAGGGTTTTGATTAGAATTCACCTAGGTCAAGCAAGGAGAGACAAGGTAGAACAAACTTCTTTTGTTGTATGCAAAGACACCAGGATTGTTCTCTCGAATTAATTCCCAAAGATTCGGCTATATCTAAAAGGCGGGTTCGAATTCCGTTGTTGATCTGGCGAATTTCCAAGAGGTTTTTGAACCAACTGTCGTAATTGTATTTCTCAACCAGTAGAGTACAGCCAATAGAAAAAAACTAAACATATAACAGTTATACACAGTAAAATTACACTAGGATAAAATCCAATTAATCCTGCTGAAGAAGTTGAAGATTATACACCTGGTACACGGTTTCCCTTCTACGAATGTTTCAATGTTGCTTGTGATACTTATTAACTGTTAGATAGAAACACAAGGTAGATCGTAATTCTTTTGGCGATCTAATAAATTTAGAACCATGTGTCGTTATGAAAACACAGTAATACGCTTCCATTTGTAAAGATGAGTCTACAAAATTCAAATCTTCACAATGACACTAACACTGGTGCAAGCATGTCTAACTGAGCCCAGGATGGGATAAAGCATGTGTTTAATTGGTGGATGGTGACTAGCAGTAGAATTCAGGATGCACATTTCGTCCTATTTGGGACTCGTCACTGGATGTACCTGCATTCCACAGTGAGTGATGATGTTCCCATCAATTAACTTCTAATTACTTGTCCAGACATCATCGAAGCATATGCACAAGAAGCCGACATGTCAACCTGAAACCGGGAACTTCGGTCCAATCAGTCGACGGAAAGATCTAAAATTGAATTAAATAAAGCATGTGTTTGCCTTTCCGATACTGTACACAATACCAAATGTATCTAACTGACAGCATATACTCAAGAGTACATTTCGGGCATGGAAGAATGGATAGAAAATATACTCAGAGGGTTAATCCTCTACTTAGTGTTAACCAGAAAGAACTAGATAGAGAAGAAGCTCCAGTTATATTTTAGGTGCAGAAAATAAGTGAATTAAGAACACATAGTTCAAAGAAGAGTTTCTTTTCAGTGATTCTCAAGAGCTGATTTGTAAATATTAGATTTTTTTGAGTTTGACCAGGGATTAATATCAAGAAGACAGTTGCAGCGAAGAAAATTTTCTTTTCGACGAAGTCACCACCTAGGCTGTACATTCGTGTATTTATAACAATAGAACTCTAAGAAACTCCGTCCTGTAGTTTCCTTGAATTATTTTGAGATGTCATGACCAGTGAGGTCCACCCAGGCGGGAATGGGAATGGATTTCCTGCCGATGACATTGGTTGGTGGTCGCGCTAAGACCACGAATAGGTAGAAGTTAGAATCCATGGACCATTGAATCGGGTCTCACTGGCTGAATGGTATATGTAATTACTTTTTTATGTGCGTTTCCATAGCATCAGAATAAAAATTAGTATGGAGTATTGTTGACATCATCAAAATATTCAAAAGCAATGATGAACAATCAAATTTTACCTTGAAGGAGGATGAAGATTGGTAAGTTTAGACTAAGATTGCGTAATATATGCGTGCTAGGTATACACATACATGGTGAAGTTCAACAATAGCATCCCATGAGTGAGAAAGCTCCAATGGCCTTGAACGCATGCTAGTCGTTGGCTAACAGCACCTGTCATTATCATAGCTGAAATATCAATGCTATTCACCAACTAAGGAGCAAATTTCAACCGGATCACGTTTTTAAGTACTGTTTGGACAATGTGTTAATAGCTCGTTACGGTTGGGGTTAGGGTTAGCATCAGGGTCATAATTAGGATTAGCGTTAGGCTTACGGTTAGGATAAGGGTTGTAATTAGGGTTAGGATTAAGGTTAGGGTTACGATTTGGGACAGATTTAGAGTTGATGCCATTTATTTTATATTCCTATTCTCATTTTCCTGGTAAGTAGTCGTCGATCCTCTTACTGGAAACCACAGTAATTCAACCGAGGGCTTTTCGGGAAGACTGCACAACAGGATAAGAGAGATAAACAATTCACAAAAGCAGCGCATCTGTGGTCACCTCAGTGAATACATGTACAGAAACTAGTCTAACTTAGCAACTGATACTCCTCATTATAACTGGGACGTATTTTAAAGTCATGTTAGAGAAAGATACCCTGTTCAATGTGTTTTCATGCATTTTCTTGTAAATATACGTCATTTTTCATGCTAAAACTCCTCATTTTTATGATTGGTCGGCTCAAGGACACTCGTGCTTTCGCATCCCTTGGGACGCTATTATTGAACTTTGCCACATACACAAAATAATTATACATATATATAAGCGATTATACAGCTGAGTGAATGGATTCGCTGTAAAGAGACATTTCACCGAACCAGTTGTTCTTATTTTCATGTTTGAATGGGCATTCTCATGAAGAGAAAAGAATTAAAACAGTTAGAATCACAAACAAATGAATTTTAAGTAGATTTTGGTTCCTATCTATTCAATATATCTTTACTTTCATTTTGAAAAAATATTTTATTTAGATTATTAGACAAATTAGTGAACTTCCTGCTTGTCAATGTAATGAATTCACTGATGAAGTTGTTCCAGTACAAAAATCCTCTACATCACCAACAGATTCATCAGCTGTAGAGACAAGAAAACGTACAAAACTAGAAGTGGCTATTCAGTCGGCGTTGGAAGCAGCTAAAGATGTACTGCGGCCACCGACACCACCTCCTCCACCGCCTCCTCCGCCACCTCCACCAAGGTAAATATACAAAATTTAACCTTCAGGATGTTCTTATTTTACTGTCATAATATACTAATGTAAGTGTATTTGTTAGGTTTAGTGAAATTTAATAGAATCGGTTGAAAGTTAGATATTTTCTAATCAAACTTTCTATCTGTCATCATTCAGGAAGCCAACAAGGAGAAGTGGACAAACATAAAACTTCATCACTAGATTCTGAAATCACGAATACAACAGTTCGGAGTCAAAATTCACTACAACTCCTTATGAAAACCAGAAATAATTCAGATCCTTACTCCTACAATTCGTTAACTCTCGCATTCTGCCTATTATTCTCTATTGTTCCCCCTTAGTTTTTCCCGGGCTACTGAAGAAAGACTATAACATATTACGCAGGATGTTAAAGGTTGTCAGCAGGGTAAGCAACGTGCCACTTAACCAGCTTGTTAATATTCTGGTTGACAGGCACATGGACTCATGTGAAAAATGGGCCAAATCCATTTTATCTAACTCACACCACCCTCTTCACTCACAACTCTCCCCTTGCATCTCATCAGGCAAAACCAGAAGCCTATATAGGAAACTATATGCTCGCACCAGCAAGTACAAAAACTCAACCATACCCTACTTAGCTCGTGTTCTGTGCGATAAAGAAAGCATTAGGCGTGACACCTATAATTCATTAAATAGTCAGTAGTACAACTGGATCTCGTCTTTCCAACTCATATCATTTATAGGTACAACATTTTCTTTCTTTCTTTTCCTCTTCTCTCTCTCTTTTTTCCGTTATGTGCTGCTTTGTTTCTTTCTCTCGCTTACGCCAGTAAATATGACAGCACCTACTTTTCTAACACCTTCAAACACTGTTCGGCTTTGGCTTTGCTACCGACATGCCAATATGTTGTTGTCATAATGAACTGAGATTTCCTTAATCTATGTAGAATTCTATTTATTGATAATGTACTAACTGGATGAAATACTGTAGTAAAAATGCTGAGAATTCCATTCTGTATCACAAGTACTGTTTTGGAATAAAGCAAATTATTATTATTATCATGCTAGATCATCCGCTTGATACCATAAATGGCAGTCAAGAAAGAACGCATAATCGCATGACACTATATACTACTGGCTGACTGAAATGAGTAGTTGAATAACACTCACATCAATCAGTAGTGAATGCTAGCCTTTTGGCCCATTTAGAGCAGCTAACTCCCTGAGGCAATGATCTTGGCGTAAAATGACCGTTGGGTATGTCGGTCACTTCCATGTGGGTAGTAAGGACTACTGGTTGACTTGAGTGGTTTACAACTACTCACATAGATCAACCAGTAGTATATACCACTGTTCATTAGAGTCTACCATTATGCATGTGAAAGTGACAAGGAATACTATTTCTTAGATACTGTACAATGATGGTAGTTATGATTCCCCAACGAAGTGACGATGTCTAAATGCACTCTGATTAATTAGTCATATCAGTAAAGCAGTACCCGAGAAGCATGAAGGCCGTATCATGTGAGTAACATCCGTAAGACCAGAAGTATTTACCGTCAGACTGTGGGGAGCAAGTAGAAAGGAATACGCTGGACCACCGATAAGAAAACTCTAGAAGATCTGGATTACACGGACGACTTATGTCTAATGTCACACAAATTCGAAGATACACAGGCGAAAATCAACAAACTGGCAGAAGAGCTGGACAGATAAAACAGGACTACAAGTGAACACAGAGAAGACGGTGGTGATGGAGATAATCAGGCACCAATTGATATCAACAGAAGAAATTTGAAAGAGGTCACTTCCTTCACTTATCCAGGAAGCATCGTATCAACTACAGGCGATAGTACGCATGAGGCTGTTAGGACCAGAATAAAAAAGGTTAAACAGACCTTCACCACTCTTAAATCAGTTTGAAAACCTCCTGCACTCAACATAAAAGCGAAATCTGGATTTGCAACACCAGTGTTAAGTCAGTACTTTTATATGTGTCAGAGACTTCGCCTCGCACGAAGAGAAATTCCAACAGACTGAAAAAGCTTATCAGCAACTATCTTTGCTTGCTCCTTACTGAAGATCAGATGGTCAGAGAGAACTGGCAACAAGAAACTCTTGGAACAAACCATCCAAGTACCTATTGCTCAATAAATATCCCGAAGAAAATGGAGATGGATCAGGCACAAGATGAGTAGACCATCGAATGACGTTACGCGTCAGGCCAACGATCGAATGGGACCCGAATGGGAAACGACAAGTGGGTGACATGTGAGGAGGAAATGATAGACTATGGGAAATCGTGGAACCGGATAAAGAGGACTGCAGAGAACAGAGTGGCGTGGAGATGTGCTGTTCAAGCCCAATATTCCACTCGGAACCCAAGGGGACAATAATAAATATTATATAATAATGCTGGTTAACAATTTGGGGACGTAGTTCTACTGGTGTTTGGAAGATATGCTGCAGGAGCGAAGTGTTTACATTAGGCGACTAGCATTCTCCCTATACTTCCTTCTCAATAAGGTGCCGAAAATGCTCAACTTCTACCTCCTTCACAGTTATCTATCATAAGTGATGAAGTTTTCCCTTCAGATGCAGCTTCAAGAAATTCTAACGCGTGAGTAGTTTCATGTGTAAGGCTCAAGCCAGACGTTCTGTGGTCTATTAAGTCATGGGTGATTTATCCTGTTTCTTAGGCTGAGATGTTAAAAGGAATCTATGAGTTGTATTCAAGGAACAGATATGTCGAGATGTAAGCATAAAATTTATTTTTTGCCGCTTTATTGTATAGTATATAATTCTTGAATATACTATCTTTATTTGCAGGGAATCTCCAGTTCTTTTAGCCGCTGTAGTTCCTGGATCAGAAGATGAATCAAGTGGTTCCGAAGAAGGTGGAGATCCATCAGCTGATCCTATGTTAGTACCTCAAGTGCCAGATGCAAAAACTGGTCGAGTGATAGAACGCGTTTTAGGCGATCATCGTCTATGGAGAATGGCTCCGTTCAATTTTGAAAAATATCCTGGAATGAGAATGAATGTACCTCCGGAGAGAATGGCTTGGACTGTGAGTTGCTTGTTAGCTGGGAATTTAATCTGTGTTTTACCGGTTATTAGTGAAATTATGTCATTCATATAGAATTCTATTCAACTATTACATCTGTGAGACTCACGCAAAATCTTCTGAAATGCGTTCATTATAAAATTCGTTTAAATAATTCAGATAAAATTACTTGACATTTTCTAAACATTTAAATAAGAGTTATCAAATCGATTTAAAAGGAGAAACCCTACATAAAAAAGTGTAAATATAACGTTAGATAGCTTGTTAGATTACAGTTAAACTGACAAATTGTAGTACGATTTTCAGCCACCCTTAGACTGATAGATATAAACTGATTTAACTAGCGAGGCTTGTCCTTTATAACAAATTGTAAAGCTCAGTTTTGATCAATCTGATGCTCCCTATTCACTAGATAATCTGAAACACAACTCTCGGTAACCACTACAATATCCTTCCGCTACAATATAGGGAAGTGGGCTTTCCAAGTCACCCCACTTATCTATTACTTATTGCTATTATTATTCCCTTGGGTTCCGAGTTGAACAAAGGGCTTCAACAGCACATCTCCGTTTTGTTCAGCTGCTTGCAGTCCTCTTCATATGGCCCCATGATTACTCATAAGCTTCCATCTCACACGATCTCCTTCACGTCAACCTCGAAAGCCTAACTTGTTTCTCATCTGGGTTCCACTCTATGGCCTGGTGCGCGATGTCTTTCGACGGTCTCCTCAGAATGTTTCCAATCTATCTCCATTCTCTTTAGAATACTCTTGGTTAGATTATTCTGAGAGTTTCTTGGTGCCGATTCTTTCTTGCAAGTCGTCTGATCCTCAATATGGAACCAGGGAAGGAAGCTATTGATAAACGTCTTTAGTAGCCTGTTGGGAGTGGTTTTCGTGACGCGCATGCCAGTTTTCTGATACATACAAGAACTCACCTAATATTGATGTTGAAAATCTGAATTTTGTTCTTTATGTCACAGAGTGCAGAAGAATTCCACACTGATTTTAGAGTTATGAAAGTCCACCTTGCCTTCCCAATACTGGATTTGACATCTTTATCCGTCCCACCGCCTGTAGTGGAAACGATGCTGCCTGGATAGTTGGAAGAAGTAATCTCTTCCGAATTTCCCCCTCTTGAAAGTGATTGGTTTTCGTTGTTGTTGGATGATAATATCCAACACCTCCATCTTCTCTATGTTCGTTTGGAGTCCTGGCTTTGCTGCTCACTTCTTCAGCCAGTTTGTTAGTTTTCACCGGCGAGTTTTAGAATTTATATAACATTAGACATAAATCGTCCGTGAAATCCAGATCCTCTAGAGACTTCTTATCTCTCCAACTTATCTCACACATATAACGGACAGCAAAAGGCCGCTTGCTTATCCTGTCTTCCACATACATATAGACACAACTTCTTCATCTACCTATAAGGACTTACTTCTTATATTATACAAGAAACCACCTGCATATTTTTATTTCCAGTTAATTCATATACCTGTATTGCACTTGATAAAAGGGTCAAAAACATCGGCCTGAAGAGGACCAGTCAGAATTTAGTCCGTGTTAATGTTGCTTACTATTTACATTGAGAGACAGCCAACTAGGTTTATCCACTTTTAAATGCCTACCAACATGGGTCAGAGTTATGCAATATTCTATTACACATACACTTTCCTGCTCATCTAAGTGCATATTCTCCACTAGTTAGTTGACTGGATAGAACAACGCTGAATTATAAAACGTTGGTGACAGATAGTTGATTTACATGCATACGTCTGGCTGTAAGAATTGGGACAGATATTGTTAAGCTATCAAGGTAGTAAATTAAGAAACAAATGAGTATCAAATATCAAGACTGAACAGTTTTCATGCAAAGCTCCATGGAGAACTCTTGAAAATAAACAATTGCTGGAACTGTTTTATTTGATTATTATGAAAATTAATAGCATATGATCTGATCTGTACATGACATTCTATATAACTGCCTAGGCCCAACCGTTTGTCGAAATCTATTGATGAAGTATAAAATATGATAGAGAAGATTTGTAGCTCAGATGGATGATTTTGATATGGTTGTGTTCTCTGAGCTGGATAGTTAATTTCCAAAGCTTTCATCGCCCTACTAGGCGACATCTTCAGAGCATACTTCAATTTGAAGTGAGCTTTTAGATTTCTCCACGAGTTTATTAATCATCTCTCCTGGTGACCTTGGATGTGATTGGTTGTTTTTGTGTGTTATCACACCTTCGAAGTTACTTGTATTGTCACTCATTGTTTCTTTGACTTGAACTTTGACCCTTTGTGTGTTAGGTTTCTTTCGTATCGGTTGATAAATTTTGTCTATCTCGATGTATCTATTGATTGATGATTCACTGGAATGCCAAGCTTCTAAAAATTCTCTAGCATTCTTGTTATTTCCTCTATCTAATATTTGAACGTTGTCCCAGTCGAATTGATTTCCGTGATTGTCTGTATGCAGTGATATGAGGGAGTGGATATCATGTCTTTTGACAGCTAGCTTATGATGGTGGATACGAAGACGAAGGGGACGTCCACTTTGGCCAATGTAGTGTTTTTCGCAGTTTATACAATTTGTTTTGTAGATGATGTCGGTTTTATCTTCTTTCACTATTGAGTCTTTTGGTTGACTTAGAATTGAGTGAAGTGACTTTGTTGGTTCGTGTACGACGTCAATTCCTAAAGGTTTGAAGAGTCTTGTAGTGATTTCTGAGATGCCCTTTATATATGGTAAGGTGATTTTCTTTGTGCTTTCCTTGGGGCTTTTGGTTTGATAGGTTGGCTTGGGGGTATATACCCTATATCAAAAAGAAGTATGGAATATAATCTATTGTAACTTAAGATATCATTTTTCGATAAAAGGATCTTATGTAAATTCGTAGTTTAGAGGGTTTGATGCCTAACTTTCCTTTAATTTATATATCTTATTGACGAATGCCTAGGAATATGGAACATTTTCAACTCAGAGAGTTTTTTACGCTGACTCATATTTAATGATGTCAAAGTTTTACTGATCATAATATCTGATATACATGTTGTACTTTAGTGACAACTTGGTTTCCTTGAAATTGACATCTTCATAGGATGAAGTGTTAGTAAATGTACACTGCCGAAGTGAGGAACTTCACTAACCAACTTAAGCTTATTAGATGATACTGCTTTCAACAAAACACATATAGTAATAGCTTACTTTTGAAACCATCAATAGTAAACATCAGTCGAGTGGAAGTTGAAATTCTAAAACAAACATTTAAGACAAACTTCTAACAAATTCGTTAAACTGAGTCATGTTAAATAAACATTTCTAAGTAGGATGTTTAAGGCATTCTTGACTTGCTCAGTAAGCCGACCTCTACAAGCAGCCAGTGAAAATATCAACTGAATAACAAAAAAGTACTGGACAGCTGTTTTCTCTTAGTTCTGCGTTCTTCAGTAGTGATCTATAGGGACTGAGTCTAGGGTTTTCACGTTGCTGGCAGAGTACACTGATTATTCAGTCAGTAAGTTGGAGTCTTCACACAAAAAATCGGAGGATCTGGACTTCGCCGATGATATATGTCTGATTTCCCACAAACTTGAAGATAAGCAAGCGAAAAGCAACAAGTTGGCGATAGAAGAAGCATCAAAGATAGGACTTCAGATGAACATAGAGAAAACAGGGGTGATGAAGATTCCTGGACAAGAACAACAACAACAAACAACGATCAGCATAAATGGGATGAACCTGAAAGAAACCACCTTCTATACCTACCTGGGAAGCATCGTCTCAACTACAGGCGAAACTGACGAGGATATTAAAGCAAGGATCGGAAAAGCAAGACAAGCTTTCACTGCTCTCAAATCTGTGTGGAGGTCAACAGGACTCAGCATCAAAAATAACATCCGGATTTTCAACTCCAATGTGAAGTCAGTGCTACTATACAGTTGGATCAGAGTCTTGCGCTGCGCGTCATAAAGAGCATCTCAAACAAACTACAGACCTTCATTAACAGTTGTCTTCGCTCAATACCGCTCAAGATCAGATGGCCGGCCAGAAAAGATCAGCAAGAGGGATCTCTGGGAGCGAACCAACCAGGAACCAATTGTAAAACAAATAAGCAGGAAGAAATGGAGATGGATTGGCCATACTCTGAGGAAACAATGCATCAAGTGACATCACTAGACAAGCCATTGCTCGAGTGGAATCCGAAAGGGAAGCGGCGAGTTGGTCGTCAGTGCGAGGGTGGGTGACTTGGAGGAGGTGATGTGAAGAGGAGATGAAAACGTGTGGGCAGACTTGGAGCCAGGTGAAGATTCTAGCGGAGAACCGAACGCAATGGAGACGCACGACTGAAGCCCTTTGCTCCTCTAGGAATTAAAGGAAACAATAATAATAATAAGTTGGAGCCCTATGGGTAAGTAGCTAAAAGGAATTAATTTTTGACCATGGTGAGTTCACAGGTGTACACAACTAAAGAATCCCAAACTAGGACGAAACACTTACTGAGTATTCCCTGGTTTTCAATGGTTCTCTAAATGATGTCAGTTTTTGACTCAATTATTCAGATCCCTACAAACCAAAATATTACCATATAACAAAGTTTCATTTTCAAATCAAATACGATAGTCATTTTGTTTTAACTTTGTTCAATAATTTATTTGATTTGATTCTGTATAGGCTGAATATCCAGATTATTTCGCATATGATGCATGTGAAGAGGTATTGCTATTCCCATCGGAAGATGCACACGATGGAGAGAAGTAAGACAAACTAGTTTAACTTATAGCTTAGTTGTTGCATGTTGTCAATGGTTTATAATCAATTCCTTATACTCTCTTCTTCTGTTAACTGTTTTAAGCCTTGCTTTACCTTTTCTTGTATGGACGTGCATAGACAGTATTAAACATTTTTAATGCTATAATGTATATTACTAACAATCAACCTAGTTGAAAGAATTTTTTAAAATGCTCTGGCATGCCCAATAATGCATGTTTGCCATTGTCACTCTATATCTAATTCTGATTATTAATCATTAATGTAACGAGTGATGACTTAAGGAGAGATGAAGATCCAGCTTACGGCATGGTACGGACTGGTCCGGTACTCTACCAGCTGGGTCCCAGCTAGTGAGTTACCCGTGATGACTTCATGGAAATGGTAAGCTGGTTATCAGAAAGGTCTGGCAGATCGGTTAGTAGAGCACCGAACTGGTGTTTGCAGGCCGATGGTTCGAATTTATCCTCCGAAAGATGACTGAAATTGGGTTGAAAATCTCCGATGTAACTTATTAGCAGAAATTTAATCGGGATTTTGTTATGGATCATGGGTACACACTGTTGGAAAGTCTCAAACTAGGACGAAATGGTTAGCCAGTTATCTTAAATTTTCAAAGGTTTTGTGAATGAGTTAGACTTGTGACTAAATCTACCTAGAAAATAATTCAATTCTAGAAAAGCAATACTTCAAAGTTCTTAAATTTTGTGTCAAGTATTCTGTGTCGTGTTTCAGTGACATCTGGTAGAGTAATAATCTTCCCTTGAGTTCCGAGTGGAAGATAGGACGTCAGTGAAACCTCTCCATTTCACTGTAATCTCTGCAGTCCTCTCTGGCTAGCTCATCATCTCCTCCACATCACCCTGAGACACCTAGCCCGTTGTTTCCTACTCGGTTGCCACCTTAGGATGTGTCGCGCGATGTCAGTCAACCGTTTCCTCAGTGTACGTCCAATTCATCTCTATTTCCATGTGAATATTTGTAAGGCGTTAGTTTCTTGGTTGGTACCTTGCTAGAGTTTCTTTATTCGTTATCCTTTCTGACCATCTGATGTTCAGTATGAAGTGAAGTAGGAAGCTGTTGATGATATCTGTCTCTGTCTGTCTGGATTCAACATAGAACTTGGCACCGAAGTGCAACAGTTCGAGTTGCCACGTTCCAAAGAGCACAGAAAGGTAGACAAGAAAATGAGTGAAGAGAATCAATAGAGTTTTGACAAGTATAACAGTGAAACAGAATGAGTAATGGTAGAAAGGAATATGAAAGATTACAGAGACTGAATACATCTACGTAAGCCATTGACAACGATTTTGAGCCATGTCACCTATTGTCTCCAGCCATTGATTCTTAGAGTCCCGAGGGCCCCAACCAGGAAGTCTGCATCTCCCTACCTGACTCAGTTTAACTGTCAGGGATTTCATGGATTGATGCCATGTTTTTGTTTGGCCACCATTTACTCTTTTCCAACCTGCACCTATATCAGCTAGTAATGCCCGCCGGGAGGGGAAGGCGATGGTTAGGCATGCGCAGCGTGTGACCTAACCATCTCAATCTATGTAACTTCATAGCCTCTTCGATTGATTTTCCCTCTTCACCCAACACTCTACGCCTAACTTCAACATTACTTACCTTATTATGTCAACTAACGCGAGAAAGAGATCGTAGACATCTATGATCAAAAACAGTCAACCTTTTCATATCTTCAACTCGTATTGGCCATGTTTCAGAACCATAGAGAAGGATGGAGCGAACTGCTGAGCAGTGCAGACGTCCCTTGGTTGATAGCCGGATGTGACGCCTACGCCAGGGATGGTGTAAGTTAGCGAAAGCAGCCCGAGCTTTTTGGATCCGTGCTGAGATTTCGTCACCAATCAATCCGTTGGTGCTGATACAACTTCCCAAATAGGTGAAGTGGTCAACATGTTCTATCACTTCACTCCCTATCACGAAGCTAGGAGTTGACGTAGTCCAGTCCTGTGGCAGCATCTTACATTTTACAGAGGCGAATCGCATGCCGACCGAAAGCTGCTACCTTGACGTGGTGGTTGGGCTTGAACACCGCAATGACCCAACAAGCTATACTGGCTGAGACTTATGTCGCTTGAGGTCCTACCATGCCAGAAAGGTTGTTTGGATAGCAGTTAGACTAAAAGCAGTTACCCAACCCAATGCTATGACTCAAAATAAATCACAAAATATCATGCCGGATCGGTCGGGGCCCGGATTAACAACGACCGCGCTTCCTGCTGCCGTGTTACATAGCAGAAGTGATAAATATGCTACTGAGACACACCAAATAAAAAAGAACAAACAAAAACAGACCGTGTGTGACCGGCCTCAAGCAGTTGTCTCCTGGGCTCTGCGGTCACGCAACCAATTTCCAAGGTGTGGGCAGCCGGGAAGTAACAATTGCCCCCACAATCCGAAGTGCAGGCGAAACCTCTCTAATCCTCACTCATCTTTGTCTTCATCTTCATCTCTATTATCTTGCCTTCCTCCTACTAATGCGACTCCTCTACTTGATGGCTCCTCACTTCCTCTTCACTCTGTGTGCACAGAAAACGATGGAAGCTGTTGATGATAGTCTGCAGTAGCCTGTTGGGAAAGCTTTTAGTGACGTGTCAAGTCGCTGAATCATGTAGAGGCACAGATTTGATAGTACTTCTGCAATATAGTAGTAGATCTAAGCAGATGAATCCCTCCGTTCGTGGAAAATGTGGTTTAGAAAAGTTCCTAATATGATTACTACCTAGTTTTAGCTAACTGACTACACAAACTTGAATAACTGAACTGAATTTCTTGACGTCATAGTCAGTGAGAAAGTTAATGAAATTCCTTGAGCAGAGAGAGAGGAAGTAAACGCAGAAAAACGTCCACTCGATTCGCTAACGTCCTGAAAAAATGTGGAACTTTTCATGTTTTCAAAATATCTAATCGTAAAATCTTCCGAAATTTAGTGGCTTAATACTCCAGTGAGCAATTCATGGATATTTAAAACTACTGAAGCTTAACCGAAAAGTCCTAAATAGAACACGATTCGTGTCGAAGGTCACACTTCCAACTTCCATCTTTATAAAATTTAATCACAATACTAAAGACTGTCTAACATGATCTTGGAGTCATACATTTATATCTGTGTGATGGAGGGATGGCCCAAGATGAAGTAAATCTTAATTGTGCCAGGATTTAAACCTGCACCTGATGAGAAGTTGGCCACTTAGATTCAACACTGAGCCTTTAATCTAGTCTAGCAGCTTAATCAGTAGAATTACAAGCCAACAACATTCAGCACTGAGTGAACCGGGTTAAAATCTCAGAAGGAACATGATTTCCTTCAAGATCACGGATAAGTCTTGCTAACAAGTGCTAATAAGCACGAAACCTCGATCGAAGGTTACCTGTCGATCGCCTCCAACATGAAACTTCAAATGCTTGAAATCCCCCTCCGACTTAAGATTTCGTTTCGACTTCCATTGTACTCCTGTAACACAGAACGAGAATATTAGACGTAAGTTACTTGGCTACTTTAGTTATTTCTTGCTTGGTAGTTGCATGTCGGCTATATAAAACTAATCTAGAACGGAACTAACAAGACTGATCATGAAATGTCTACTATAACTGCTGTATAACCTACAATAGACCTATCAAACACTATGCTATATCATGTCTAAACACTGCTTGATTCCATTATATACCAAAAATGTTATGCAAAAACGGTAATGCATCACTGCATGGCTCTACTGTAGACGTAGAATGTAGACAGAAAATTGTTCCTCATATAGTCAAAACAAAACAAAACACTCTGTTGATTTCTTCTCCGCATTATTATCAACTGTGAATCGATGATCTCGGCGTTCTCCTTCTTCTGGCTCACACTGAACACCACCACCACCACCGCTCCCCCCCAAAAATATGTGCTACTCCTCGTAAAATAAATCATGATTATTCAAAAACATTTTAATGTTTATGAAGTTTCACGCATGGGAACGTGATATTTACTTTTGAACATAGTGAAAATCTACGCAGTATCAATTTCAATCAATACGATTCTAAGGCTAAACTACGCCGACAAAGTTTACTTGGCCGTTATCGATTGGATTCAACGACTGGGGCACCACTTAATCCAATGGGTAGAACAGGATTATTGGGTAAAGGATTGTTACCACGTTGGGGACCAAATCATTCATTGGTGTTATGTATTACACGATGGACTAGAGATACACGGACTGGGGCACAAGTGATTCGAAGTAATCGTGGTGTATTACAGTATTTGGCGTTGGAAAGAAATAAAAGGTTATGCATGCCATGGGTAAGTTAAACAGTTGTGTTCATTTTCCTTATTACGTAAGCAGAAATATAATCATTGTCAGCTTTCAAGTGATCATACGCATATATGTGACTTTGGCCTATCACCTCATGTGTACTCATGTGTAATACATACATAATAACTACATGGCACTGCTAAGCAGTACGCACCCACTTTACTGATGAAGAGTCCCAAAATGGGACGAAACAGATTTTTCAATGGTCCTCTAACCGATGCCATTTCATGATGAAATCCTGTAACCAATCAATCAAATCCCCAAAACTTGAATTACTCAATTACCCAAAACAAAAGTACATACCATTAGCCAATCATATTTAAGTAGGTCAAGTAGTCCGTGAAAGGCAAGTGGTTGGAGTCAATTGTTTTCTGTACACATATAGTTAGGGATGCATATGATTCCTGCAAAGTGTCCCCATTATCTTTAATAACCCTGAGTTAGAATTATGTGAAGTAATTGCTCAGCTGTCCTTAATATTGATTTTGTGACCGGGCATTTAATAATCGCTTTGCAGAAGATGATGCTGGATTTCTACTCAGGTTAAGTGTATTTGGGTTTTCTATATATTTGAATAAGGCATTTAGAAGACAAATTTCGCTAGATGATATCATTTCATAGTTTCTTTACAACCGCTTTACAACTAATATGGTTAACAATAATAAAATAAAGCTCATGACAATTACTCAGTTAAATAAAAAACACAAAAGTACATACTAATGACCAATCATATTTAGATAGGTCATGTAGTCCAGGGTAGGCGAAGACTGAAGTCTACTGATTTCTGTACACACAGTCTAGGCTGTATGTGATTAATGCAAAGTGCTTCCATCACCTTCAATAACGAACCTTGAATTAGAGTTATATGAAATAATTGTGAAACAGTCATTAATAATATTGACTTTGTGACCTGACATTAATAAGTGTTTTGCAATGGATGATGCTGGATTTCTATTAAGATTAATCGCGTTGAGATTTTCTATATGATTTATTAACCATTTCGGAACATGTTCCTTTCGACGACATTGGAACATTCTGTTGGTTCTACCTATATAGGTGTCACCACAGCTGCAGGTGAACTTGTAGATACAGTTTGAAGTAGAGTCCACAGAATTTCGTCCTTTAATCGTAGGTACAGGGATCGAAAATGTTCGACAAGTGAGAAAAAGAGATGAGGCGTAAAATGTGCGTTTGATTGCCGACCGAAGTCTTTGAGCTGTAAAATGCATAAACTGGTCACCCTTGAATGGTAGGTTAATAAATATAGCTTTCTTTGGTACAGTAGCTGTCTTTTCGAGATGTGGTCTTTCTTTACTGTGACAAGTGATAAAGTTTTCCGGATAACCATTAGCTACTAAAACTGAATGTATATGTTGAAACTCATCCATCAATGTGTCACTCGTGCATATTTTCGGGCCCTTGAGAACAAACATTCATTGTGAAGTAGAGTCCACAGAATTTCCTCCTTTAGTCGTAGGCTCAGGAACTGAAAATGTTCGAGATATAAGGAAAAAGGGTGCGACGTAGAATGTACGCTTGATAGCTAACTGAAGCCTTTGAGCTGTCAATTGTATGACTTGACCACCCTTGAATGGCAATTTAATAAAAAGATAACTTTCTTTGGTACAAAAGCTATCTTTTCAAGAGATTATAGAGATACACAATCACACCACAATGCCTCCGCCGATCGCTTGTCCCTTGAAAATTCAACTGTCCACCATTTGTTTCAATCCACTCAGATAAACAATATGATCACTGAAGCTCCAACTGATTTGATCAACACAGCATCTCTGATCCCCAACAGTACTACCTACCTGAATAAATAACAAAGGTAGAGCTTCAGTATCTTTGTGCAATGTTATGAAACAAATCAGAAAAAGGAGGCTCACATATTGATGACATCTTCACTTTTATTTTTGTTTTTCAGTATCTAACAGATCATACGAACCGGTGTGACTTCGATGAATGTGTACCGAAACTTATCAGCACTTTGATAACCAGACGAGCACGTGCTATGCTTCCTGAAAGAAGAGTTGACAAATTATTGAAACGAATTGAAAAGGCTGAAGTTACACAGGTATGGTTTTTTAAAGTCAAATATATGAATAGTGATTCGGTGGCACAGCGGTTCGGGGTTCGATCCATGGCCGGTGCACTTCTTTACCTTGCTAAGCCAGTAATAAGACTGGTAAAGAGGGAAGGTTGGGCGTATGAGGCTGGAAACCCCTTCCCGTAAAAAGAAACACCACTATTACCGAAACTTCAAGCCTCTAGCTTGAAGCCCTATGTTCCACTGGGAACGTAAAGGAATGGAAAAAAGTCTAATGGGATTGCATTTTGTGTTGATGATTGTATCATAAATTCTAAGATTTTTTATTTCCTCTTATTTATATTTTTGAAAGTTTTGAAGTATACAGATTTAAGATTGTGATCAGTCATACTATGCCTGTCATTTATGCGATGACTAGAAATAGTTCAGTTTCCTATGAACCATTTTGAATTCTAATTGCTGCAATGATAAATATTGAGATTATTTAGTTGATGGTGTCTAGCAATGGGATCCACGACACACATTTCGCCATACTTGGGACTAGTCAGTTGGATCTGCCCAAACCTCACCAGGACTCAAGCTTAGTGCCTTTTTTAATAAGAGGAAGAACTATCCAGTAGACCACTAAGTCACTAGAGCCCTCTTCTGTCCAGAGGATATCTGCTGTTACCGAATAAAAGGATGTCAGTCTTAAGATGTTGTTGCAGCGTTCGTACTTAGATTTATCATCTCAGCAAATAAACATCGTGAACTTAAAAATTGGTTTGAACTCTATAATGAATCAAGGTGCACTAGAGAAGAGATAAAAACTGTAAGATATCATGCAGCTGCTTTTAAACGTAGCTTCGAAATACTCAGTTCTGTGCATCTATGACACTTATTACAGAACCATCAGGCTTTGGGAAAACTCAGTTATCGTTCGGTAAGTAGAATGAAACTCAGTAGAGTACAACTTTTAGATAATGGCATTTTGAAATAGTCAGTGTTTTGCTTGCCGCTGTCACAGATATTCACCTGTTCATTCTAAGTTTAAGATCATATTTCGAAAAAATAAATTCCAAGTTTCCGCGTTCATCTTAAAAATAGGCAGGAGATAGACAGACAAATACTCGTAAGGTGTATCCTTATGAAAATTCTGATGGATTTGAAGACTCCCTTACCTAACCACCATGGACAGTGCTCCATCATAATGATATAATAATAAAAGTTGTGCACTGTAGTAATGTAGAATTCCATTGTGGGTAAAATTTATTTATTAATCTTATCTGTTATCTGTAAAGGCAGGCTTACTTAAATGTCTAACAAACAGAGCATTAGCACTATGTAGCACAAGAAAAGACCTAATTGATGAAATAAAACAGAGAGAAGAAGCGTTGGAATCAAATAACTACCCTGTAAAATCCATTAGGAAGATCAGAAAAGGCCAAAAGCGAAATAAAAATAATGGTGAAACTAGTAATGATAACATAAATAAGAGAGAATATAAGGCATCTACAGTAGTTTTACCATATAAGGAGGGAACATCTGAGACCCTACGTAGGATTCTAAATAAAGTAGGAATTAGAGTGGTGGCATTTAAACCTACAAACTCACTCAGGTAGGACAAGCTCTGTAGGTTAAAGGACCCTGCAGGTTGACCCAATCAGACAAAATAATATAATTTACAAAATACTTTGCAATGACTGTGAGTTAAGTCAACTACATAGGTGAGTCAGACCAGTAGATCGGGGGTAGTCAGATTGTCGGAACATAAGAATTTAGCTAAGGTAAGAATGGTTGACCCCGCGAAGATAAGTAATTTAGAAAAAAGCTCAGCGACTGCACTGCATGCATTAACACACAACCACACAACAGAGTGGGTGGGAGAGGGTTAAAATTTTAAGAATTAGTATAGGTAAGTGAAGAGAGAGAGTTGATTACTGAATCTCTGTTCATAGAATCTACACCCAACACGTGTAATAGGAATGACTCGTAACCATTACCAGAAATATGGAAATTATTACTACCAGTCACATGAAGAGATGAAAAACAGTGGAGCCATATAAACCAAATTAGAAAGTTGTGTGAGTTGTGCGTTGACATGATGATGAGCAGTAATAAATTGTGCTCGAAACGTTTTCATCAATAAATATTACTATATAACACTGTGAGATTTTATCAAAATAAATTTGACCCACAATGGAATCTTTATATTCTCTGAACAGACTTTATCTAACATCTGTGATTATATTCAGATCGCTTTATTCACGATACCTTCGTGTAACGAATGAAGCTGCAGATCGTTTTACTGATAAAATGGCCCCGGAATCCGATATTTTTCCCAGCCTTTTGAAAAACAGCTTGTTTGTAGAACTTAGACTATTTATTTACTTTTCTACTTGGTCTTTTAGATTTTCAAAGGTTATCTTGACGACCAGTTGAATGCTGATAGTGCATGGATGGAGACAGTTGTAATCAATCTGCATGAATCTGAAAGTAAAGGTGCTCAACTTCCAGACGATATACTTAAGGTAATTTCATGATATTTTTAAATTTGAATAACGTTCTACAGTTATTGCATAATACTATTCTCATATAACCTTTATTACACTTGGTAGTTGCTCTAAGGAACTCCTTACCTAGTCGATTCGCAAGCCTACTGTTCTAACCAATATTATACAGAGACGGCGATGCAAGAAAGCGAGAAAAGAAGACAGACCACTGACGTTGAGAGCTTTTACTGTCTCGTATCAACGGTTGGTTAATATATATGCTCTATATGACCTCGAGCGACACTAATTACACGGATCAATTAAAATAGTCGACAACCAATAGGATTCCAATATCATAATTGTGGTGATGGAAATATAACCAGCAATGTAAAGATACATGTACTTTTTTTAGGGAAACTAGGTCCATATAACAGATTAAATAGTTTGTTTTAACTAGGATTTATAAAGTTGTGTAGAGGAGACAGGAGTACGCCGAACCACCGATGAGAAGACTCTAGAAGATTTGGATTTCGCAGATGATATATGTCTAATGTCACACAAACTCTAAGACTTACAGCAGAAAACCAACAAACTGTCTGAAAAAGCAGCCAGTGAAGGCAGGAATCCAGGGGAACATAGAGAAGACAGAGGTAATGAAGATAACCAACCCACAGCAATAACAACAACCAGCACCAATCACCATCAACGGGAGAGATTTAACAGAGGTTACTTCCTTCACTTATCTAGGAAGCATCGTTTCAGCTACATGCAGTCGGAACGGATGAAGATATCAAAGCAAGTCAGAATCGGAAAGGCAAGATACCCCTTCATCAACCTGAAACCAATTTGGAAACCTTCTACACACAACATAAGGAACAAGATTTGGATTTTCAACACCAGTGTGAAGTCGGTCCTTCTATACGGGTTAGAAAAGTGGCCAGTATGTCACGAAATGCATTTCCAACAGGTTGCAGACTTTCATCAATAGCTGCTACCTTCGCTGGCTGCATACTGAGGAACAAATGGCCAGAAAGAATAAGTAACAAGAAACTGTGGGAACAAACCAACCAAGAGCCGATCGTTCAACAAATGTTTAAGAGAAAATGGAGATGGATCGAGCATACATTGAGGAGACCATCGAGTGACATCGCGCGCCAGGCCATAGCTCTAATGGAATCCGAATGGGAAGCGACGAGTGGGTCGTCCTAGAGTGACATAGAGGAGATCGTGTGAGGAGGAGATGAGGGATTATGAGCAACCGTGATCCAAGCTGAAGAGGACGGCAGAAGATAGGACAAAGTCGAGATGTGTTTTTAAAGCCCTATGTTCCACACGGAATAATAATAAAGTTGTGTTGTTATTTGAACACAGTTACCCGAGCTGGATCTTTTTGAGTACCGAGTTATGAGGCACACATAATATGTGAGGGCTTTTGATACTATCTACTTGTGTGAGCTGAAGTAAACTAAATGTGATTAGGACTCATAATTCTATTATTTGGCTAATGATGGCGTTTCATTCTATTTGGGAATGGTCACTTGAGCTGATGCTCACGCTTTATATAGGGTAAATGGAAAGGAGTTAGTATTTTCAAGTCTTTTATCCCATTGATAAAGAGTCCCAAATAAAGATGTAACGGCTATCGACTTCTCTAAATGGTGCTTATTCATGATCTAACTGCACTATTCTACTTATGTTTCCATATAAAAAAAAACATTGTCTTTATGTCTTCGTTTTTTTTTCTTTTTGTTTTTAATTTTGTCTCATAGTTACTCAATGAACCTGGTACAGAGGAACAAGTTAAATGGGTTGAAGTATCACATAGCAGTAATCTACGCACAAGTCATAATTATATACTGAAAAATGTTGCAGAACTTCGAAGAGCCTTTTATTAAGTCTAATTAACTAACTAACTAACTAACTCACTTACTCACTCAGATGAATAACATTTGTTAAAACAATGTTTCCTTATCTACATTTCTGCATGTCACTGAAGTAAGAGAGAGACAGTGCTGCAATATATTTCCTTGGATTAATTGTATATTGGCCTAAAACTGATAATAAAATATAGACAAATACAGATCGAATTGTACCAACAAAATAAAGAATATCAGAACAGACACACTAGTACTTGTGATTCTTCCTTTCTCTATTCACTTTACAATTTTTGATCAGAAAATGGGCAGTTAGTTGGTTAGTTAGTTGATTAGTTACATCGTCGACAGTAACGACGACGACTTTTGTTATCGTTGCTGTTGTGCGCTGTTTCGCGTTTCTTCCTTCCTTTCCTTCTTTCTTTCTTTCTTTCTTTCAACTTGTGTGTATTCAAACCAAATTCTCTTCACGTTATTGTCCTTCTCTTCTCCTTATTATTATTATAATTATTATGTCTCACATTGAAGCACTACAATGAAATTGATCATTGAACAGAAATGAGACAATGAATCCTCTAAAGAGAAAAAAAGTATATCAAACATCAAAACTTAGGAATTTCAAATGTAACCAAGAAAGCAAAGACACTATTTCAATGTACCAGAATACTGTAGAGATAAAAACAAAAATCCACAAGAATATACAAGAGTCAAGTCTTACAGAATACTTCAGAATTATTCATATTACTATTATTATTATTATTACTACTATCACTATTATGCAATAAAGAATTTTAATGCGACTCTGGTGTTTTGTTTAATATTTATTTCCAATGAGTTAGTTTGTAGGGATTCTGGTAGGTTTGTAACACTAGAAGACAAGGGCCAGACAACAGATCGTTTATTGAGAAAATCAAGAGGTATTTATAGATTTTTATCTACATTGTTGTCCGCGGAGAAGCAACCTCTTCTGATTAGTTGTTTTCTTGCTGAAGGTTACTGTGTCATCTCTTTGTGGACGTTTCTGAGAAAGTTAAGCCATATATCTGCGAATCGTATTTGCATACGTTAAGTTGGCTGCGATTAGTTGGTGAGTTCCTCAAGGTTAGAGTTTGTTATTGTTTTTCTCATGACCCCGATTCCGGACGTAAACTTCTGTCTACAATTTTGGCTTGCAGTCAGCTCTCACCACAGGTTGACGTCAGTTAGAGAAACATCGTAAACCACCAGGGACTACTGGACGGCTGCTTCGTGCTAGTTTGCGACTCTTTAGCAATGCGCACCCACTGTGGTTCGAACCCAGGACCTTTCGATTACAAGGTGAGTTCATGGACCATCCAGCCACTCGGACGCCGCTGAATGCTCCATGAATATTGACTTCTACCGAAATCACAATTCCATGAAAGTTAGAATTCATGAGCCTTGTAACTGGAGGGTCCTGGGTTCGAGCTCAAGAGGGTGGCTACTATTGATGAGTACCGAACTAGGATAAAACAGATGTCCACTACTTTCCTGTGGTTTACAATGGTCCTTTAACTGACATTTATTCATTTGTGTCATAATAATAAAGCTTTATTTCCGACAATATGTGAACATACGGTGCAAAACTTTTCAGCGTATTCAGTTCCAACATACGTTTTTCTTCATACAGGATTTAAATGCAAAGTAATAATCTGAAGTATATATCTTTATTTCGTTGAAGAACTGTACAATGTTTACTTGGAAGCAAGTTAAATCAGCGCGCGATTTCATATATAGGTCACTTGATGTAACTGGAAGATTAAAACAATGATGATAAATCCAGATGAAATTAAGTATTTCAGTGGAAAGTGATTTCTGAAGCCCAGTGATCTAAGCAGACCGCCGGAAAAAATGGAGTGAGTGAAAAGACAACAAACTGTATGGAGAAATAATCACTTTCCAGGTGGATCCTGGTTAAGTATGCTCCTCTTATAAGTAAACTGCATTTATAATATCAAGCTTAATGTTCGAATCTAGTGGTGATACGATTTTAGATTGTGAAGTATTCTCATATCTTGAAAGTTCTTCTCGAAAAATCCTTCTTTTCAGGTTCTTATAATTGCAAAATATAATGTTAATCGTTACAGTAATGGCCGGTTGTGCAGCGGATACATTTTTTTAACGTAGAATAACAACAGATTAGTAGTTATTGGGTGGTAAAATAAATCGTATTTCTGTGACAAACGTGGTCTGAGCTCAATTCAGTTACAAAATATTGTGAAGCAGGAGATGGCGATGATGGCGATTAGTTACAACGCTGATTAGGATAACATTTGTATTCTGAAATCCACTATGGACAAATAGATTGTGCAGAAAACGTCCACCTAGAAATAAAGTAGGATTAAAAAGTCTAGAAAAGAGATCAGCTATAGCAATGCATGCTGTCTATGGACACCGGATATAAGATTGATTTCGACAATGTCAAAATTCTAGGAAGAGGCCTTGACTTTACTTAAAGAAGGGCTGACCTCTGAAGCGAAACAGATGAGGTAGAAAAACAAATTCAGTCCTATATTATAACCAACATGAAATGTTATCATGTTTTGGTGTTTTTTCCACATAAGGAAAAAATACACACATTCATGCAGACAATTTGACACCACTCATTACAGGTATGTGATTACGAGTGCCAAATAGGACAAAATGAGCATCCTGGTGGATTCCACTGCTAGTCACCGTCCACTATATGACTTCAAGTTACATGGCCAGATATCGTCGAAGCATCTGCACAAGGAGCCGACATATCAACCTGAGACCAAGCACTTCGGGTTAATTTAATCGACTGGAGAATCTAAATTAGATTAAGTAACTAATAAGACACGTTGCACAACAGGTGGCTCTCATGGCCATAAATGGTCTAGTCGATAACGCTTTGTCGTGGACAGTGGGTGCAAGCCTCAGTGGGAACTCTACCACTCACTGGGGAATGCAGTTACATTCAGATGACAAGTCCCAAACGGGGCGAAATGCGCATCCTGGATTCCACCGCTAGTCACCATAAGCCAGTTATGTGATGACTGGTTACACTTTTCTACTGGTACAAGAAATGTCTACCGACAAGTGACCTTCAAAGGAAGTCATTTCAATTTATGTAATTTTTCACTAATATAATTTGACAATTAATGAAATCTGAATAATTCTGCTGAAGAAACTGTGGCTTACCCGGCGAAACGAACAGAAAAATCTTGTTTTAATTTTTCCTAAACACGCTGGGATAATTTTAAATAATTTATAAGAAATGGAAAGAGTGACTACTAATAGGATCTATATATTCATTAAGGTTACATCGAATACATGTAACAAAGATGACTCAGCACATGTCAAGGAGCTTAGCCCTAAGTTCCTAATGTAACGAAGACGATTTGAACCGATAATGACTAAGTATTTGTTTCAACTTTAAATCCAAAACACCAGTATTCCTTGAACGAATTTTTATTGTTTGGCAATTAAAGCAAGACAAAATACAAAGTCTACAAACAAATGTTTAGTACAAATGAAGTTATAAAGTACTTTTATTCGTGTTTCTTTCCGCCTTCATCCAACTTGCACGCGATCGAACCATTCGCGCCTTCGAGTTGCCCACCAATGGCTGCCAGTTCCAATAAACAAACGTTCAATGTTCACGTTCATTGACAGCACATCTGTCAACAATGTGGAATACAATTCTGGATACACCAAAAAGGACTTTATATACATATGGTTACAAATTATAAATGTCTGAATTAAAAACAAAACAATTCCAACAGTTGATGTGATCACGGGCAGTAATTTTTCTCAAAATATTACCAAAAATCAAGAAAAAACTTATCATCGCTTGTAAACTAATGAAATATAATTATAATTTATTTGATCTGTTCCACAATGCACAAACTTTTCACAGACATTAATTAGTCACCATCAATTCACACAGTGTCACGAAGGATAACTGGCAAATCAGTTCAAGGTTATAAAGGGTGTCTAGTGAATGGATGGCTAGTTCTAGATAGTATGGATTAAAGTGGAGATAGGCTGTGGTAAATAGTTCATCATGAAACAGCTAAGATGTAAGATGAAACAGGTAAAGGCACATATTGAGAAAACAGATAGCTTTTTTCTCTCAATGAATCTTGAAGGATATCCATTTTCTATGAGGACTTGCTTGAGTCTCTCCAGTTCATCATCGATTGTATCATTGGAACATATCCTTCTTATTCTTGAGGATAAGGAGTGGATCGGATTTCTCTTTCTTCTCAAAGGGACCCAACTATGAATATTTATGTATTGACCACTCCATATTTGATTTCTTTAGATTGATCTTTCAAGAGAACCACTAGATCTCCTTTTTGGCAAAACATCCAAAAAGAGGAATTCCGAGTTAATCTCTGATTCCGATGTGAACTGGATGGCATGATGGCAGCTGTTGAACTCTTTAGTTATCATTTCAATGTTAGCGTTCTCGTCACATATGATGAAAGTATCATCCATGTATCTTTGGTACACTGGATAACTATCGATAGTGGGTCTCTAGACTTACCAAGAAGCAGTCTGTAAGTGAAGGACCCATTGGCGACCCCATTGACATCACTCCATCTCATTGTATATAGAGCGTGTTGTTGACCTTGAACTGGACATTGAAAGTGCATCACAACAGTAGTTCTTTTAAGTAGTGGATCGGAACACCCACGTCCAGATTATTATCCTCAAAGAATTTGCATATTAAGCAAATAGTTTCAGTGAGAGGAACATTAGTGAAGAGAGATGTAACATCCAGAGATATCATTTTCTTCACGGATACATTAGGATCACTTATTGAATCGATGAATTCAAATGAATCTGAAACACTATGCTGACAGAGATTATTTCTACAAGGTAGAAGTATGTTTGTGAGCCGTTCGGTAGTAGCATGTGTAGTGTTTATGAGTTAATCAAACATTCACCGATCAAGTGAGAATACTGAGGGCCCGCAATAAAGGCTTTATTCGTTTTATAATTCCAGTATAGAATCTGGTTTAAACAAAAATGAAAGATGTGAATAGTGTATAATATAAATGCTAAACGTTTATGAAAATGTTCACACCACATTCTTCTCCCCTTTTGTTTGAGAATACAGAGCACAAGGAGTCAAGACTTTTAAAACTGTTTAGACTTCGCGGCTTCTCAGATTGTATGGACGAACCCTTCGTTGTTTCTCTAGTAAAGAAGATGGGTTCGGATCAATTTTGACATTTTCACTTAAATTGTCCGTCAAAATAGGAGTTTCAGTATCTGTAGAACGGGTCGATATGTCGTCTTCAGTAAGTTGATTCTGGAGGCATTCTGGTACTGAGTCTGGAATCGGCATGCTAACGGGCGATTGAAATATATGTTCTTTTGGTGCAAGATGATGAATAGATACTGTTTCCTCACGTCCATCTGGAAGTCTCACATGAGCATACTTGGGATTACATTCAATCAGTTCAACTTCATCAACTGGAGATTCATATTTAGAAGGTACATTACGGCGCATCAAGACCGGTCCAGGAATAGTTAACCAACTGGGAAGAGAAACACCAGACGTTGATTTTCGATTGTACCTGAACATCCGTTCGTGTGGAGTAGTATTTGTGGCAGTACATAAAAGAGAACGGATAGAATGAAGAGCGTCGGGGAGAACAACCTCCCACTCACAGATTGGTATGGACCTAGATTTAGCAGCTAGTGATATACATCGCCAGAGAGTGCCGTTGAGACGTTCAATCTGTCCATTTGATTGGGGGTTGTATGCTGTTGTTCTACTGGTAACTATTCCTTTATCGTGGAGAAAATGTTTTAATTCTGCAGACATAAACGACGATCCTCTGTCTGAATGTATGTAGGATGGCATACCAAACAGGGAAAACAACTGGCACAGGCAATTAATAACAGTTGATGCTGTCATATCCTGGCAAGGAAAAGCGAACGGAAATCTAGAGTACTCATCAATTATCGTAAGAAGATATTTGTTCCGGGAGTTTGAAGGAAGAGGTCCTTTGAAATCAATATTTAGACGTTCAAAAGGAGAAGTCGCTTTAATAAGATTTCCTGTGGATACTTTGCAAAATCTGGGTTTCAGCTCAGCACAAACTGCACAACTAGATATCGTCCTCTTCACATCATCAACAGAAAAAGGTAGGTTCTTAGAACGCACAAAGTGAAGAAGGCGAACAACTCCTGGATGGCACAGAGAGTTATGTAGGTCTTTCAGATTAGTTTCACCCATGACAGAAGCAGAATATCCGCGAGATAATGCATCGGCGACTTTGTTTTCTTTGCCACAACGGTAGATTATATCAAAACTGTAACAAGAAAGTTCTATTCGCCAACGCTGAATCTTGTCATTCTTTATTTTCCCATGGTGGTTCATATCGTACATGAAAGAAACTGATCGTTGGTCTGTAATGAGTTGGAAATGAGTACCAAGTAAATAATGACGCCATTTTCTAATAGCTTCGACGATGGCATAAGCTTCTTTCTCCACCGCTGAGTGATGCCGTTCACTTGGTGATAGTGTTCTGGAAAAAAATGCAACGGGTCTACCATTTTGTGTTAACGTAGCAGCTATAGCAGTATCCGAAGCGTCGGTTTCCACTATAAGGGGCAAGTCGAGATCCACAGTAGTCATCACAGATTGAGCAAGTTCATTTTTTAATGCTGCATATGAGCTTACAATAGTATCTGGTAATGGAAAGATTTTATTTTGTATAAGGGGTTGAATTTTATCGGAGAAATGAGATATCCATTGTGAATAATACGCAAAGAGACCAATGACTCGCTGTTGGGATTTAAGATCTCGTGGAGGTGATAAATTCCATAATGCTTGAAGTCTATCGGGATCAGGTTTGATCATTTTATGAGAAACTTCATAGCCTAGAAGTTTTACTTGTTTAACGCCAATAACACTTTTATTCTCATTGAATGTTAGCCCATATTTTCTGGATGCTTCATAGAACCGGGCAAGATTTTTTGCATGTTGTTCTGTGTTTTCACCACAAATAGTTATATTATCTAAATAAGCAAATGTAGCTTGAAGATTTTCATTTCTGATAATCTGACTGATAACTCTCTGAAAACACGAAACACCGTTTGTGACACCAAAGGGAATACGACGGAACTGATAGAGGTTGCCGCAAGCTTCAAAAGCTGTGAAGAGTTTCTCTTCTTCTTTGATGGGTATTTGATGGTAAGCACTCTTTAAATCCAAAGTGCTAAATACAGTATATTTTGAAATCTTTTCAATAAAAAAAAAAAATTTTGGGAGTGCATAGGCATCCAATAATGTGAAACGATTTATCGTTTGGCTGTAATCAATCACCATTCTAAGCTTGTGGCGTTCATTAGTAGTGACCAAAACTTGGGCGCGCCAAGGGGAGTTAGATGGCTCGATGATCTGCTCACTGAGTAAATTTTTGATTTCCAGCTTGATGAAATGTTCATCTGAAGTGGAATGTCTTCGTGATTTTGTAGCGATCGGAACACATTTGGGTGTTAGGTTATGAAACAAGGGAGGTGGATCAATATGTGCAGCAACAAGATTACACAGTGAAAATGGATTGTTTTTACCTTCAAATGGAATTTCGAGTTTATTATGCAAGCGTAAAAAATCATGACCTAATAGCACATCAGCACACAGATTTGGCAACACTGAAAGTTTGATATGTGAGTAACTCGAGTCCTTATAACGTAGATTTACATAACAGTGACCATGAGTATGAGTTGTCAGACTTGTGGAAGCCATTGTGATTGAAGTGCGAGAATGCTCTACCTTTATATGTTGTTTTTGAACGACTGCACAAGAAATATAACTGTCTGAGCTCCCAGTATCTACGAGGGCTTGTAGGGGAATGTCATTTACAAAAAGCTGCACAACCGCATTGGAGAGAGACTGTGGAGCGGCGGCTAGAGTCATGGAAGACAACAAAGAACTAGTAACTGATGTAGTTTTGGTTTACGATTTTGACCGGCAGACCTTCTGATAATGCCCCTTCTTACCACAGAGTTTGCATACTGCATCCCTTGCAGGACATTTAGAGCGAGGATGTCTAGTAAATCCACAGAAGTAGCATTTCTCATTTATTGAAGCAGTCAATCCTGTTTCACCCACATAAGAGTTTAGTTCATTTGATGTATCACTGTTTGATATTGCAGCAGAATTGGAGAATTCGGAAGGATGAAACGAATGTGATTGTTGATAAGCCATTTCTAGGGATCGAGCTTGTTCATAAGCAGTATCAAGACCAAGTAATTTGTTTTCCAGAAGACGTTGTCGTATATTATTAGATTGCATTCCACTTATGAATGCGTCACGTATTGCATCATTCTGATTTTGTTCAGCCGAGACAGGTTTGAATGAACAATCTTTTGCCAGAGATTTCAGTTTTTGTAAAACTTGGTCGAGGCTCTGTCCAGTTTCTTGTTTGCATGTGGATAATAGATGTCGAGCAAAAATCTCGTTCTTTGGTTTGACATACAGTTTCTCAAGAGTACTAAGAGCGCCGTCAAATGTTTTACATTCAGCAATGTATTCATATACAGTAGGTGAGATATAGTTGATGAGAACATCAAGTTTGTCTGAATCTGGAGTTGAAGATTTAGTGATAAAAGTATTGAATGTACGAAACCAATGATTCCAAATCTTCGAAGATGTTTGGCAACTGGAATCAGCATCAAAGCGTTCGGGACGTAATATCTTGTCCATAATAAAACGAATAAATTGTAGTGTTTATGAGTTAATCAAACATTCACCGATCAAGTGAGAATACTGAGGGCCCGCAATAAAGGCTTTATTCGTTTTATAATTCCAGTATAGAATCTGGTTTAAACAAAAATGAAAGATGTGAATAGTGTATAATATAAATGCTAAACGTTTATGAAAATGTTCACACCACAGCATGATATGATGAATTTGTCATATCCAAGATTAAGCGTAATGGTGGGTTCTCTTTGTGCACTTTCTGGAGACCACATAATCTGGGAATTACAGAACTCGGGGGTGTATTTGTTCAAATAATTGACAGTTAATAATTGATTCGTTCTTCATCTTCTTCAGCATTTGTGTTATCTTCTCTTCAATTTGCTCATTTTTGTCTTTCTGGTCACTTTCTTTTGAAAACTTGTTTTCATATAATCTGTTGGTTAATATTTTATTGACATAGTCTTGGCGATTCAGTAAGACGATACTAGCACCTTTATCGGGATGGATCAGCTGCTGGCTGGTTGGCTGGTTTCAACATAGAACATTGCACCGATGTGCAGCAGTTCAAGTCGACACACTCCATGTAGCAAACAAAGCAAGAAGAAGAAATGAAAAATAGAGACAGTAAACAGGGATATGAGACAAAGAGAATAGTAATAACGAAGAACAGTGTATTTTCGTTGGAAATTATAAGTCACAAGGAGTGCACGCATCTGCGCTAGCCATTAAGAATGATCTTCTGCCATATCACTAATTTTCTCCAGCCTTCATTGGTTTTAACCATCCCGAGGACCCCAACCAGGAAGCCTAAACCTTCCTGCATGTCTTAAACTAACTGTTGCGGATTTGACTGACTGATGCAGCCATGTTTTGGTTTGACCACCACTGCCTCTTTTCCAGTCTGATCCTATGTCAGCTAACATTGCCCGTCGAGAAAAGCCATGGCTAGGCTAGTCGTGCGTAAAAAATATCCTAGCCATCTCAATCAATTTAGCTTCACAACTTCGACTGATTTACGCTTCTCACCTAGCACTCGACCGATGCCTGACCTCAATATTGCTCACCATTTTATACCACTTCACACGGGAGATAGAACACAAGCACCTATGATCAAAGACAGCTAGCCTTTTCATTTCCTCTACTCTCAATGGCCAGGTCTCACAGCCATAAAGGAGGACGGAGCATACTACCGATATCTATTGTCGGCCTGCAAAATTCGGGCTACCGATATCGTATGCTGAAAATTCCATACTTGTATTGAAAATACGGTGTGGCATTAAGCTGTAATCAAAATAGAAAAAAATAAAAGAGATTTTGTCAGCGAGCAATCCGTTGGCGCTGGCTGATGCAGCTTCCCAAATAAGTGAAGCGGTCAACGTGCTCTACCACTGCACTCCCTATTTCTAAGCTAGGAGTCATTGTAATCTAGTCCACTCCTGTAGCATCATCTTTCGTTTGACGGGAGCGAGTCTCCTGTCAAAAATTTTCAGATTGCAGCAACAAGTCTTTATTACTAAAAATCTCAGGTAGTTGCTTTCTGCGGTTGGCTGAAATCAATCGTCTGACGTTTGGTTTAGTATTGATATACTGACGACAGCTATTTAATACTGTAGGCCTAAACTGTTCACATAATTTGTATGACACTGGAAGAAGATCACTTGTCTGATGGATCAATACTTCAAACTGGACTTTCATATTAGTCACTCGAATTTGTCGAAATATCACAGTATTTTGTACCCTATGATAAAGCTTGTAATTGGATAGGAGTTAATGATATACTGGAGTGGTTGAAAACGTATTTCTGTGGTGTGGCAGAAAAGCGTGAATAAATGTCACCTGCTTTAAGACTATTTGCAACTTTCAGGTTTATATCTTCACAACGTCTTCTTGAAACTGAATAGATGTGGTCCATAAAATTTCTCTGCTTGTCTTCTAAAAGTTCGAATAAAGCATGTGTTCTTAGTGAAAGGCTTCTTTCCATCTCTGGTTTTCGAGATTTTATTTCATCAATCACACTCAGCGTGTGAAGTTTCAAAGAGAGATGATTTGGGTGGATATGATTGTGACGAAGACATTTCCAGTGGTGCTCGCGATATTCTTTGTTATCTATGCAGCTCTTCAGAAAACTGATTCTTGTGTTTCCTATAGCAAGCTTGACAGAGAATTTGAAAAACGTATCAAGTTCTTTCATTGTCACAAGGTTCTTGCTCTGTTTTTCACACACACACTTTCCAAACTCATCTCTGAACATCATCCGGTGTGGTTAGCAAAAGGATAACGCAAGACAGTTACTAGCGCTATTATCGAGCACTTGGTGACCTCAAGTCACGCAGTTCCATCAGAGTTGTCTTTCAAGATTATCTACAAAGTGATACCAAATGGTACAAAACCCGTCAGGTTTCGGCTTTTGTTTATGGCGGAGGCGTTGGCAATTCATTAAAACAACACCAAACTCTGAATACAGAAGAAGTTTGTCCAGTCTCTTATTATATTATGGTCTTAACGTCTTCAATAGTCGTTGCGTGTAAATTATTATTTTTAATCTAAATCATCACTTTGCTTTTACTTTAATAATTAATTCACCAATATCACTGTCACATGTTCCTTTTGTACGTTTTCTCCCCCTCATCACACTTGTTCACACTTGGAACTACTAGACAGCTATTCTATCCTAGTTTGGGACTCTCGAATAACGCAACTCACCCACGGGAGTTCGAAATCAGGACCTTCCAGGAACAAGGCAATATCGCAGGCCATTCTGTCACTTGGAGCCGACCCAATGGCCCAGGCATTCCAGCTACTACTGCCATGTCATGTTCTTATTGACTATGCATTTAATATAATTTAGAAGAATTTATTGAAAAAATTGTTCACTGTAAATAATCTTGTTATGGATTCTACTGTTTCGTATCCTTCGGTTTTATTGGTAGTAATGTTTTTTCATGTCTCTCGTATCGGCATGACGTCATTCCTATGGCATGCGTTAGGCGCAGATTGTATGCACAAAGATTGTGTGATCAATCTATTTGAAGTTTACTTCTTATCTGAAGATATAAGAAAATCTGAAGCGACATGTATCCTTTTATGTAGACGACTGTGGACTCCAGTTTGATCGAAGCCATTTTTTGAAATGCCATAGAATTCGTAGAAGCCTGATTCTCAGTTCAGCCATCACTCAGTGGAAGTGTTGACATGGATCAAATAAATAACAAGTGACCTGGCAAAAGTATCCAAAATGTCAAATTCCGGGTCATCAAGACGATTAATAGCAACATAAATTATCGAAAAAATCAGTAGAAAACATCTGAAGACAACCAGTGACTAGGAGAAGCAGTTATGTCATTCACAAGGAAATCCGACAAGGTCGCTTTATCTCGAATCAGGCATTGATGGCGTCTGAAAAGAAAATTTAAGCTTTGCAGTAAAACCATTCATCTCAGAGAACACCACACACAGAAAGCATTCACCTAAGCTACAAATCTACTCAGTATTTCATTGGATCACAGTTTGTACAACCTGACCTAATTATGAATAATCTCCAGCTGTGATATGTGAAGAGATTGAGCAGCTTAGTCAGATCGATATTTGATCAATGGTAGTAAACTTATTTTAATAAGGGTTGCATAAAACCAATTTGTGTGGTATGGTGTAATGAGATAGTTTGCTGAAAAGAACATCTATTTCTGAATAACATTTTGTGTGTAGTAGAAAGGCAATGACTATGATGTCCATTAATGGAATTACTCCATATTCTCATAGTCTTGGTAGATTTACCTCCGCCAGATCAGATCCAATCTACGGTGGAAGTTATTTCTGTTTACTTGATGAGGATAAAACATCCTTAGAACAACGGAATAAACGGAATAGGGTGAAAAGTTCTCCACTGCTCAGATATGGTAGTCGTGTTATGCATCAGACATCTGAAGATTCTATATACAATCCAATAAATCGTACGAATGGTTGTGGAGATGACGACGCTGACGTGACGAGATACAAGAATGGCATAACTGGTGACAAGTGGATATCTACAAACAGATTAACTTATGGTTATCATACAAATTATAAAAGGAATATAGAGTTAGACAATGTTAATAAGCATTGTAATAAGGAGATACTTCGTTGGCCCGATTTGCATTTAAAACATAACCATCCCGAAAGAAATGAATTTATCAGCCTTAAAAATGCGAAATCCACATATCGTGTAAGTTATGTTTTCCTTTGTTTGTGTGATCTAACTGAATGGTAATGAGGACTGATTATATTCGTAAACTTTATAACTGATGGTTCATGGGAATGGGTCGTGAAAAAGACATCGAATCTGTTTCCGGTGGAACCAGGCAGAGAGGGAGGGGGAATACCATACACTATATTGTTGCAATTTACTATTTTCTTGAAAGGAAAATCAATACTGAACATGCTGAGCAACAAACTACCATAGTAGATGAATGATTAAAAGCTTTCAGGCACTCGTTTAAAAGTTCAGGGTCTACTTTTAAAGACTGTTATCTCGAATCTGGCTTGAATTAGTCTTTATTCTTTGAAACATAGAGCTTGCCTGGCATACTTTGGCTGCGCTTGGTTCTCTGCTATCACTTTCAGCTGGGTGCATTACTGCCCAAATATTTTGCCTTCCTCCTCTTGTGATTTTCTGCATGTCTCTTTTGGGTATCCTAGATGTCGCTTCAAATTCTGGTTCCTCTTGAAGACATGGTATGTAGTGTTACTTGAGTGTCTTCTCAGTGTGTGTCAAAATCATTTCCATTTCCTACGGTATGTTAGTCACATAGTAGTTTATTGGCTGGCTTATTGAAAGGGTTCCTTTTTGCTCACCCTTTCTAGTCATCAATTATTATTATTAACTTGGGTTCCAAGTTGAACCCAGGGCTTCAACAGCACACCTGCATTTTATTCTGTTCTCTGAGGTCTTTTTTAAACAGTTTAAGACTATTCATATGCTTTCATCTCCCCCTCAGACGATCTCCATCATATCACACTTAGACGCCCAAGCCGTTGTTTTGCATTCGGGTTCCACTTGAGGGTCTGTTGCTCACTGTCGTTCAACAATCTCCTCAGCGTGTGTCCAATACACTTCCATTTAATTCTGCATATTTTTTGAGCAATAGATTCTTGGTCACTTCGTCATAGAGTTCTCACTAGCTTATCCTTTGTGGCCAGCTGATCTTCAGTATAGAGTGAAGTAGACAGCTCTTGATGAAAGTCTGCAGTGGCCTGCTGGAAATGCTCTCCCTTGATGCGCCAAGTTTTTGAAGTATATAGAAGAATCGACCTAACAGTGGTGTTGAAAATTCAAGTATTCTTCTTTGTACTGACTGCAGAAGATTTCGAACTAATTCTGGAATGATGAAGGTCTACTTTGCCTTCACAACAGAGGCTTTGAAATGCTCAATCTTTCTGCTCGTAGTTGAAAGAATGCTTCCTAGATAAGCAGAAGAAGTGAATTCCTTCAAATTGCTCCTGCTGTTAGTGATTGCTGCTACTTGCAGTTGGTTATTCACCTTCACCATCTCTGTCCTATTTATGTTCACTTGAAGTCCTGCCTTCGATGGCTACCTCTTCCTCCACCCTGTTGCTTCTCACCTGTATATCTCCAATTTCAATTATCAGCAAAGTAAAAATCTTCTAGAGTCTTATTATCGGTTCAGTATGTGACGATCTTCTCGCTAACCATGATCTACCGCATAATCCAGCCCGCCACCATCACGAATGTCATCCGTGATAGTAGGCAGCTTTGTCCTACTCCTGTATTCACTTTGATAACTTCGCTGAGTTTTCCGTTGTGGAGCACTTAACACATGCCATTGTCGTGTAGCCAGTTGCTGAATGAGGTTGTTAAAGACTTGGACACTTCACACCATAGTGCTGGAACAGTTTCCTTATTACTTCTCGGTCAACGCTGTCTATCGAACACCTTTTCGAAGTCAATGAAGCCAAGTTAGAGTTTTGGCAGCCATTCTTCCCTCCCTTCGATGATGATAGGTAGAGTTCAATTTGATCAGTACATGATTTGCCTTTCCTGAATCCAGCTTGTTCCTATGGGCTCAGCTCTGCATCCAGTCCATCTTTTATCCTCTCTAGGAAGACGTGACTTAGTATTTTACTTGGCATGGACAAAAGCACGATTCTGCGCCTTTTCTTGAAGAGGTATACTTTGCCCTTCTTTGGTAGTTTCAGAAGATAGCCAGCCTTTCCCCCATACTTTGGCAATAGTGGCGTTAGGGTATCCCCTGCGGTCCCTGGGCCCGTTTCCAGTGATTCAGGGCGGATTCCGTCAGATCCTATTGCCTTCCTAGCCTTCAGTAGCTTGATTTCTGCTTTCGTTTGAAGATTGGTGTCCACTGGCGGTCTTGTTTGTGTTGGTCGTGGTCGGTTAGGAAGTCCTCTCAAGTGGTCAGTCCACTGTTTCCTTTGTTCCTTTTCTCTGGGAATTAGATCCCCTTCACCTTCTTGCATTGATTTAATCCGCGTTGATCTGTTCCCAGATAGAGATCTAGTCATCTGATATAATGTTCTGAGGTCCCTTTTACCTGCTGCCTGTTTTGCTTCAGTTGCCAATGTTCAGTAGAATTATCCTTTGTCTTTCCCAGAAGTTTACTTGGCTTCTTTATTCAGCCAGTTGTAGATTGGACTCAGCTTCTCCTTCTGCTGTCCATCTTCACACTGATTAATCTTCTCTTTCACAATCCTCCTCTCCTCTTTTAGCTTTCATGTGTCCACATAAAGTGATTTCTTGTATTTCCTCTTCTTCCTTCTCAATACTCCTAGGGAGTTCCAGGTTTTCACTGCACAGGTCTCCTCGGTGATGCTGCGTAATACATTCGACTTTCATCTGATGGCTCCAGTAAGGGCGTCCCTTTTATTTTCGGTTTCTGGACGTTAAACTCGAATTGTGGTCTATCTCCGGCTTTCTGTGTTGTATTCAACTTCACCTTGAACGCTTGTTGTATTAGATAATAGTCTGAGCTCACATCTGTTACTCTTTTCGATTTTGTGTCCAACAGGTGAATGTTCTATGTCATCATACTTATTTTTGCTTACATTGGAAGTGGATGCACTGGCGGAATGATTTAGTGAAGGGTTTCAACCTTCTGGGACATTTCATTTTTCCGATTCCAGCGATTGGGTTGATTTTTTGGTTGAGTCTCTGCCTCCACGCCGAACCTTCCTTCTTCCACCAGGCTTAAAACTGGACAGTCAGCTAGGTGAGGTTAGTCATCTAATATGTTTGACATAATTTAACTGTACTGCCACTACTTGTTGTCTGTAAGACAAATGAAGCTGGCAGTTAGAAATCTTATGAGGTAAGATCCAAAATTATAATCAGTGGAAAAAATGCAACCTAGTTTGATTGGACACTAGTAACTAGTGTGACGTGTCTAGTCCTTTCTTTGGTGCAGACTGAATTCTGTCTGTCAGGTTTGCAATGTGGCTCTAACTGCAGCATTGGATGACGCGGGTTCGAATCTCAGAAGGGACATGAGTTCCTTCAAGGTTGCAGATACGCCTTGCTGACGGGTACCAACTAGCACGAAACCTAGGTCCAAGGCTTCCTACTGATTGCCTCGAACTATCTAATATACAACCTAGTTTTTCAATAGTTTAATAATTCACATTGTAACATTGAGAACACAATATTCAACGAAGAGACTCTTCTCAGCGAATTTATTATCATCGTATATATGTGGGCATTTTATATTAAGAAATTATATCCCGTGAGGAAATTTTAAAAAAGGTGTGAATACATGAAATAATAATAGTACTATGAAATGCAATTAAAATATTTGTGATTATAATCATAGTTAAATATCAGGTGTCAGGTAGCAAAATAATTAATGTCCTACGTACATTTATTTCCCTTTATGAATTTGAATAAAGCAAGAACAACAATATTTCCAGAATAATATGGTGTCATCATTAATTTCGTTGGCTTCTCATCAGTTGCTTAATCTTATGTCTCAAGGGAACAAACGATTATAATAGTACCATTAACAGACATTTGCTTGATACGGGTTATGAGGTGGAAATCGCAAAATCCTTTAAAATTGAAATAATAGAGAAGATTTGTAGCTCAGATGGATGATTCGCAATTAATAGTGTTCTCTGAGCTGGTAGGTTTAGTTGCGGAGCTTTCGTCATCCTTCTGGACAACATCTTCAGCGCCATATTTAGCACAAAGTGAAGTGATTAAAATTTCTTCATGAGTGATATAATTGCGTCTCCTGGTAACCATCTTTACATATGTATTGACCATTTTCTATTGACTTGGATTTTAAACTTTCTGGTCACCTGATTTACTTTTTATTGGTTGGTATATGTCGTCTATATTAACATGAAAAGACACGACATGTATTCTTTAGTATCAATGCATATAGACAATTATGGACATCAGTTTGATTGGGATAATGTCAAAATCTTAGGCAGAGGAAACATCAAAAGTACCACGAAATTCCTAGTAGCCTGGTACTCAAACGAAATGCAATTAACAAACACGTTAATATAGACGACATATACCAACCAATAAAAAGTAAATCAGGTGACCAGAAAGTTTAAAATCCAAGTCAATAGAAAATGGTCAATACATATGTAAAGATGGTTACCAGGAGACGCAATTATATCACTCATGAAGAAATTTTAATCACTTCACTTTGTGCTAAATATGGCGCTGAAGATGTTGTCCAGAAGGACGACGAAAGCTCCGCAACTAAACCTACCAGCTCAGAGAACGTTATTAATTGCAAATCCTTTAAAATTATCGACAGGCAAAAGAGCTCAGTTCCCCTAAGTCTGCAGAAGCAATCTCAATCAAATGCCTGAAACACGATCTATGTGTTCAGAAAGAAGCAGTTACCAGTCTTTATTCTCTCTTTCATTTGGTTACGTAATCTTTGGATTAAACCTCACCCCCCTTAATATAGTGTAATTTGCTTGTCTCTTGTTTCTATGATTTGAGATGAACTCAGTACATTGTTACCTAATTTATTAGTCACTCATCATCTTACGCATCTCTCGTCTTTATTACGTAACTCCCTCACCAGTGTATGCATATATTTACTTTGTTTAAACTTGAATTCCCTGTGCAGAAACTATATAAGCGTAATTTTCTAAGCACTGTTCACGAAGTCCAGAACCACCTGTCAACTGACATCATGTAAAATTTGCAAGTGTGTTAAAACTTTTCTGTACATGAACTTAATAACAATTTATTTAGGTAGTAAGCAGGTGATGAGGAGACAACGAAATAAATGACTGTAACATATTCAGCAAAAACTGTTGTTCTTGCTTTACGTTTAGTTCGTAGGATGTATAGACTTTTGAAGAAGGTAGATAATTATACCGTTTATTGGCCAAAATAAAACTTTACGTGACATGGTGTGAAATTCGATGCCATAGGACTCAACATAGCCAAAAATAATAATTTTGGATTTAGAATAACAAGTGGGACAAGTAGCTGGAGAAATTTCAAAGTGGGAATGAAAATAAAAGTCGTAATGGTGAGGGAAAGGTACAAATTTTTTTAAAATTTTATTCCTTTTCCGTCCCCAGTGGAACATAGGGCTGCAAACTAGAGGCTTGAAGTTTTGGTAGCAGTGGTGTTTACTTTTACGAAATGGGGTTGCTAGCCAGCCTCATCCCCAACCTTCCCTCTCTACCAGTCTTATTACTGGCCTATCGAGGTGAAGGAGTGCGTCAACCTGGGATCGAATCCGTGACCACCTGTGCGGTTGGCGAGCATTCTACAGCTGCACCACCGATTCATCGCTTCTCGGCTCTTTGATCTAAGATCGAGTGACCTTGTGAAGGTACATATAAAGTAAAGTAAGAGTAAAGAGTAAACGTTTACTTCTCCCCTACTAAGACAGAAACAGGGCTAGAACATACTTTTTGTATACAAATGTCTGGCTTAAATCCATGAGTGACCGACGCCTACGCTGTCTTCGCTAGATGATCTTCAAATAATGGTCAGGGTAAGTAGAGTGACAGGAGTCAATCAAGTGTTCTAGAATACAGCTTAGCACAGCCTTTCTTTCTCCTTTGTAGTTTTAAGTGTTGCAATGTCAACCTCACTTTCGATTCCATGTGGACTGTGGTGGGGGGAAATATAATTCAGCTATTGGCGCGATTACTTATGGACAAATCAATGTTTCTAACTGAAACCCACCCTAAATGTACCATTCTTAATCACAGCTGACTTTAGAAAGCAAAAAACATAAGCTTACTTGATTATGAGATGAACACATTCACTAGACGATCCACAGGTTCACTCATATTTATGCATTTCAGCCTTTCTAATCCTCCTTAATGACATATAACAATAATGTTTCTTAAATTCCCCCTACAGACTGACTATCAGGATCAGATAGAAAACCGAATACAATTTAAAACAAATGCTATACTACGTCAATTCGGTCGACATCGTATGCTAACTGGAGTTGGACCAGAGAATTTATTCAACTTGAATATAACTGAACTACCGATAGTCTGTGAGAAACCGTCTATTCAATTATTTTCACCAGATGTATATAAAAAGGCTCATTTAAACAAACCTTATAATGATTCAATTTTCAATAGTTTACAATTTAAAATGCTTCCAAATCGACATAGAATTTCCGGTGATTTCATTTTAACGAAAAATAGATTATAAGTTGGATTATTAGTTCAACTTTTTTTTAATTGAAGTGGTTATTGATTATCTTTGATAATAGTCGAGTAAGGTCATCACTGGAGAAACATTGTCAGTCAGTTAATGTACTTTATACTCTTCTTTAGTTTCGCTGTGTTCTTCAGGATTGGGAGTTTGTGAACATTTCAGCTTTCATTTTAAATCAGAGGTGAAGACATTGTTCAGAAAGTGGATAAAAGCTTTGCATTAAAGCCGTTCAGCTCAGAAAACAAAAAAATATCCCAGAACAGTCACGTGGGATATAAATCATCTCCATTATTTCATTGTTTTCCACACTTTCGTGGGTTTTTTAAATGTCGGTGTGCGAAGATTTGATTGACTACAAGTCTGGTCATGGAATGATATTTTAGAGGCTAGAGGTATTGACGTTCACGCATAGTACGAAATATACTAACGCAAGATCTAATGCCCACAAATTCTATAGTTTTGTTCTGCATAGACCGAAGGCAAGGTAAAACACCAGAATTGATCGTCCAAATTACGAGTTATATTTCGGGACCAAATCGGAGTGCAAGATAATTGCTTAACTAGCTAGGGATCATGAACGAACAAACGAACGTGCCAAGATGGCGTACCAAATAACGTGGATACCTGACCGGAAGCATTCAGCTAAACAAGATGATTTAAACAGTGAGGGTCAGCATCCAATGTTCAACGGTGAACGCTATGGCCAATAATTCTGGGGAATTACCTACCGCTACAATATCATTTAGAGAATCAGGGAGTATTGGACTATTGTCTTGTATTTGTTTGCAGTACTCATCCACCACCCAACTAGGGGTCGAACTCAGGAAATTCTGGTTAAAAGGAAAGCCCATTGGCCATTCAGTCAGTGCGGTAGAATCTAACGGCCCATGAATGGTATCTTCTGTAAAAATGCTATATATATAGGGTGACTGCCAGCCATTTGTAGGTTTAGTAAATTTATTTCCAGAATTAGTTATCCGTCAGTTGTTGTAGAATGGATAGCTTAGCAGTAGAGATTCTAAGATGACCAGTAAGTCACACAAGATGGAATTGAAAACTTAACATGATTTCTTTGATTCGTCCCACTGCTAGGGATCTGCTTGTGGAAAAGATGTCACTTGATCTAAGCATTAAACGAAAGTTAATGCATCATTATCGATTCTGATAGAATCCACTTTCGGCGAACTCTTTATATGAGTTTTATATTGAAATATTACCATTAAAATCAAAGTTCATCACAACTACTCTTTGCATGTTCTTCACCATACTTTAGGCTCCACTAAAATATAAGAATAGAATCTTGGCATTGTGGTAGAGCATAATTTTATCAAATATCAATTCCATTTGATAAAATACACAATGATACAGTATTATTCATTTGCTAATGAGCACAATTTATTGCTCATAATTCTGTCGAGGCACTCATGTAACGTCTTTATATAGCTGAACACTTTCTTATCCTTTGACTGCATAAGCATTAATATTTTCTGTATCTCTGGTATTGGTGTTGTGTCATTTGCATTGTACATGTTCGGCGTAGATTTGGCGACGAAGGATTTAGCCACTTACCTCTTCATCCTCTGAACTATTTTAATTTCTAGAACTCTAACTCTGTTCCACTCTATAGTGTGTCCGTGCCTCAATGCATGTAAAGCGGTTGCTGAGTTTATTTAATTTAATTTAATGCCCAAAACTAATAACCCCAGTAGGATGTATGGTGTTGTTATAAAGTTCATAAGTCAGGATACCCTATTAGGCCTATAGTTGATTTGAGAAACTCACCTACTTATGAATTATCTAAATATTTAGCCATGGTATTAAATCCCCTAAAAATCCACTCGAAATCTAGACTAACTAATTCTTATGAACTAAAACACTGATTAGATAATTTAAAATTAGATAATGAAGAGAAAATGGTTAGTTTTGACATTGTCAGTTTATACACACGTATACCAATAAATATGGCTATGGAGGCAGTCAGAAACGAACTCATTTCTGACCAAGAACTCGAACTTAGGACAAAAGTGCCACTTGAGGACATAATGCTGGGAGTGCAGCTATGCCTGACTTCCATAGTACTTAAATTTCAAGGGAAAATATACAAACAAACTGAAGGAGTTGCCATGGGATCACCAATATCGCCAGTTGTAGCAGATATATTCATGAATAAGTGGGGAAGCATAGCGATTGAAACGTTCACCCCCACCCCAAAAGTATGGTGGAGGTATGTAGATGACACATTCACTGTACTTAGAACGCAAGATAAAGATAGATTTTTCGAACACATCAACTCGAAGGTTGAAGCAATTCAATTCACTTATGAATTGGAAAATCAGGAAGGGGAGCTCCCAATGTTAGATTGTAGCGTAAAAAGGGAAGAAGATGGGAAGTTAAACACTAGTGTTTACAGGAAACCCACACACTCAAATAGATATTTGGACTTCCGATCATCCCAACCTATGTCAGTGAAAATAGGATTGGTGAAATGTTTATGTAATAAGGAAGAAAACTAAATAGTACCAGGGAAAATCTAAGAGAGGACGTGAGGCATATAAGAGAAGCCTTGAAACTTAATAATTACCCTGATAAATTAGTCAGGAATTATGTAGTGGAATGTAAATATAAAAATAAAATGCATAATGATAGTAGTGATAGTGATAATAATAATATTAATGACGACTTGCATGTCAAACATGCGCGAAATAACGACAACACCAACAATAAGGAATCTAAATCATCAGCAGTACTTCCATTCAAAGAAAGAACCTTGGAAACCTTACGTAGAATTCTGAAAAAGGCAGGAATAAAAATGGCATTCAAACCCACAAACTCAATTAGAAACAAGCTTTGTCGGTTAAAGGATCCTGTGGAGCCTTTAAAACAAAACAATTTAGTTTATCTAATGCCCTGCTGGAATGATTGTCAGGTCAAATACATAGGTCAAACTAGTAGAACAGGGGCAGTCAGACTAGCTGAACATAAAAATCTAGCACCAAAATCTGGAATAGTTGACCCGAATAAGATAAGAAATCTAGAGAATAGTTCAGCTAAAGTGCTCACAATATGCAACTACACACAATCATACAATAGGATGATGAGATAAGGTGACAGATTTAAAATCTAATGTAACATGGTGGAGGGAGAGATTGATAACAGCAGCATTGTTTATCGAATCAACTACAAATACATGTAATAGGAATGATTCATCACATGTCCCCGATATCTGGAAAATTCTACTACCCCTACGACGACACATAGGAGAGAACAAAGAAAACTATAAAACTCAAGTGTCAAAGTCGTGTGATTACAATTGATATGATTATGAACAATAAATTTTGTTCGAAACGTCATCCAGTAAATAATACTGTTTCACTATGTGATATATCTAATAAACAAACTAATATGGAATTAGTTGCTGAGTTTGTTTCTAAATTAGTCATCTTCTTGGGGTCAGTCATTCCACATCTAGTTGAATTATTATTATGTTCCAGTAACCTGAAAATGCCCTGAACTACTAGTCCAACCTATTTAGTCGAACTCACATTTGTTGCAGAGCATTTTGTAGATTAAACCATTTTATATAATTTGATCAGAATAGTCCTTCAGTACACAGAGCTTCCTCTCAGTGAATTTGTAGGTTTGAATGTACTGCATATTGTTATTATTATAGTTATTAAAATACAAGCTTGGTACATTATGGACACCAGGAGATGCTTCACAGAACATTCCAGTAGTTTGTACGAGGACTAGTTTACTGTCCGAACGCTCAAACCGAAGCAGATACCTGTCTTAAGGGGACAGTCACCGAACCTTTGGCTTGAAGTTTGATCCACAAAATGGTAGAGCAGAATGAGGGGTTGTGTTCCAATGGTTGACAGTGACCGGAAAAACGCTACACGCATTTCGATCATTTTGGATTCTCGAATCCATATGAGCTATTTGGTTTGGAATTGGAGATTTTCACTGTCTCTAGGTTGATGTGAATGCGCAGCAGTCCGGTAGCAAGGGTCAGACGTTCTTATTCGACCTTTCATTTTTCTGAGTAACACCCCAGTCTTGTGAAGGGGATGAATATAACTTGCGTGGCAGAAGGAGGCTGCGAACACGTGACCGTATGACAGCATTTCGAAAGAAAGACTGGAGTCTACCACTCTGGGCCATAACAAGTCGTTTATGGCGGCAGGTTGAAATGTACAGCAGGAATGAGGCAGCATTAATACCAGAGAAGTGGGACATATCATTACCAATAACATCAAAGGATAGAAAATAATAGAGCTGCATAAATAAAATTTGAAAGAGCTTATGTGAGTACATAATATGATTATAAGGAATGAATTATGCTAGAAATGTCATCAGTAAAGGAATAATACTGGATTACTGTGAATTTCGTCACAAAAAGTTATTCTATGGTGATGTTCAGCCAGAACACAAAAGACAAGCTGTCGCATTGAGCCACTTCGACGTGCATATAACAATTTACTTGCTCTTGCGGAAATGGCTGAGTACATTGGCCGTACCATGCGCCAACTTGAAAAACGCGCTCATGAACACTATCTAGCCCGGCTAGTGAAACGAGAACAAAAACAAGTATATAGTTCAGTGACAGAACATTTGGTCAATTCAGAACATTCAGCGCAATTCGAAAAATCTTTCAGATTAATATACAAGATTCAATCACACCAATCAAAGTGTGTAAAATCAAGACATCTGGGCATAGCCGAGGCACTAGCCATCCAAAAGCTCAAACCCACGCTATGTATTTAAAAGAAATACGTCCAACCCTTGTCCCTACCACGGCCATCATAAACAGGCACTTCTTCTAATAGTGACTAACCCATTGCCTTTCTTATCCAAACTTCCTGTTTATTCATGTTATTTTATTATTTCTGCATATTTAATCCCTGAATGCATAGACAATTATTCGTCACATTAGTCATGATCCCACTAGATTTTTTTATCCAAATATCCTGTCTATTATTGTTATTTCTACATTTCTAATCCCCAGTCGCACAATATGTCAATCTTTTCAGTAGTTATGATGCTACTTTGTTTGAATTTTGTCCGTCCCCCTGTTTATTATGTCATTTTAGTTCTAAATTGTAATTTTATTAATTTTTCCTTTGACCGGAAATTATTCTGTAACTTTCCCACCCATTTGTTACAAATACATGAATCTACAGCCTAGCTGATGACTTCGTCGAAAAGAAAATTTTCTTCACTGCAACCGTCTTTTTAATGATTCCTATGATGTAATAATACCTATTAAGTTACAAACAGATTCGTGACTGAATATGGTGTTAAATATCTACGTTACTGCGATTTGTGAAACAGTCTTCAAATAAAAATGATATGATCCGCTGTACTGTTTAGGAGACAAATATCATGTACGTGAAGACGGGTGTAATTCACTTACATCTTCATCAAACATAATGTCTTCTCAGCCAGAAACAGATTCTCTTTATTCCACATTAAATTAACTACTTGTGCACATATGACGGATTACTTTCCGAACATCATTCCGAGTTTAATCAAACGGTAGTGCGTTTTGATGACAAGTGAAGAAATTATTCTGATGTTGTGTAGTTGAAAAGGTGACAGTAAGGGAGGCCTTTGTTGACTGAAATCCAGACAAGCAATCTAAATCGAAGACGTGAATATTTTTTGAGTTTGATGGCAAGCAGATGTGAGACGTTCACATGAAATCGAGACACTGAAGATCTACAAAACTGACTCGAATTATAATATCAATCAAAGCTACTTTCAGACTTAAAAGAAATCCTCCTTTCAAGATAACGCTGATTTAAACAATGAAAACGATACCGTTGTTCGTATTTTCAAGAAATCATTGAACCTCGAACACCATAAATTTTCAGATAATATATTTTATCTATGAAAGATGTAATCTAAGTCCAAATATTAATTTCATGATATATAGATATGTCTTATATGTGAATGAGAATTGTGAATGAACAAAATAATTAAAAAGTCCGCTGTTCAATTGTCTGCGTTCAATGATCAGTCTTTCATATCTCATAACTACTTTTGTTGTTATTGAGCGTGTGAACAAAGAAGCATAATCATGAGATAATGATAAAGGAGTTTTCTTAAATTGATGTAGAACAAAGTGACAATACTGAAGACCAAATTTCAAGTAAACACTTTTAATAAAAATTATACTCATAAAGAATTCTCAACAAAATCAATATCGTTTTTTATGCTACTGTAACGAGTGAAGGGAGACAAGAGACTTGGTAACGGAGTGTTTATTAGGAATTCGACACAAACATATAGGGGAATTATGTACACCTTTTCTGAAAATCAGTCGTCATTTGCACAGATCCTCCACACTGTGCTACTTCTGCCCCTCCTTTGTCTTGTGTTTCTTTGTCTTCTCACCGTGTCTACCATGTTTCATCGTAGTACATTGGTTCACTTTCTCTCTCTGTGATGTCAAATGTATCTCTCTGCTGTTTGATATGTGTGTGCCGATGGACGGCTGTTTGTATACTACTGATAAACCTTGTCAGTAGCACACGCGACACTACCTATAATGCAACAACTACTACTAATGTTACCATTAGAACTAATAAGACAAGTGGAAATAGTACTAATACCATTACTAGTATACAAGTACAAGTACTATTACTAGTGATACTATTGCTAATAATAACAGTTTTATTCTGCACAAAATGCTTACACAGTGCACAGAAATTTCAGCGTAGTTTATAGCAGAATATCTTCAAATCATCCAGTATCCTCAGGGAAAGCAGCAATGTATGGCACCTCATGTGATGCAATACCGTTCGATCTGAGGATATAAAATAATCCCTTGAGGGATTCCTCACCGAGAAATGAGCAGCTATAGGTTGAAAGCCAATTAAAAATATGAGTAATGAGTACATTTAGCCAATCATGAACATGAGTAAATGGTTATAACAAAGTGAAATAGGCAGAAAATGTATGCATTAAATTGGACCAAAATTCAGTTGTCCCAGTAATTCAAGTAGGCCACCAAACTCGCTCTCACTACTAAATACAATAATAGTAGTACAACAACTGGTATTACTGTTGTTACTATTAATTCTACTACTGCTTCTACTTCTAATACTAACACTAATACTATGGAATATGGTACTGACAAAATTTACTAGTAGTATATAGAAATTATTATTAGTATGGAAATTACTTATATTTGTAAATTTTCAGAAAAATGAATATCTTCATTAATTCTACTGATAATACTGTTACTACTACTGTGGTGTGTGCTACTGACAAGGTTTATCAGTAGTATACAAACAGCCGTCCATCGGCACACACATATCAAACAGCAGAGAGATACATTTGACATCACAGAGAGAGAAAGTGAACCAATGTACTACGATGAAACATGGTAGACACGGTGAGAAGACAAAGAAACACAAGACAAAGGAGGGGCAGAAGTAGCGCAGTGTGGAGGATCTGTGCAAATGACGACTGATTTTCAGAAAAGGTGTACATAATTTCCTTATTCGTTTATACTAAACTCCTAGTAAGCACTCCGTTACCAAGTCTCTTGTCTTTTAAAACTACGCTACCCCTAATACTATTGCTCATAACAATACCATGACTACAACTCCTACTATTACTAATAATTTTACTATTACTAATGCCGCTGTTATTAATATTGCTACCATTAGCATCACTCCTAACCCTACTACTAATGCCACCAATGCTATGATAATTACTAATACTAATACTACTAAAACCACTGAGATCACCACTACTAATAATAATACTAATAACACTACTACTATTGTCATTTTTCAACAAACCAATTATGACTACTCAAACGAAAGACAAGCTACCTAGCTGTGCCACTTCTATGTGTATTTCCAACTTTACTTGCTTTTGGGGAGAGAGCTGGCTATATAATGCGAACAATTAGACAGCTTAACAAACGCATGATTACTGAGCATCTACCACCATAGTTCGGAAAAGGCCATATAAAAGCCATGAGAAGTTCTATTTTGGCTCGTTTGATTGATAGCAGTCACCAAGTGCAGAGAACAAGCAATAAAGGTTAATAAAGCAGGATTTAATGAATTCTCCAAATTTCGGTAGAACTCGTCAGCTGAATACTCGGATACATACACGGATATATATACTTTTGAAATTACATTGGGAGATATAAAACTGATAAGTAAACAAACTACATTGAATTAGTCATGCAGAAAGACATGTGCGAATGTTTTTCCAGGTCATGTTCAAATAGATAAGGAGAGAGAGAGTATGAGAGATCAAAATTTGGATAAATTGCATTACGCTTCAATTACATTACTTAGATAAACAATTAGACATTAGAGAATTTAACAAGAATTGGAAATAGAGTAATATCAATAGCAATAGTTATAATAACAATAATAATAATAATAATAGTCATTTAAGACAATCCTACTGATAAAGGATAGTTTTAAATGAATCAAGAGTAATAATAATACTGAAAATAACAATAATAAGACGTAGAATAATAAGTAAAACGTATTACCATGGTAGATTCTGAGTCACGACCATCTACCATCCATGATTATAGCTTAACAAAGGGTGAATATACAGAGGAAGTATAAGCAAGATTCGAGTAAACGAAATTCAAAAGTAAGTTTAACATGTACACCAGGTGAAATTGAATTACAAAATGAAGTTACTGCGAAGAGAAGAGAATGGTAACACATAAATTGAGATGCAATTCTCTGGAAAAGGCGAACTATGGGACCTGCGTGATTAAAGAGAAAACAGTATATCACTTCACACTACTTATCATCAGTGAGTAGTATACAGTCTAATTGAAAAGTAGTAGCAGTTCAATGTTAGTTACGAAACAAATTGAAAGCTGTAATTATGACAGATAATTCGCACCTGTATCAAAGCCCTTCATATGAACATAGGCCAAAAAGTACAGTTGTTATGCCGGAATATAGTTGGTATCTCTGCTGTCTTTCTAATAAGAATAATTCTGCCAAACAGCAAATTTTCTTTGAGATTCTTACATGGAATGCGGCCTTTTGAAAATGTGTTAAGAGTAGGGATGGCGTCGAGTCTCTGGTGCTTCACCACTGTAACATTCAGCTGTTCGACTTCAGTACAACAGGTGGTACCAAACAGATTCGTCCCTCTAGTTACAATTCGATTATTCGTCACAGTTTTTTGAAGTATTCTGATAATGTAAACAATTACCCTTTTTTCCCTTCACGTTCCGCAGTGGAACATAGGGCTTCAAGCTAGTGGCTTGAAGTTGCTGTTGCAGTTTTATTTTACAGGACGGGATTGCTTGCCTCACTACCCAACCTTTCCTCTACACCAGCATTACTTCTGGCTTAGCAAAGTAAAGGAGTACGTCGGCCGGGGATCGAACTCTAGACCACGTGCATAGTCGGCCAGCGTCCCAACGGCTATGCCACCGACGCAGATTTATCTGTGTTCTCATTTGGTAAAACTAAGGTACACACACACATAAAAAAATAAGTATATATAATTGCGATTGTGCAGCTAATTAGATGAATTTGCCGAAAACAGACTCTTCGCTGAACTACTGGTATTCCAGTGAATCTTCAGTCAATAGACACGTTGACATAGACAAAATTTACCAATCGATAAGAAGGAAATCTCACATACAGAGGGTCAAATATCAGGTCAACGAAACAATCAGTACCAATACAAGTAGCCTGGAGGGTGTGAAAGCACACAAATTAGCCAATCACGTTCAAGGTTACCAGGAGAAATCTTAAAGCTCACTTCAAATTGAAGCACCCGGTGAAGATGTTGCCTAATAGGGCAATGAAAGCTTCGTAAATACACAACTACATCAAAATACGTGTTTTGTTTTCACAGTATTATCTAGATGGGGATTATTCACGAATTAATTCAAAAAGTTCAGCACCGTGAAACGATTACCACATCATACAAGTAGAACTACGGTGTAATCTACTTATTGAAGTGATTAGTTGAACGAATTTGTGGATGAAAAACGTACTATGACCATTAGTTATGTAACAAGTCTAACAGCTGTCTGGTGGACGTTATCATCACTAACAGCAGCAGAATCATGAGTTAATATTTAACAAGTGACGTAATTCTCTTAAACTGGAGAACTATACTGCATATTGCACAATGCGACGGTCTGAAAGGCAAGCAAATATTGTTAACCAAGTCTGTTATGGCAAGAGATAAAGAGTTTTCAAATAGCAGCGAAGATTTCTACCAATGGCTAATGTAAATCTCACATACTGACATAAGAGCTGAAGGTGTTGTCACGCCATTAAACCAACCAACCAACTCAGAGAACACAACAACATCAAAAAGAGAGGTGGGTGGGGGGAGGTTAATTCACCTTCGCATACAGACATACTCCAACAAGAACGCTTTTATCAGCTCAGCATATTCGCCTCCTATCTCCATTGATTCCATTCAATAACTGTATTGGGTAGGCGGTTCAAAGATACTCTATGCTGATGTGAATATGTGTCCTGTGACATTGTGTTGAGACAGTGTTTCGTATCTCTGAACAGCGTCACATAACTGCACATAATATTATGATTGGTAAATTTGTGTAACCTTCACGAAAATAACATGTTCATGACAATACTGAATGCAGCCAGACACACATACACAGACATGCAAACAGCAAATAAAAAGACATGCCAGAAGATATAGATATGTAATCACTTATATTGAAACAGTCCTCACACTTAGTTAACAACAAACTCAACATGATAACGGCTGTCCATTTGATCACTTTCATATTCCTCACAGTTTCTCATTACACCGTCAATTCCTTAATGCCAAGACCACTAAAACATGAAATGGGTGAATCATTGTGCAGTTTAGCTGAATTACTTTCCGCTGAACACAATTATCCATCATGTTATATACTGAAAGAAGCATTGAAGGTGTTCAACAAACGTTTTCTAGCCAGACAATTACAGAAGCCAAATGTTGAAGGAGTATCGTGTAGTATTAGCACATTGAATATTGTCATCAAAGAAGGTTGTGATGAGTCAGAGAATAAATTATGGCCAAGTGAATATATGGATGAGTCATGTAGGTTCATTTGCCCCCAACATCATCACCATTACTAACTAACTAACAAACCACTGAAGATACAATCAGCATAATGGATGAGAAGATCGACATTGAATCGAATGAAGTATGGGGAACGTTGGGTGCATTACAGACAATTATACAACTGGTGCATAGGAGTAAATGGGGAGCTGTGAGTCCAGTGAAATCATAATAGTGATAATAACCTCAACAGCTTGTAATAAATGAATACAGCATCGAAGATTCACCAAGATTTATTCACCGAGGATTTCTAGTCGACACTGCCAGACATTACATCAGTGTCGATGAAATTGAGAAGTTCATTGTAAGTCTTTCTCTCCCTCTTCCTTTTTGTTCTTCTCCTTGTATTGTTCCTTCACACTCGTTTAGGATGCTATGGCGATTGTTAAAATGAATGTATTCCATTGGCATATGACAGACGACAGCTCATTCCCTTACGTCTCTTCTTCATATCCTCAACTCTCTTTAAAGGTATTCCATTGGTCATAGTTACTCTCATCTCTTGTCCTGCCCTATAGGGTGCGTATAATCCACAGATCTATGTGTATGAAAATGCAGATGTTGTTCGGGTGATTGAGTATGCCAGACTACGTGGGATACGTGTGATGGTGGAATTCGATACTCCGAGTAAGTGATCACTTTGACATTCTGTGTTATTGTTGGAATATCATTGTGGCGTTTCTTAGTCATCACACTGAGGTAAACCGTTCCACATTAGTCCTCAGACTTCGACGAATAATTGACTTGTTCTCCTGATTTGTTACTGATTTTAGGTCACACAAAGTCATGGGAAAATGGTTATCCAGGAGCTCGAACAGACTGTTACAGTGGAGATGTACCAGATGGAGAAACTGGTCCATTCAACCCTGCCAATGAGACGACATTTGAATTCCTCAAGGAGTTTTACAAGGAAATTACTTCAATATTCTTCGAAGGATATATCCATTTAGGTGGTAATGACGTTTCATATTCTTGCTGGTAAGATTTCGTCTTGTCTAGTTTTATGTGAACATTGATGATAAAATGAGTTCAACGGTACACTTCAAGGAATCCTTTCAGAGTTTCATGGTTTTCTTAAGTGTTGAATTTCGTGCTGTGCTTTACTTGGATGATCTCGCTGAGAAATTTTCATTCTAATAGATCAAAAACATAAAGTAACAGTTTATCGGGCAACTGACTTATTTCATGAAAATTTACTAAACATCGAACATGGATTTCAAGACGTGCATGAATCCTTTTGTCCCACAGAAGCCGAAGTCGTGTTAAAACTGAAGATGCTGTTCGCTTACTGTCGCGTTAATGGATTCGAGTAACAGGTGAATAGTTGGTTTATTCCATAGTAAGCAGTATTGCTCTGGAAGGAGCAAGAAAGTATATTTTAGTATGGCATTATGGTAAACTATGTATAACGAACGGGGTGCCACCGACAATTATACATATCATCCAACAGCTGTACGACAATGCTGTATGCCAAGTAATCCACAACGGGAAGCTCACGGAATCCTTCGAAGTGAGGACAGGTGTAAGACAAGCTGGCGGGCTTCTATCGCCAATGATTTTCCTGATTGCAGTAGATTGGATAACGCGACAAACAGCGGGCAATGAGGAAACAGGCATAAAATTGATTCACACAAAAACTTGGAGGATCTGGACTTCGCCGATGATGATATATGTCTGATTTCCCACAAACTGGAAGATATGCAAGTGAAAAGCAACAAGTTGGCAGAAGAAGCATCAAAGATAGAACTTCAGGTGAACATTGATAAAACAGAGGTGATGAAGATTCCTGGGCAACACCACCAACAGCAACAACAACGACAGACAACGATCAGCATAAATGGGAGGAACCTGAAAGAAACAACCTCTTTTACCTACCTGGGAGGCATCGTTTCAACTACAGGCGGAACTGACGAGGATATCAAAGCAAGAATCGGAAAAGCAAGACAAGCTTTCACTACTCCCACCAATTCTGTGTGGAGGTCAACAACACTCAGCATCGAAAATAAGATCCGGATTTTCAATTGGAACGTGAAGTCAGCGCTACTATACGGATCAGAGACTTGCACTGCGCGTCATAAAGAGCATCTCAAACAAACTACACACCTTCATTAACAGTTGTCTTCACTCAATACTCAAGATCAGATGGCCAGAAAAGATGAGCAACAGGGAGGGATCTCTGGGAGCAAACCAACCAGGAACCGATTGGGCAACATATTTGCTGGAATAAATGGAGGTGGATTCGCCATTCTCTGAGAAAACAAACCATCAAGTGAGTGACGTCACTAGACAAGCCCTCGAGTGGAGTCCGAAAGGGAAGCGGCGAGTTGGTCGTCAGTGCAAGGGTGAGGGTGACTTGGAGGAGGTCATTTGAATCGGAGATGAAAACGTGTGGGCAGACTTGGAGCTAGGTGAAGACTCTAGCAGAGAACCGAACGCAGTGGAGACGCATGGCTGAAGCCCTATGTTCCTCTAGGAATTAAAGGAAACAATAATAATAATGTTTAAGGACGCAAAGTGCTGGTGGGGGTCTTTAAGAATTTTGACGCCGCCCACCCCGTACAAAGTTATTAGATACCTGAGTGATTGTTGCAGTCATCCAAGATAGTTGTCACTGTAGAAAACGAACACTTTTATCTTGCAAGTGAATGAATAGAGGTTTAAAGTAGGGAACACCTCCAACACCTCTTCACAGATGTAAGCATTGAGAAGTTCTAATCACAGCCCTAGCGCTGTAATACTTACCAATGCTTACAGATTGATGATTAAAATCCATTAATATTTTTCTTATAATAGGCAGTCGAATCCCGAAGTTTTGAATTTTATGAACGAGATGAATTTCGGCGATGACTTTGGAAAACTTGAATCATACTATTTTGATCATCTTACTGAAGTAATTCAGTCAGTTCAACCGGAGGGATATGCTGTTACACCAGTTGTTTGGCAGGATGTTTACGAGAATGGCTATCGTGTACGTGAGTGCTTTTACCTTTCTCGAATAATCTGGGTGATTTTCTATGTAAAACTATGATCCCTCTTTTGAATTAACTAGTCTTCTTTGAATTTCCGCAGTTGTAGAAATATCTTTGCTTGTATATTGTTTCATTATAACTGGAATAACTTCAGGTGATTCATAGGAGGTAGTAAGTTCCTGCCACACGGAGTTTTACTAAGAAAATTCATTCTTCGTGGTCTGAGGGCAGGAAACCAATCTCTGTGTCCAACTGTATGGGTGACAAAACTTCCTTCAGACACACTTCCTTCAAAGACTGGAAAAAGAGGACTGTTCTCCGAGGAATCTGTGTTTCTATTCAACATTTTTGACATGAAAAACTCAAACTTTCCTCAGCAGTGACGTTAGGCGGCTAGACAGTCAAGGTTACTTTCTAAGTACAAAATAAGCATGTAGAATCAAGTAGAACATTCCCAACAAGATGGAATCAAAACTTTATTCAGAAGAAGTATACATCAGTACCTCTCGCAGACAATCTAAGGTGAGAATGAACGTGATAATAATAATAGTAATAATAATTTCAGAGTCATTTGAAACGTCCCATTAAGTGTTAACATAGTGATTAGATAGTCTAGGAGGGATTTTTCGAACGACCTTTCTATTTTCTATAGTTGGTTTTTAAGGAGTACTGGACGGCTGTTTCATCCTAGTTTGGGAATCATCGGCGGTACTCACTCACTGTACTCTTTAGTTTTCAGTGGTTCTCTAACTAATATCAATCCTTGATCAACTCGTGCCAAACAAAACCAATCGTTACATATCAATTATAGAGAATTAATCTGATGCTCGCTAATGACTTGCTACAGAATGTAGTTTCCTGGAGTTCTAGTGAGAAGTCGTGACCAGTGAGGTCCACCTAGTCACGGGCGAGGATGGATGTCCCACTGATGACATTGGTTGGGGTCGCGCTATATCACGAATTGGTAGAAGTTAGAATTCATGAGCCACTGAATCGGGTCCCAGTGGCTGAATTATATACGAGCCTGCATTGTAACCGGAAGGTCCTGGGTTCGTGTCCTGTAGCTGAGTGCATACTGGTGATGATTCCCAAACTAGGATGAAACAGCGGCTGTCCAGGACTCCCTGGTTTTCAGTGGTTCTCTAACTGATATCAATCCGTGATCTCTCTGTTACATTGATCTGTGTAATATTTTGTTACACTAACGTTTTTAACTTTAGAGTAAGGTCTCTCTTACTTTGTGTCCTGAAGATTACCGTCACACATGCATTCAAAGATGTTGCAGAAGATCATTGAGTTTATTCTTGGTAACCAACAGTTATTCATCTGGTTTCGGCTGTGGTCCGTGATTTCGACAGTTGACAGAGTGTATAGAATGTAACAAAGTATACTTAAAGGAGAAATGTTCCGGATATAAGAGGATAGTGGTTGTGAAAACAAAAGAATATCGCTCACCTCATAATAATAATAATAATGTAAATTATTCCAAAAACAGTACTTATAATACAGCATGGAATTCTCAGAATATATCAAAAAACTGCACCTAATTTACTTGATATATCAATAAAGGTAACCACAGGAATTTATCCACCTTTAGAGTAGGAACAAAGTCAAAACTGTGCAAAGGATAAAATGAGAATAACAATTACAACAGTAATAATAAAGGCAATAATATCAGTAAATTTGTTTCAAACAGTACTGCTGACAGAACTTGGAAATTTTACTAGATTATAGAGCATAAATCTAATGTTCTCCTGATACAGTATAGTGAAGGGGAAAAACAAAACAATAACAATTATTGCACAGCCTAAATGATGTTTACACTTATGAGAAAATAAACAAAAATTGAGAGGATTATGAATATAGGAAGAATAATAATAACAGTATTATCATTGTTCCCTTGGGTTCCTAGTGGAACATAGGGCTTCAACTACACGTCTCCACCTCCTTCTCTCTTCTGCTGTACTTTTCACCTGCATCCATGTTAGTCCATACTGTTTCAACTCCTCTTCACACGATCTCCTCCATGTCACCTTTGGACATCCCACTCGCCGCTTCCCTTTCGGGTTCCACTCGAGCACTGGCCTGACGCGCGATGTCACCCAGCGGCCTCCTCAGAGAGTGTCCAATTCATCTCCACTTTCTCCTGCATATTTGTTGGGCGATTGGTTCATTATCCTAGAGGAGATTGGTTTCCACTGCATGAGACCTTTGGTTGCTGTTGGTGACATCATGATGGCTACTCCCTCGGTGTGCTCGTGGCTGTCCTCTGGGTGACCAGAATAGACTACTGTCTCTCCAGTTAATAGTTGGCACCTTCTGCATCCGTTTCATCTGCTCCCGCAGATTCCCAACACTTCTATTTTATATTTTCTCATTTCTGCGGCTACCTTGGCAGCCTTTCCAGTTTCGTACATTGTACGAATATTCCACGTCCCCATCCTTATTTTTGCTTTCATCGAAAGAAGGAAGGCACATCGGCTGACTGGCTCCCCGAAGGCTTTCACCAGCCTGCGTCATTTCACTTCCCCGATCCCAGCGAAAAATAAGGTTATTGTTGATATTTTTAGCATTTTGATAGATTTATGCGTTGAAGTTTCTGTAGCAATTTGATTAAGTTTTGGGAGTGGAGTTGCTAGCATCAGGCCCCAACCCTTCCTCTTTATCCGGGCTTGGGACCGGCTAGAAAACTAGCGAGCTAGTAATCTAGGCGAGGTTAATAATAACAGTAAAGCTTTAATTTATGAGGGTGGAGAAAATTGCTTATATCCTAGGGGAAAGACGGTTAGTTAGTTAGTTGGTTCGTGTATGACACTATTTTCATTACGTAAAATACTTGCCAAATATGGTATCGTGGAATTTTTATAACTAGACGTGCGCGCGTAAAGTCTTTCGAAATGACTTCTTGTTCTACTTGACGGGGTACAAGGTGAAAGCTGCGGGGAAAGTGGATGCTCACAGTTTGACAAAATCCCTTTGGTAAATTTATTGCATGAAATGAAGTGCCTATCATCAATGATGATGTCGGCGGTATGGCCGAATGAGATAGGATACCACTTACCCTACTTACTGTATTTAGAGTTCTACAAAGTTTGACATAGTCATTTTTAAGCAACCCAGGAGAGAATAAGGGTGAAGAATAAAGAAGAATAGGTAAGATGAAACAGTCGACAGACTGTAAGAGGAGGGTTTGAGTGCCTTAACTTCTCAATGTAAAATGTCAGGCAGAATATTTTTATAGAATTCGGTAAGACATGAGAAGACCAGGATAGATGTGAAAAAGAATTAGTCCAATATACCTAACATCAAACTCGGTTTCTTTGTCGAAATCATCAGCTTTGCAACGGTCATTGAAATTAACAGCTTCATTTGACTTTCTTTTACATCGGAAACTGAAATCAACAGTCTGACATTTGAAAGGATTTAGTGTAAGACCATTAGACAAAGACCATTTACTGACTCCTGATAGAAAGCTGTTCATCTTAGTGCAGTCTGACTGGGAGCTAACAGGCAAAGAAACAGTTAAATCCTCCGCATGCATGTTGTCACCCGTTCGAAAGCGTTTATCATTCAATCACGAGATGAAAATTCAATCCGATGTGATGCTAGAAGTGTGAAGAATGAATTAAAGGAGTTCCCATTGACTGAGATATAAATACCAGGGACTTGAAATCATTGTATCGCAGAGGAATGTTCTCGAAGTATTCAGAAATGTTTCATAAGATAGTCGACTCCTCATTTTGTCATCTGATAATCGTCCGTGTTAATTCGTTTGTGATTCATATCTTTGAGGAGATTCATGTTGGTATTGTAAACCATAAATTTTTCGAATTGGACTTTTTCTCATCATGCACATGATAATCACATTGTTCGAGTGAAACTTGACCAATGCAGTGACCTAAAGGCATGTTTACTGCCTTTGTGATGTAGTGGAGGTATATGAATAGTTTTTGGATTCAAAATATAATCTCAAATAAGTCTCAAGTTGTAGCGTAGATGACTCCACTGTATCAGTGCACATACAATTGACTTGTCATAATAAATCCGTCGATCTATATCTGCGCAACATTTGTCATCAGTCCTTTGAAATCAACCAGCTACTCAGGTCATTTTCATATATCATATCAAGTTGTCAAGTCACACACACACACAATTCATGCTTCTACTAATTCCACAACTAACTTCCTACTTTTCTTTCCTTCAGCCAAGTAATGCCACTGTGATGCATGTTCGAAAGGCAGAAGATTGGCCGCAACTTGTTAAATCTATCACATCAGATGGTTATCGAGTTATATTGTCATCATGTTGGCTAATCAACAATGTTAATTTCTCTGGTGATTGGTATGATTACTATGAATGTGATCCTGGAGCATTTGAAGGTAAGCAAATACTGAGGATAAGTATAAAAACGGATATGCTTCATTTTTATTTCGACCATTTTGTCTATATTTGTCTTGCTAGTCTCATTTGTGTCGTTAGAACTTATTCTGATTGTATCTTTTTTATTCCTTCACGTTCCCTGTGGAACATAGGGCGGCTTCAAGCTAGAGTCTCGAAGTTTCGGTAGAAGTGGTGTTTATTTTTACGAGATTGGGTTGCTAGCCAGCCTCATGCCCAACCTTTCCTCTTTACCAGCTTTATTTCTAGGTTAGCGAGGTAAAGGAGTGCGTCGGTGGCCAGGGATCGGACCCCGGACCATGTACATGGCTGGCGAGCATCCTAACCGCCGTGCCACTGACGCACTCTCTTTCTCTCAAATGTTTATCCGCAGAGGAAGTAAAAAGACTTATGAGCTCATCTCATAAATCGTTGAATATCCTGGATGTAGTGTCACATATATTCCGGAGAGTTTATACGCTATGTGACCTTTCAAATTATCTTAGACGGCAGATGTTTCTTAGCAAATAATGCCACCGAAAAAAATGCATCCTGAAAATCTATTGAGTAAGCGCCTCAGTTCACAGTTATATTCATTAAAAACGTCATGTTGTAGTTAATTCAACTCCTAAAGGGCGCTATTCTTAATAATTGCATAATCTTGAGTATAAATAGACTGGTTCAGATGACCTACAATAAATGGGGGGTGCTTTTCCACAAATCGAGCATTTAGCTTTAAAAAAATTCATCAAACTTGTCTAAATAATAACAGCTCACAGTTAGATATCAACTATACTATTTATTCAAATCCCTACAAAACTTATAATTTGAAAATCATTCTCTGGAGCATTAGTGGCCACTACATGGATGTTTTGAAGTTCTGTTTGAAAATCTTGAGTGGTTGGTTCCGCTCTATTATTGGTCTTGGTTGGTTGAGGCGCTTTTTCATGAATGGACAGAAGTTATAATTCATGGGTCATTGGATTCTAGAACATTGGCTGAATGGTCGTCAAGCTGACTTGTTGATCTGGAGGTGCATATTTCGATCTCCGCTGAGGTTATGCGTGAGCACCGCTGAAGAGTCTAGACGTCTATCATTCTCTCACTGTTTCTGCTTCATAAAGAAATCCATATTGATGCAGTATTTCTGCTGATACTCTCTTCCCATCATAACAGTTTATCTTTGAGTGGTTGTACTACAAGTGTCCTACACCTGTTCACACTGTGTTTGAAGATTACACCATATCATTCAGATATCAAACAGTTTACTAGACGCATAACATTCTGTCCTTCTTTGGACCCAAGTGATCTATCCGTATGTTTTCCACAATTTAACTAGTTAGTGTCTCGAAGGAAAAGCGGCAGTTTCATAGTGGCTGGCCTTATACAATCACTACCAGCTGCCTGCTTATAAACTTATCATTAATCAATCATGATAGATACCTACCTTTCAGATATATCCTTTCCTTCGTAAAACCTGTAGGAACTAGCCTTATTTTATTGTGCTCAGCATCCAAATTGCTACATAATCCCATTCTATTTGTTTAATTGTCCAAGGTACTGAAGACGAACAACAACTGGTTGTTGGTGGAGAAGCAATTTTATTTGGAGAATATGTGGATGAGTCGAATCTTTTCACACGTTCATGGTGAGTATTACTTACTGTCTATATTTCCAAGGGCATGAAAATACACCATTTATGAATAACTTTTGTGGTAAATGATGACATTTTGTAACTGATAACGATAATTGTCTGTTTTTTGGTAAAATGTTTGTCTGAAGTCGAAGCTGTTGTGGAGCGGAGGACTATTTATTCTGTGTGATGCATTTGCTTCGATTTTAAGGCGTACTGAGACCACACGATTCCAGATTCAAATATGACTACTCTAGATTGATTGTCATTTGTTGATGTGACATAAACAGGGTGTTAACCGGACCTATTTAACATTGTAATGTATGCGGCTCCAATTTGTTATAAGCGTAGACGTTTAACGAACTGCTTAATACGTCATTTGGTTGACCATGTGAATGTTTCCTTTCTTTGTAACTACAGTGATCACTGACGAGTGACTAACTTAAGTACCCTTCGCAGCATATGGTGGTTTACCCATCATCCTGAGTTGGCATCTCACGATAATCTGAAATCTCTGAATGCATTTTAAATAACCTCGACTAGACTTAAACTTAATCAACAGCTGTCTTCGCTCTATACTGAACATCAGATGGCCGGAAAGAATCACAAACAAGAAACTATGGGAACAAACAAAACAAGAACCAATCGCTCAACAAATATGCAGGAGAAAGTGGAGATGGATTGGACACTCGCTGAGGAGGCCGCTGGGTGACATCGCGCGTCAGGCCAACGCTCAAGTGGAACTCGAAAGGGAAGCGGCGAGTTGGTCGTCAATGCAAGGGTGACTTGGAGGAGATCGTGTGAAGAGGAGTTGAAACAGTATGGACTAACATGGATGCAAGTGAAAAGTACAGCAGAAGAGAGAAGCAAGTGGAGACGTTCAATTGAAGCCCTATGTTCCACTAGGAACCCAAGGGAACAATAATAATAATAGACTTAATGATAATGAACAAATGAAATTCACATATCCGAGTTAAGATTTAATTTTTTGGCAGCGAACATTTTGAGTTTTATTTTAAATCTGATGTGTCTGACGTATATGGGACCAGACTTCGAGCAAAGCCTCTTGAAAGAGCCAAACATGCGCAGAACTCATTTGGTCATATTTCTATCTTTGAAGGCACATTCAATTGTGTTCTGGAATGTACAAGGTGGAATGTTTCGACTAATGACTCACATAGGCATATGAATTTCAGCTTGTGAACTGCTGAATAGATATTCAACTTGTCAATCGTAGCAACACATCCAGTACAATAAGGCAAATACTCCGGTTGTCTCTTCTATGCTATAGAGAGGTCAAGTGCATGAAACAATTTGATTAGGCATCATGTAGCTTTCCATCTATTTCGTCACAATAAAACCTCTAGCATACAGTATATGACAGAAGCATGATGATAAAAAGTCATCATTGTTGACCAGCTCGAATCTTTTGCCTTTATACGTCTGCTAATCATTACACATCAATACAAAGTAATTGGTCAAATTCAATTTGTTAATTTATCATCCACACAAAAGTTATACAACAACGGGAAATTCAGTTATGTTTAAAAAGAATTGTTAGTATGGTGAATTCCTCTGAAAACACAACCTTCTAACCTTTTTTTTTAATTTACTCTCAATAGGCCTGATAGTGCAGTTATAGCTGAACGTCTTTGGTCACAAGGTGAATTTGATGTTGATGAACTTAAACCAAGGCTAACAGAATTGCGTTGTCATATGAGAGAGTAAGTTGATTGATCATAAATTCTATGAAGATATTGTTTAGTTTCTATGTCTTGTATAACTTATATTTGTTCAAAAGGAAGGGAGACTGTTCATATAGACAACACAGGATGACTGTTAACTGTCTTGCTTTGTCTATTATTCAGTTACAGTTCACTTTTAAATTCGATGTGGTTATCTGAATAAAATCTTGTAGAATACTTAGTCATATAATCAACAACCAACAGAGAGTGCTGGACAGCTGTTTCGTCCTAGTTTGGGACTCTTCATCAGTACGCACCCACCGGGGTTCCAACCGGGGACCTTCTTCTTACAAGGCGACCCAGCTCGCAGACCATTAAGCCGTTGGGACCCAATCCACTGTCCAGCCAGTCCATGAATTCTAACTTCTGCTAATTGATGACATAGCGCGAACACTTCGCAATGTCTTCTTCAGTGGGTTACTGCCTCACCTTCAATCTGCTGTACTGTGCTAGTCACGGCTTCCCACTGGATCCCCAGGTTAACTGTTTGAATAAGGCCAGTCGTTAGCGAGCATCAAATTAATGTTCAAGTATTCGTTTTTTGTAGGGATTTTGTTTGATTAGTTGGAGGATTTCATCATGAGCTGACATCAGTTACAGAACCATTAGAAAAACTGGGAGTAGGAGTAGGCGTCATTCTATCTGCTGATCTCTCCTGGTCGTCTCACATCTTAGCAATTTCTAAGAAAATATTCCGTCTTACCTTCTACATTAAGAAGTTAAAACATTCTGGTATTACCCAACCCTTACTCCTACAATTCGTTAACTCTCGCATCCTGCCTATTATTCTCTATTGTTCCCCCTTAGTTTTTCCCGCCCGGGCTACTGAAGAAAGACTATAAGATATTACGCAGGATGTTAAAGGTTGTCAGGAGGGTATGCAACGTGCCACTTAACCAGCTTGTTAATATTCTGGTAGACAGGCACATGGACTCATGTGAAAAATGGGCCAAATCTATTTTATCTAACTCACACCACCCTCTTCACTCACAGCTCTCCCCTTGCATCTCATCAGGTAAAACCAGAAGCCAATATAGAAAACTATATGCTCGCACCAGCAAGTACAAAAACTCAACCATACCCTACTTAGCTCGTGTTCTGTGTGATAAAGAAAGCATTAGGCGTGACACCTATAATTCATTAAATAGTCAGTAGTACAACTGGACCTCGTCTTTCCAACTCATATCATTTATGGATACAACGTTTTCCTTCTTCCTTTTCCTTTTCTCTCTCTTTTCCTCTTTTTTCCGTTATGTGCTGCTTTGCTTCTTTCTCTCGCTTACGCCAGTAAATATGACAGCTCCCACTTTTCTAACACCTTCAAACACTGTTTCAGCTTTTCCTTTGCTACCGACATGCCAATGTGTTTTTGTCATAATGAACTGAGACTACCCTTAATCTATGTAGAATTCTATTTATTGATAATGTACTAACTGGATGCAATACTGTAGTAAAAATGCTGAGAACTCCATTCTGTATCACAAGTACTGTTTTGGAATAAAGCAAATTATTATTATTATTATTAAAAAAAAAACAGCTGTCCAGTACTCCCTTCTGGATTTCCAATGGTTCTCTAACTGACGTCGGCTGATGAGTAAATCCTCCAACCATTCATAATGGTATATGTCATTCCATTTCCGCGCAGACTTCATTACGCATTCTCTTTTCTTTTATGAACAGTTTTGGAATGAATGCACAACCAGTGAATGAGCCTACAAGCTGTTTACAACCATAAAGATTCCCCTGCACTATTCATATATATATATATATATATTGACGATAAATGTCTGTTTGTATTAATAAGCTGCCAAATATAATTAAATCTGCTCACATTGACTTCTTTCTGTGTACAACTTGATGAATAGCTGAATTTGATTACATCACTAATATCAGGCATCATATTTTTTTCCTGTTTCTGCAGATTATCGATCCATAATACTTATTTCACTGCTAAGCGAAATGGTTTCATCAGAGGAAAACTCATACAGACTTACGCTTAATACATCACGATGCACTCTATATGAATCGATAGGAATACTCCAACAAGTGTTAACTCATTGATACAAATTCTAGTTTAATTTTGTAGTGGTGGTTAGCCATCTTGTCTTAGTCATCAAGCAAATTCCAATTTCGTATGAGGTGTGTTGAAGACCTGCTTTTCCATCGAACATTCCGACTGCAGAAATAGGACACTTAGTCTAATAGAAGAACACAGTCATCTGATATGAATAACGTAATGACAACAAGTTGAGCTGGATATCATGAAATGAGTCAAATTTTGTCAGCAAAGTGCAACGTTAAACAATTTTAATCCAAAAATACACATGAGAACTTTACTGTAAATATATCTGAAGAGCGTGTTTTGAATGAAATCAACTAGCCTTTTGCTGAGACGTTCCGCGTAAACTAAGAAGCCTCTGAGACATGATTTAAGAATAGACCTCTTTTTCCTCTTCCGCTGCTGATTAAGTGTAGGCAGGGCTCCCTGATTGTCCACGAGTATAATGAGTTAATGTGTGAGTGAGCATATTACGGTCATTGGAGATTTCATATTATTTTCAAGTATTGATTTTTGTAGGGAATTTGTTTGATTGGTTGGAGGGTTTCATCATGAGTTGACATCAGTTAGAGAACCACTGGAAAACCAGCAGGGAGTACTGGACAGCTGTTTCGTCCTAGTTTGGGATTCTTCATCTATCCAGTAATCCCATGTTTTCCAATGGTTTTCCAACTGACGTCAGCTCATGATGAAATCCTCCGACCAATTTCATCTTACGTTGGATTATACCAAAACTACGAGACATAGCAATATTGCGTACGTATTCGTGATTCGGTAAATAAATTTTATCAAGTTTCAATTCCATTTGACGTTCATAAAAGTGATATGCTGTGTGACTGGCTAAGAATGTTAATACTGAATTAAGTAAGTGTTGAATTGCAACCCATTATTGCCCATTGTGAAGTTAGTTCCTTATCGTCAGTGTGAAACAACGTAAGAAGTACTAAATTCGCTAATTGTATTGAAAAACATATAAGAGTTGATGTTTTGACAGGATAGTTCGCTCTCAGTGCTGAAATCACACCAATGCGATGAGAGTAGGAGCTGTCAATATCAGATTCTCTTGGATCATCCATTTGCGCATAAGAAATAAGGATTGATTTCGTTTAGAGAATAAAATCTCTCACAGAATAAGCAAAATATATCATATCTGTCTCCATCAGACGTCCTGCGACTGTGACTACAGACAGCGTAACAGATGGATGGTAATCATGATTTGAATTGCCAGCTTCACTCTGATTGATTGTTTACGGCCAGGGTTATTGCCAGTTCCTAGTCTTCGACATTGTCTTTATGTCAACTTGACCTAACCCTAACCCCCACTCAAAAGGTCAGTGACTTGGAAAAATTTCTACGTTGCTAAGATCAAGTGCTACTTATGCCTACATCATGTTGAAGACCGGTATGGTATTTGATACTGTCACACTTCTTAAGCACTTTTTCGAAAATAGATAAAGACTTTCACTCGAATTAACATTTTTCTAGAGTCGTTTCAACTGCATCAGTGAACTCATCCAATCAAGGACCTATTGTTAAACTTCTCCCATCATTCTTGATTGTCTTTGTTCATCTTTGCCGAATTTCTCTTTGCTTTCAGTTATCTCTGTGAAACTTAAGTGGTCAGCAAACTTATACACAATAATTTTGGTATTAAAATGGACTTTTAAGTTCTGAGAACATGAAGTCAGATGTTTTGCACATATTACAAAGTCATTTATCGATGATGTTGCTGTCATTCACGTAATTTCATTATTATTATATTGTTATTTCATTTAATTCCTAGAGGATCACAGGGCTTCAGACGTGCGTCTCCATTGCGTTCGGTCCTCTGCTAGAGTCTTCACCTGGCTCCATGTCTGCCCACACGTTTTCATCTCCTCTTCACATGACCTCCTCCAAGTCACCCTCACCCTTGCACTGACGATCAACTCGCCGCTTCTCTTTCGGGTTCCACTCGAGCAATGGCTTGTCTAGTGATGTCACTTGATGCATTGTTTCCTCAGAGTATAGCCAATCCACCTCCATTTCTTCCTGCCTATTTGTTTCACAATCGGTTCCTGGTTGGTTCACTCCCAGAGATCTCTGTTCCTGATTTTTTCTGACAGGCCATCTGATCTTGAGTATTGAGCGAAGACAATCGTTAATTAAGGTCTGTAGTTTGTTTGAGATGCTCTTTGTGATGCGCTAAGCTTCTGATCCATATAGCAATTGGCACTGACTTCACATTGATGTTGAAAACCCGGATGTTATTTTTGATGCTGATTGCTGTTGACCTCCACACAGACTCGAGAGTAGTGAAAGCCAATAAACCAAGAAGATATTTCATTCTTACTGAAGATAAAACTTTATGTTTATGTATATTCGTCAGTGGAAAATTGAGATACCGAATTGTAAATAAACATTCTTTTACCAAATCTCCATCTTCCACCATTACAGTAGTAGTAGTGTAACAGTAGAAGACAAAACACTTGGTAGCTGACATTTTTATTGAGGAAAAACACATCACATTTATATACTTTTAGCCACATTTATGGTTGACTAGCTCAAGGGATGGCAAACTATTCTGATTCGTTGTTGACTTTCTGAAGGTGACACCTTGGGATATAAAGTTGTCCAATGAGGTTATTTCCTGACCACAACGTAGGCGCTAAATCCAGGTTTGAGGAGTAAACATTCGACTTAAAATGTTGTTTTCAATTTTGGCTACTACCTATCAATCTGAGCTATATATACTACTGATAAGTACTGTCAGTGTCACACACCACATTGTTAGTATTAGTATTAGAAGTGATAGCGGTAGTAGAATTAATAGTGACGACAGTAATACAAGTTGTTATACTACTATTTTAGTAATTATTAGTGATAGTAAGTACCGTGGCCCGCTTGAATCACTGGGGTAACTGATTTTTAATCCAATATAATGCATAAATTTTCTCTATATTTCTCTTTGTTACAACCACCCACTTATGTTTCTGATTGGCTGAATGTACCCATTACTCATATTTTTAATTGGCTTTTAACCTACGGCTGCTCATTTCTATGTGAGGAAAGCAAAAATACCACAAGGGATTACTACATATTTTCAGATCGAACGGTATTGTATCCCATGAGGTACTGCAGATTGCTGCTTCACCTGAAGGTCCCGGATGATTTGCAATATATTATGCAATAAACTACGCCGAAAATTCTGTGCCAATTAAAGTCGTTATTATCAGTATTCACATCGGTAGAAATAGTGATACTGTGGCGGTGTTATATGGACAATGTGTTCCGACGGAATATTATTCTCACATATTCCCACAGTTGAAATACCGCATTAGCAAAAGAAAGGGATATATCTATTTTCTTTAGTTTGGTTTGTAAGGATTAGTTATGTTTTACGAGTTGATCACGGACTGATATCAGTTAGAGAACCATTGAAAACCAGGGAGTACTGGACAGCTGCTGTTTCATCCTAGTTTGGGAATCATCGGCAGTACGCACCCACTGGGATTCGAACCCAGGACCTTCCGGTTACAAGGCACGTTCGTATACCATTCATAACATAACTAATCCTTACAAACCAAACTAAAGAAAATTATTCTGATGCTCGCTAGTGACTTGCTACAGGTTGGAGCTTCCTGCAGTTCTAGTGAGAAGTCGTGACCAGTGAGGTCCAATTAGAAGTCACGTATGTGGATGGATGTCCCACCAACGACAATAGTCGGGGTCGCGCTAAAATCACGAATTGGTAGAAGTTAGAATTCAAAAGCCATTGAATCGGGTCCCAGTGGCTGAATGGTATACGAGCTTGCCTTGTAACCGGAAGGTCCTGGGTTCGAATCCCAGTGGGTGCGTACTGCCGATGATTCCCAAACTAGGATGAAACAGCAGCTGTCCAGTACTCCCTGGTTTTCAATGGTTCTCTAACTGATATCAGTCCGTGATCAACTCGTAAAATATATCTATTTAAACATTCCACTTCGTTTCGTTTAATGGAAAACAGAATCACACGCTCAGTGACCGGTTAAATTATATAAAGTGTATGTGTATAAATAGAGGGTTTTTTCAATTGAAAATATACCTTTACTTCCGTGTTGTACTTTCTGCTGTTACAGTATTAGCACTCGTATACTAAGAAAATGGTATTACCATCATTGGCACTACTTTTAGGTTTGGTAGTAGTATAAATGTTAGCATTAGTATTAGCAGTAGTTATAGAAGTGTGGTGTGTACTACTGACAAGATTTATCAGTAGTATAAAAACGGACGTTCATTGGTACAAACATATCAAACAACAGAGAGATAGATTTGACGTTACACAGAGAGGAAATGAACCAATGCACTACGGTGAAACATAAGAGACACGAAAAGAAGACAAAGAAACACAAGACAAAGGAAGACCAGAAGTAGCAAAATGCTGAAGGTGCCTGTAAATGACGACTGATTTTCAGAAAAAGTGGACATAATTCCCCTATAAGTTTGTGTTGAATTCCTAATAAACACTTCTTTTCTCCCTTCACTCGTTACAGTAGCATAAATAACGATATTGATTTCGTTGAGAATTCCTTTTGAGTATATGTTTTATTAAAAGTGTTTACTTGAAATTTGGTCTTCAGTATTGTCACTTTGTTCTACATCGATTTAGGAGAGCTCTTTCATCATGATGTGCTGATTATGGTTTTCATGTTTACGCGCTTAATAACAACAAAAGTAGTTATGAGATACGAAAGATTGATCATTGAACGCAGAGAATTGAACAACGAATGTTTTAATTATTGTGTTAATTTACAACACATAAGACATGTCTATATATCATGAAATAAATATTTGGACTTAGATTACATCTTGCATAGATAAAATATACCATCTGAAAATTTATGGTGTTCAAGGTTCAATGATTTCTTGAAAATACGAACACTGTTATCCTTTTCATGTTGTTTAAATCAGCGTTATATTAAAAGGAGGATTTCTTTTAAGTTTGAAAGTAACTTTGATTGGCATTTTAATTTAAGGCAGTTTTGTAGATCTTCATTGTCTCGATTGCATGTGAATATCTGATATCTGCTTGCTATCAGACTCAAAAAATATTCACGTCTTCGAAATAGTTTGCTTATCTAGATTACCGTCAACAAAGACCTCTCTTACCGTCGCCTTTTCAACTACACAACTTCAGAATAATTTTTTCACTTAAGTCACCAAATTATCGTTTGATAAAACCCCATGAAGCACTGAAAGCGGACACAGAGACGACAGCAGATATGCTGATTCCATTAAGGCAAAAGGTCTGGAAGGAGAGAAAGGTGCCTACTGACTGGAGGAAAGGTTACCTCGTGAAACTACCAAAGAAGGGCGACCTAGGATTCTGCAAGATATGGCGAGGAATCATGCTCCTGTCGACGCCAAGTAAAATCCTGAGTCGCATCATCCTGGAGAGAATAAAGGACGCACTGGATACAGAACTCCGACCAGAACAAGCTGGATTCAGGAAAGGCAAATCATGTTCTGACCAAATTGCAACTCTACGCATCATCATCACAGAACAAAGCATGGAATGGCAATCAAACCTCTACCTCAAATTCCTTCATAGACTTTGAGAAGGCCTTCGACAGCGTTGACCGCGAAGTATTTTGGAAACTACTCAAGTACTACGGCGTACCCCAAATATTCATCAACCTCATTTAACAACTGTACGACAACGGCACATGTCAAGTGATCCACATCGGAAAACTCAGCGAGGCTTTCTGAGTAAACACAGGAGTCAGACAAGGGTGCTTATTATCACCAATGATATTCCTAATTGTGGTGGACTGGATTATGCGTCAGACAGTGGGAAACGAGAAGACAGGGATATCCTGGACTGACGTGAAGAACCTAGAAGACCTGGATTTCGCGCGTGGATGATTTATGTTTGATGTCACACGAAATCGAAGACTTACAAGCGAAAACCGACAAACTGGTCGAAGAAGCAGCAAAGACAGGACTCCAGGTGAAAATAGACAAGACGGAGGTCATGAAAATTACCAACCAACAACAACAACAACAGCAACATCCAGCGCCAATCACCATCAACGGGAGGGATTTGAAAGAGGTTACTTCATTCACTTATATAGGGAGCATTGTCTCAACTACAGGCAGGTGGAACGGACGAGGATGTCAAATCGAGAATCGGAAAGGCGAGAAATACATTCATCAACCTGAAACCAATCTGGAAATCTTCGTCACTCAACTCAGCATCAACAACAAAATTCGGATTTTCAATACAAACGTCAAGTCAGTCAGTTCTTCTATACGGATGGATCAGAAACTTGGTGGGTCACAAAGAATATTTCCAACAGCCTGTTGCAGACCTTTATCAACAGCTGTCTTCGCTGTATACTGAAGATCAGATGGTCGGAAAGAATCACCAACAAGGAACTATGGGAACGAACAAAACCAGAACCAATCGCTCAACAAATATGCAGGAGAAAGTGGAGATGGATTGGACACTCGCTGAGGAGGCCATTGGGTGACATCGCGCGTCAGACCAGTGCTCGAGTGGAACCCGAAAGGGAAGCGGCGAGTAGTGGGACGTCCAAGGGTGACATGGAGGAGATCGTGTGAAGAGGAGTTGAAACAGCATGAACTAACATGGATGCAAGTGAAAAGTACAGCAGAAGACAGAAGCAAGTTGAGACGTGCAGTTGAAGCCCTATGTTCCACTAGGAACCCAAGGGAATAATAATAATAAACTCCGAGTCCTGTTTGCAAAGTAATCCATCAAATGTGCATAAGTAATTAAGGTCGTGTGGAATAAAGAGGATTGGTTATTGGTGCAGAAGACAGTGTATTTGGAAAATATATAAAATGTCTAGTTGTTTATCTAAGTGATGTAATTGAAGCGTAGTGCAATTTATCTTAATTTTGATCTCCCATACTCTCTCTCCTCTTATCTAATTGAACATGACCTGGAAAACATTAGCACCTGTCTTTCTGCATGACTAATTCAATGTAGTTTATTTACTTATCAGTCCTATATCTCCCAATGTAATTTCAAAAGTATATATCCGTGTATGTAGAGTATTCAGCTGACGAGTTCTTCCAAAATTTGATGAATTCATTAAATCCTGCTTTATTAACCTTTATTGCTTGTTTTATAAAATGTTTTGCTAACAATCAATATATAGTGCGGTGTATGACTTCGAAGGAAACGATTGTACATCCGTGTAATTTGGTAAACGAAACGATAATAAACCTGACTTCTGTATCATATGGACTTAGATTTTCAACATGGTTATTGATTATTATTTTATTATAAAACACCACTGGCACTGAGGAATAAAGTACAGCGCTTGCCTAATGAGTCACCTTTCATACACAACGGGATGTATTCTTCGCCTCTTCCAAATGAATCCTTGATGAGAGATGCAAACAAATTTGAATGTAAGGATGTAGGCTTAGTGTAGCAGGTTAGATAATGGTTTCTGTAAACATAAAAGAAGATAGAAACAAGGCGGTAGGTAATGAGTGCTAATCGAAAAAGTAGCTGAATAGCACAGCGTACAAAATGACGTCTGATCATTCCAATGGCTTATATTACTTCCACAGATATATATACTAGGCTGGCAATACATTATGTTGAACCTGTGTAGTCTACCAAGCCCGAAATCAGTGTTGTCTCCATATAATTCAGTAAAAATGTATTATCATTATTACTGATTAATTACTACATTAATATAACTACTGGATTTAGCATTCCACTTGTGATTTGTGCATAGAGTGCCATCATCTCACGCTGATAATGCGACAAACAGCGGGCAATGAGGAAACAGGCATAAAATGGACTCACACAAAAAACTTGGAGGATCTGGACTTCGCCGATGATATATGTCTGACTTCCCACAAACTGGAAGATATGCAAGCGAAAAGCAACAAGTTAGCAGAAGAAGCATCAAAGATAGGATTTCAGGTGAACACAGAGAAAACAGAGGTGATGAAGATTCCTGGGCAACACCACCAACAGCAACAACAACAACAGAAAACGATCAGCATAAATGGAAGGAACCTGAAAGAAACAACCTCTTTTACCTACATGGGAAGCATCGTTTCAACTACAGGCGGACGGAACTGACGAGGATATCAAAGCAAGAATCGGAAAAGCAAGACAAGCTTTCATTACTCTCAAGTCTATGTGGAGGTCAACAGCACTCAGCATCAAAAATAAGATCCGGATTTTCAACTCCAATGTGAAGTCAGTGCTACTTACTATACGGATCAGAAACTTGGCGCGTCATAAAGAGCATCTCAAACAAACTACAGACCTTCATTAACAGTTGTCTTCGCTCAATACTACTCAAGATCAGATGGCCAGTCAGAAAAGATCAGCAACAGAGATCTCTGGCAATGAGCGAACCAACACAGCAGGAACCGATTGTGAAACAAATAGGCAGGAAGAAATGGAGATGGATTGGTCATACTCTGAGGAAACCATCAAGTGACATCACTAGACAAGCCGTTGCTCGAGTGGAACCCGAAAGGGAAGCGGCGAGTTGGTCGTCAGTGCAAGGGTGACTTGGAGGAGGTCATGTGAAGAGGAGATGAAAACGTGTGGGCAGACTTGGAGCCAGGTGATTACTCTAGCAGAGGACCGAAAGCAATGGAGACGCACGGCTGAAGCCTTATGTTCCTCTAGGAATTAAAGGAAACAATAATAATAATCTCACGCTGATGAGGATCACAGTAGTAATAATGCTGTTCTCAACATAGTTTACGTGAAGGACTCTAGCTTACTGGCATCAAAAACGTGTCACGTATTTCTGAAGGGTTTAATACTCGTTGAAAATGACCACACTAATAATACTTAAACAATAAAGGCAATCTGATACAATTTGCGGTTGAAACTTCCTCAAAATGACAATCAAACATGCCCAATATTCAAAATGTGCTTTACAAATTAGGGTGTGGCTAAAAATCATATCAAGGCATATTCTTGCATAGTACAGCAAACAGTTCAACGGCTACTTCAGCTGTTTAAAAATTTACTATTACTATTATTGTTCCCTTGGGTTCCTAGTGGAACATAGGGCTTCAACTGCACGTCTCCACTTGTTTCTGTCTTGTGCTGTACTTTTCACTTGCATCCATGTTAGTCCATACTGTTCCAACTCCTCTTCACACGATCTCCTCCATGTCACCCTTGGACGTCCCACTACTCGCCGCTTCCCTTTCGGGTTCCACTCGAGCACTGGTCTGACGCGCGATGTCACCCAATGGCCTCCTCAGCGAGTGTCCAATCCATCTCCACTTTCTCCTGCATATTTGTTGAGCGATTGGTTCTGGTTTTGTTTGTTCCCATAGTTCCTTGTTGGTGATTCTTTCCGACCATCTGATCTTCAGTATACAGCGAAGACAGCTGTTGATAAAGGTCTGCAACAGGCTGTTGGAAATATTCTTTGTGACCCACCAAGTTTCTGATCCATCCGTATAGAAGAACTGACTGACTTGACGTTTGTATTGAAAATCCGAATTTTGTTGTTGATGCTGAGTTGAGTGACGAAGATTTCCAGATTGGTTTCAGGTTGATGAATGTATTTCTCGCCTTTCCGATTCTCGATTTGACATCCTCGTCCGTTCCACCTGCCTGTAGTTGAGACAATGCTCCCTATATAAGTGAATGAAGTAACCTCTTTCAAATCCCTCCCGTTGATGGTGATTGCCGCTGGACGTTGCTGTTGTTGTTGTTGTTGGTTGGTAATTTTCATGGCCTCCGTCTTGTCTATTTTCACCTGGAGTCCTGTCTTTGCTGCTTCTTCGACCAGTTTGTCGGTTTTCGCTTGTAAGTCTTCGATTTTGTGTGACATCAAACATAAATCATCCGTGAAATCCAGGTCCTCTTGTATAAAAATAACCTAGGTAAAACACTTTTAAAATAGTGTGTCGGCAATCGGTGGTATACTCATCCTAAATAGACAACAGGCTTCACTGTTTAATGATAATTAAATTGTTGCAACCACAGGCTCTTTGGATTAATCATGTTAATGACTGCAACACTGATAACTCCTGATAACTCACTTGATTACCTGTTTCGTCGCTATAAATTTAAATCAGTAATACTTCTACAGAAGCGCTTATAATTGGGTATTTCTGCTGTGTCAGTAGGTGGACTCAGAAAAAGAGTTATTAATGTTCTGTGAAACACACTACATAGAACCTGACAATTACAGACTTGGGAAACTGGTTTTCTTATTCTATCCATGTTTTTTCCAGTTATTTGTACCTGTATATTTGAAAAATTGAGTGAAAATTGGAGATATTTTTTTGTAGTTTCAATAATGAAAATTCAGAATTTCCAGATTGGTACTTGTGTTCTATCAGAAGTTCCTGAGATCATCTTCTGGGGTGAAATGTCCAAAGTGTTCTTTTGTTCGTCTATCTGCTTCTAAATACAAGTTCTAACACATACAATTACTTATTGTAAGTTATAAAAAATTGGAGTTGAATATTTAGGTCCGACTGCGATAGGAGAAGGTACCAACAGTATCTTTCATGATTTCTACTCCACATCGATGATTCATACATATCCTTTCACTATGAATGGGTTATTGCACGAAATCACCCCTATATAGCAGATTACCGCAAATCGTTCAACTATTCACCGAGTGGTTGTGGTTACGCTTCTCAGTAAGGATGATTACCTGATATATTCCTTTCTACTACCTTAGGGTTCTATACTATCAGATTAACTGGTGCAATCAAGCGAGTCTTGGAAGCTCAACTTGTCATCCGGAGATGAGAACCAAATGATGACACATCAAGTATAACCTGAGTAATTTGAGGAAGAATCTGTTTGAGAAACTGTCTATCCAACATCTCGTATGTGAGGTAGGATTTTTTCTGGTTGATAAAGGTAAACAGGTGTCTACTCACCTGTCTGAAAAGACTCCCCTCCCCAATTTGGAAGAAGGAGAAAGAAACTAGCTGTAGGAACAGACGATCTCACCATAAACTGAAGAGTGTTTCAGTACCTACACAAAACAACTGGTACATATAATAATAAAATACCAAAGTATGTTCGTAGGTGATGTTCTCACTAATTTGAACTTGCCATGTAATTCTGTGGTCTGAAAAGGAAACATTGAAGGAGCTTTTTATACAAGACAAAACTGACTTAATAACTGACTGTGTAAACAAACATCTATGTTGAATTCCAGTCTCTTGGATATCATAGTTGTAACTCTAAAAATATATATTGATTAGTCTTACAAGTCCTACAGGCACGAAGACGTCATCAAGCATACACTGACGGGGTTGAAAAACTCAAAATCACGTGGCTGAATCTGTTCATTTATCTTATTTTTTTATTTTGATTTACAGCTTGATTCCACACCGTATTTTCAGTACAAGTATGGAATTTTCAGCATGGATATCCGTAGCCCAAATTTCGCAGGCCGACCATGGATATCGGGTGTGCGCCGGCAGGGGATCGAACCCCGGACCATGTGCATGGTCGGCGAGAGTCCTAACCACTGTGCCACCGACGCACAACGTGGTATGGTCGCCGACAATTGCACTCCCCTATACTATACTTTGCCTTTATTAAGTATGACTGAGGGTAGAAACGCAAAAAATATCATAATTTAGTTGCAACTAACTTTGTAATAGTCATTCAGTAATCTTTGACGTTCTGGATGATTATTTGAGCACTGGTTAGTCGTGAGTGCAAAGCCTGGTTACATACTGGAGAACAATTGTGAACTCAGGAATAATAATTAATGCATGACTAAATTACTCCATTTACCCTCTGTAAATATTCAAGTAAATACATTCATAATATTGTAATGCGTATTTATGCTGATAATATTAATATATATGCGTAAAACTTCGACACTGTGGTAGTATGTAATTCCATATAAATCTGTTTATTAGATGTATCACATGTTGAAAAAGTATTAAAAATTATTGGATGACAAAGTTTCGAACACAATTCACTGTTCATAATCATATCACTTATAATTACACGACTTCGAAACTTGAGTTCTATACTTTTCTTTGTTCTTTCCTATTCGTCGTAGGGTAGTAGAACTGTACCGATGTCCAGTTCGACAAGTGTTGAATCATTCCTATTATACGTATTTGCAGCTGACTCGATAAATAAAACTGCTTTGGTTATCAATCTCTCCCTCCCTACACCCTGTGACATTAGATTTTAAAACTGTCATCCTATCCCATCCATCCCATTGTATGGTTGTGTGTAATTGCATATAGTGAGTGTTATAGCTGAACCACTCTCCAGATTTCTTATCCTGTCAGGGGCAACTAATCTAGATTTTGCTAGGTTTTTATGTCTGGCTGGTCTGACTGCACCTGTTCTACTAGTTTGACCTATGTATTTGACCTGACAATCATTCCGGTAGGGTATTAGATAAACTAAATGGTTTTGTCTTAATGGCTCCACAGGATCCTTTAACCGACAAAGCTTGTTTCCAATTGAGTTTGTGGGTTTGAATGCCAGCCACTTTTATTCCTGCTCTGTTAAGAATTCTGCGTGAGGTATCTGAGGTTCCTTCTTTGTTTGGGATTACTACCGATGATTTAAATTCCCTATTGTTGGTGTTGTCAATATTCTGTACATGTCTGACACGCATGTCGTCATTAACATTATTATTATCACTATCATTACTATTATTATTAATTTTATTTTTACATTTTAGTACATACTTCCTGATCAGTTTATCAGGGTAATTATTATGTTTCAAGGCTTCTCTTATATGCCTCACGTCCTCTCTTAGATTTTCCCTGGTACTATTTAGTTTTCTTCCCTATTACATAAACATTTCACCAATCCTATTTTCACTGACATAGGTTGGGATGATCGGAAATCCAAACATCTGTTTGAATGTGTGGGTTTCCTGTGAACACTAGTGTTTAACTTCCCATCTTCTTTCCTTTTTACGTTGCAATCTAACATTGGAAGCTCCTCTTCCTGATCTTCCAATTCATAAGTTAATTGAATTATAACTACCTTCAAGTTGTCTTCGCTCAATACTCAAGATCAGATGGCCGATTGGAAAAGATCAGTAACAGAGATCTCTGGCAATGAGCGAACCAACCAGGTACCGATTGTGAAACAAATAGGCAGGAAGAAATGGAGGTGGATTGGCTATACTCTGAGGAAACAATGCATCAAGTGACATCACTAGAGCAGCCATTGCTCGAGTGGAACCCGAAAGGGAAGTGGCGAGTTGGTCGTCAGTGCGAGGGTGACTTGGAGGAGGTCATGTGAAGAGGAGATGAAGGCATGTGGGCAGACATGGAGCCAGGTAAAGACACTAGCAGAGAACCGAAGGCAATGGAGACGCACGGCTGAAGCCCTATGATCGTCTAGGAATTAAAGGAAACAATAATAATACCTTCCAGTTGATGTGTTGGAAAAATCTATTTGTGTCCTATGTTTTAAGTACTGTTTCACAGTGTGATATATCTAATAAACAAATTGATATAGAATTGTGCTGACAGTAGATTTTAAGGCATCTGCCCAGGTTAAATTACTTCCGGGAGAATTGAAATCTCAACTGAATTCTTTTACTATACAGATACAACATATGAAACAACAAAACACGAAAATTTCCTTAGTGAGCTGCACTAACGCTCATATACGAGCTATAAATACAAGGCTTTTCTTCGTTCGAAAGAAATCCATCGTGTTACTCCTTTGAATAGGAATGTATAACAAGGTTGTCCGTTTCCTATAAAATCCAGACTATAATGATACTTAAAAAGCAACAGATAATATATTTAGACACTCCATGGTTGTTATTCAATAGATTTATGTATTTTTATAATTGAGTCGTTCGTTATTTCAGTCTGACAATTTATACTACTTTCAAGTAGTACAATTATTCTAACATTATTTTAACTTAAGCTCCTAACGTCAGTATTAACCATTTGGAGATACGTTGTGTTTTAGACAGCAATCTATTGCTCCGTTGGATTCAGAGTTGTCTTGAGCAGCGGATTCTTTGTGATTCTAGAAGCTTCGACAAATTGTTGGAAAGTTCTGACACAAACTGATCTCCTCTGACGGTGATTAGCACACCAAAATTAGCAGCTGGTCCCACTGTAATATCAGTAAGTGGTGTGGCTACTGGGAGCTACTGGTGAGCTCATCAATGCAGGCTAACATGTAAACGAATTAGTAAGTGTATTTTAAGAGAACAACCAAGTCCCTATGAATATGGGTGAACCGAGGTTTTCGCTGCAAGAAGCTTCCGAAAGATGACACTGACTATCCACATACTTTAGCCCTCGGACATCACGTAAACTCACTCGGCCACTTCTGCACGTCACTTTGTAGGCTTAAAAATTTCACTTGCAGAAATAATTTTATCTGAAGCTTTCACCCCAGGATATGATAACAAGTGAAAATTACTGAATAAAACTTTTCTTGTAATTTCAGAGACTATGAGCCTGGGTGAATCTTTGTTTGTGTTGTTGTATATCAACTTGCTGTTAACATATGCTAATTGTTTGAATTTGAGATTACAGCTATTTGCAGTGAGGACATGTTTTAGCTCTTTGTTATTCTTTCAATACTGGGCCAGTCTCTTAGATTCGATAGTGATCTGATGGACTGTATTCTAATGTATTCTGGACAGTGTACCAGACTCTTGGTTCTCTACTCCCTTCATGTGTCTTATGTCACTAGGCAACTGTAATATAAAGTTTGGGTGAATAATTTTGCTTGGTGAGTATTCGTTCGTCCTCTTATTGGATGCATAAGTGAGAGGCATATAGTTTGAAAATTTATTTCGAAAACGCAGTGTAGGGTATGTAAGTGAAGCGGCAGAGACTAGTCGAATACACGGAGGAACGTTCGGCATTGAGCATCATTTAATATGCATTTTCCGCCATAATGAAATGGGTGTTGTTGTGTTCCCAACTCTCTCCTTGTATCTCATCAAGTAAAACCAGAAATCAGTATAAAATAATCTCTGCTCGTACAACCAAGTACAGGAACTCATCGATACCATACTTGGCCCGTGTTCTAAGCGACAGAGACAATGTTAAGCGTGAAACCTATGACTTGCTTTGTTATTAACAACATAATTTTAGGCTCTTTTATTTCTCCCTTATTCTGTATTCTATAGTGAACTCCTTCTTAAACATTCTCAGCTACCTAAATTATTATTATTATTATTATTTCCTTTAATTCCTAGAGGAACATAGGGCTTCAGCCATGCGTCTCCATTGCGTTCGGTTTTCTGCTGTAGTTTTCACCTGGCTCCAAGTCTGCCCACACGCTTTCAATTCCTCTTCACATGATCTCCTCCAGGTCACCCTTGGACGACCAACTCGTCGCTTCCCTTTCGGGTTCCACTCGATGGCTTGTCTAGTGATGTCACTTGCTGGTTTCCTCAGAGTGTGTCCAATCCATCTCCATTTCTTCCTGCCTATTTGTTTCACGATCGGTTCCTGGTTGGTTCGCTCCCAGAGATCTTTGTTGCTGATCCTCTCCGGCCATTTGATCTTGAGTATTGAGCGAAGGCATTTGTTAATGAAGGTCTGTAGCTTGTTTGAGCTGCTCTTTGTGACACGCCAAGTCTCTGATCCGTATAGTAGTACTGACTTCACATTGGAGTTGAAAATACGGATCTTATTTTTGACGCTGAATGCTGTTGACCTCCACATAGACCTGAGAGAAATGAAAACTTGTCTTGCTTTTCCGATTCTGGCTTTGATATCCTCGTCAGTTCCTCCTGTAGTTGAGACGATGCTTCCCAGGTAGGTGAAAGAAGTTGTTTCCTTCAGGTTCCTCCCATTTATGCTGATTGTTGTCGGTTGTTGCTGTTGATGTTGGCCAGGAATCTTCATTACCTCTGTTTTGTCTATGTTCACTTGAAGTCCTATCTTTGCTGCTTCTTCTGCCAATTTGTTGCTTTTCACTTGCATATCTTCCAGTTTGTGGGAAATCAGACATATATCATCGGCGAAATCCAAATCCTCCAAGGCTTTTGTGTCGGTCCATTTTATGCCTGTTCCCTCGTTGGTTGCCGTTGTCTGCCGCATTATCCAATCTACTGCAATCAGGAAGATCATTGGTGACAGTAGACAGCCTTGTCTCACTCCCGTCCTCACTTCGAAGGATTCCGTGAGCCTCCCGTTGTGGATTACTTGGCATGCAGCGTTGTCATACAGCTGTTGGATGAGATGAATAATTGTCGGCGGCACCCCGTAGTAGCGAAGTAGTTGCCAAATCACCTCTCGATCGACGCTGTCGAAGGCTTTCTCAAAATCGATGAAGTTGAGATAGAGAGGTGACTGCCATTCCAAACTTTGTTCAATGATAATCCGTAGGGTGGCGATTTGGTCAATGCATGACTTGTTCCTCCTGAATCCGGCCTGTTCCGGACGAAGTTTTTCATCTAGGGCTTGTTTAATTCTCTCCAGGATGATGCGACATAGTATCTTGCTTGGAATGGACAGAAGCATAATTCCACGCCAGTTTTTACATTGACTCAAATCTCCTTTCTTTGGCAGTTTGAATAGGTATCCGTTCTTCCAATCCTCGGGTACTTTGCCCTCTTTCCACACCTTCTCTAGTAGTGGCGTCATCAAGTCCGCTGTTGTCTCTGGGTCTATTTTCAAAGCTTCTGCTGGGATTCCATCTGGTCCTGGCGCTTTCTCAGCTTTTAGCATCTTGATGGCATTCAGGACTTCGGATTTCGTCGGAGGGTCGATGTTCATTGGTAGTTCTGCTTCCGTTGTTGGTATTGTTGGACGCGTTGTAGGTGGCGGACGATTTAGAAGTCTTTTGAAGTGTTCAGCCCAGTGCTTCCTCTGTTCCACCTCTTTGGTGATTGACTTTCCATTGTCGTCCTTTATTGGCTTAATCTGTGTCGAACTTTTGCCCGAAAGGTGCCTAGTTGTTTGGTATAGTGTAGCGAGGTCTCCTTTGCCTGCAGCTTGTTCTGCTTCGTTTGCCATGGTTTCACAATATTTTCTTTTGTCTTCCCTGGCACTTTTCTTCACTCTTTTGTTCAGTGCATTGTAGCTTGCATTCAACTCCTGTTTCTGTTGCTCGTCGGTGCACTGGATAATCTTTTGTTTCGCCACCCTTCTCTCTTCTATTAGTTTCCAAGTGTCCGTAGAGAGCCACTGTTTGTCCTGTCTCTTTTTTCTGCCTAGGACTTCCATGCAGGTTTGACTCCACACCGTTTTCAATTTGTTCCAATGCTTTTCGACGCTGACCTTTTCGTTGGTGTTGATTTGTGTCTCGGCTTTTTCCTTTATGTTTGCAATGAAGATGTCCTTTGTAGCCTGGTCCTTCAGCTTTTGAGTGTTGAACTTGGCTTGTGGTCTATCTGCAGCTCCTGTTTCCCTGAAAGCTTTTAATTTGATTTGGATTGTCCCTTGTACGAGGTAGTGGTCTGAGCCAACGTCTGCTCCTCTTCTTGCTCTTGTGTCCAGTAGGCTGCGTCTCCACTTCCTCGATATTGTGATGAAGTCAATTTGGTTTTTGGTTCGCCCGTCTGGTGACACCCATGTAGCCTTGTGGATATCTCTGTGCTTGTAAACACTGCCACCAATCACTAGTTCGTTGAAGGCGCAGAAGTCGGCGAAGAGTTCTCCGTTTTCATTCATTTCTCCAAGAGCTTCTCTACCCATGATGAGTTCTCTTCCTGTATTGTCTGGTCCCAGTTTGGCGTTCATATCTCCCATTAGTATTTTAATGTCGCCAGCTGGAGTATTGTCTATTGCTGCCTGTAGTTGTCTGTAAAATTCTTCTTTCGCTTCGAGGTCTGCGTTGTTGGTGGGTGCATAACATTGGATTATTGACACTTTTCTTCCTTTGGAGTTGAATCTGGCGGTCATTATCCTGGACGAGATCGCTTCCCATTGCATCAGGGCTTTCGTTGCCGTTGGTGACATCATGATAGCCACGCCCTCGGTGTGCGTGTGGTTATCTTCTGGGTGACCGGAGTAGATCACTGACTCTCCCGTTGATAGTTTGGTGAGTCCACTTCCATTCCATCTGCTTTCACATATTCCCAGCACTTGGATTCTGTATCTTTTCATCTCGCTGGCGATCTGGGCAGCTTTGCCAGTCTCGTACATGGTGCGGACATTCCATGTCCCCACACAGACTTTTTCTTTTGTCGCAAGGAGATTGCTCATGGTGAAGTTTCTGTAGCAGGTTTGTTTACATCCATCATCACAAAGATAGATTGACATGCTACACTGTAAAGTAACAGTACTGACCAATAGTCTTTGAAGTAAAATTCACATGATGTTCATCATAGAAAAGCGAAGTAATCATGAGAGGACTTTCTTTCTATCTTTCTATCTGCACTTCATACTTCAGACACTCTATCCCACTTTTATTTTGATTCACTTGTGGATATTCAATAATTAGAAAGAAAAGAACACGAAGTTCACCAAAGATATCTTTTCGGCGATTTCATTTTCAAAAGCTGTACAATCGCATTTAAATACATAATTTTACATGGAGACAATTCTTATTTGATTCTACATAATTACGATGGCGAATGAAAGGTGATAATTATTTCCAACTAGATATGGTTTTTACGAGAGGCTTAGAAACAAAATTACACAGGATTAGAACAGATATCAAGTGTATAAAAATGAACATGGAAACAAAATTGAAGTAATAATTTTCAACTTGAGATGGGAATTAGGACGTTCGAATATAGATTACAAGAGCCTTAGAAATTATATAGGGTTACAACGAATTACAGGTGTGTAGAAAATGAGCATGGAAACAAAAATTGAAATAGTAGTTTTAACCTGAAACGAAAGTTAGGAGGTGTGAATATAGATTACAAGAGCCCTAGAAACACAAAAATTTCACAGGATTAAGATATAATTGTAAAATAGTTAATTTTTTATTATTAAGCGAATTATAAATGTGAACAGGAAAAGCATGGAAACAAACTTAACTGTTTTCATAACTGAAAAAATGGGGTGAATCGAATGAAGATTAAGGGAGTAAGAATCACACACACAGCGAACGAAAAAGGATCAAAAAGAAAAGAGAGAACGAAAGAAGAAAAAGAGAAAAACGGAAGCTAAGGTAACATACCGAACTAGGTCCATGGTAGTTGTAGAGGTTGTACTAATTTCTTTTGAACACACAGCTCCGGCTTCCCGATGCATACTGTGAGGGCTTCTGTAGTACAGAGAAGTGCGAAACATACTGCTTTCGGTAGGTTTCTGTTGACTTTGTAAATTACTTTGAAAGAATCAGTTGAGATGTTGTGGGAGGTGTTGATCAGATGTTCAATAATGGTACTTCTGATTGAACACACACTTGTTATCCATTCTAATTCTGTGTAATTTTTGTTTCTAAGCCTCTCGTAAAAACCATATCTAGTTGGAAATAATTATCACCTTTTATTTGTCGTCATAATTATGTAGAATCAAATAAGAATTGTCTCCATGTAAAATTATGTGTTTAAATGAGATTGTACAGCTTTTGAAAATGAAATCGCCGAAAAGATATCTTTGGTGAACTTTGTGTTCCTTCTTTCTAATGTCCATATGGCTGTTATTCAATAATTCACAGCTGTGTGAAGTCATTCAATGAGTTTGTTGAAAATTAACAGGTAGGCAGGTAGATGTCAGTATCTGAGACGATTTTAAACCGGATCTATTTCGACTTGGTAACTCACATCACCTTCATGAACAATAAAATCTGTCTACAAAACATACAACAAGAACTCATGTAGACACACACACAGGCATTAATACAAAAACACGTAGGAAGACGAAGGATATCAATTAGTGTTGAAGCAGGCTGCACATCAACCTCTCAGAAAGTCATCATGACAATTAACTATTTGATTGGCTTCATGTTTCTAATAATCCCCCATAATATGGTCACTTCCTTAGTGTCAATACCACTGAAACCAAAGATGAGCGAATCGTTGTGTAGTGTGGCCAGCCTACTTTCGATTGAAGACGATTATCCATCATGTTACATACTCAACGAAGCACTGAACGTATTCGGCAGACGTCTTCTACACATACGACGTTTGCCACAGCCAAATGATGATGAAAAGACATCCTGCAGCATCAAGACACTAACTGTTGTCGTCACAAGTGGCTCTGATGAATCACAGAATAAATTATGGCCTAGTGAACAAATGGATGAATCATGTAGGGTTAACCCCCTTCTTCATAATGTGTGTACATAACTAACCGACTAACTAACTAACCTCTGAAGACAAAGTCAGCATACTGGATGGGAAGATTGATATTGAATCTAATGAAGTATGGGGAGTATTGTACGCTTTGCGGACGGTCATGGAACTAGTGCAGAGAAGTGAATTAGGTGCAGTGAATCAGTTACAACATTAACAATCTTATGTTTCTCCACATCTCAATAATCAATTCATTTAGCTTGAATTACACGAACAAAATATTGCAGATTCACCACAATTCGGTCCCAGAGGATTTCTACTGGACACTGCCAACCACTACATCAGTGTTGATGAGATGGAGAAATTCATTGTAAGTCAATCCAACCCATTATTCTCTTACTTCTACTTCACAATCATTCAGGATGTTATGGCTATTGTTAAAATGAATGTACTTCACTGGCATATGACAGATAACACTGCATTCCCCTATGACTCATTCACATATCCTGAACTCTCTAGAAAGGTATTTTGTTTTTCACACTTTCCCTCATCATTTTTGCTTGTGTCTACCTGTCACATCGCAGGGTGCATATGATCCACAAAAGTTAGTTTATGAAAATGGGGATGTTCGACGGTTGTTGCAGTTTACACGTCAGCGCGGGATACGTGTCCACTCAAGGTTCACATCAGTATGATTTCTGTTGGGAATTAAAATGTAATAATAATAGCGAAATAAACAGGAAGGTTGGATAAAAATATAGTAGAACAAATAGGGGTCAAAAAAGGGTAAAAATAACAGTGATTAACAGTAAATTAGGATAATCAGCACTAAGAGAACTGAATGTTTATGATGGTCTTATAGCGTGTTGAATGAATGGGTGATAGTAACTAAATATTCGGTTAGTTCGCTGAAGGCTTTGCATATGTTTGGCAGATATCGTGATGTTTATGCTAAACAGAGTCATCTGTGAGCTGCGTGTTGAGTGTAATGCGGAGCCACTGCATGAAACTCAAGCAGTTCGACACCTGGTTTTAAAATCTGAACATTTCATTGGTTTCATGTGAGTAGAAGAGCCCCATGTTGCTCACAGTAGTAAAGTAATATTACAAACCGTAGGTTGTATTACGAATTTTGTAGGTTTCGATTGTCAATTTCAGGCTGCAATGAACTCTGCGATAACACTGAGGTACTCTCAATAGTATATGGGTAGTTCAACGGCCATCGTAGTGAAGTGAGCTTGTATGAATATCAGATTGGAGATGGGGTTTCATATCCACAAATACATCAGGATGTCTTCATCCCACAAGTGTCATAAGAGGGTGACGTGATTATGACCAAGGAGAGAAATCATGGGCTTGTTCTGATACGCATAATATGGTAGAGAGAACTTTTTTCATAGTGAAAATGTCTGGATAGCACACACCACAAATGATACAAGATGACCCACCATCTGACCCTTATATAAGAACAGCCAGTGAATACGTCATTATTGCAGAATGGTAAATCGCGTCGAGGCCTTTGATAAAGGAGGTTCAACCGAATTTATTAGTCCGATTTTGAAGACCAGACATATAATGACGTAATATCTGTCTCAAATAGACAAACTTACTGACATACTGAACAAAGCCCACAGCACAGACTTCGGTTTCGGTCACTTGTGATGATTTGAGTGTGTAGGATTTAGAAGTGCTGTCGGTTGATTTGACCAACAGTGTGAAGATGTTGCACTGGTGATTAATCTTCCACAAAATCTGCTGAAGGTTAACTACCATTCTTGGAGAATAGTTGGGTGTTATGAGGTGATAAAGCCTAAGGCCTTAGATGAGTTCGAAATATGTCACCATCCATTCGATCTCTTGACGGACGTAACAAGTAATTCAGAGAGGCTTTATGAGTTGCTTATCAGTCGGGATTCACATGAGAATCAAGTCCGTGCTCTATTTTCTACTTTCATGGTAGTTCATTTGCAAGTTATGCAGTCCAATGGGGATAAAGAGAATCCGCAATCCTTCGTCTGTCAGAGGATGGTGATTCCTTGTTGATGACTATTTGTTGACATGATAGGAGTCCCCTAATGAATAACGTTGAATGTAATCTTTCGAGGTATGTTCTTGAGTTTATTCCATGCATTACAAATAGACGCTTCAATGTTAAAGGATGGATGAGCGTCAACTGATGAAATCACTAGAACCTACATTTAGCATTTACTCAGAATACTGTTAGAACAGCTGACAAAGATCAGAACAGTCTCTGTCGTAAAATCTTTTGATCAGTTCACAGCTACTCTCATATAACTGCTGACGTCACAATAATGCTGTACATCCCAGTGGCTGTAGAATTTTATGAATTTTCGAACACTTTATACCTCATAAACTGATAATGACCGCAAATTTATCCTCAATATTTCAATTTAGCACCTGTGTATCAAACTGCCTCTCACCTTCTGATAACGCAATCTTCTGTATTTACCACCTGAAATTGACATGCGATAAGTATATTAAACCTTGAAATTTTAATTTAATCCAATATCTCATAACTTATTCGATTAAAAGTAAATTTCACAAACTGTCTATCTAGTTATTTGTACACTTTTCAGTATTTCTGTTATTTAAACCCGTGTTCAATCTAAATCTGTCGAAAACAATTCATATCACATTTCCTATCAATTAAAAGCAGTCTACACGTGTTCCTGCCTGTAAGAATGGCTTGTTTCTATTCAAGAAATAGATTATTATTATTATTATAATTGTTAAAACGAGGACATTCACTCGAATTCTCTTCCTAATAAGAGTAAAATGGCGGCCTGCTTAAAACTTGGGCAACCAACAACTTGGCCATCTGTCTGTTGGATATATTTTCTCTTGTTCGGTTTGTTTTAATCAATTAAGGTATGACCTCTAATGGTATTATCTACTCTTATGTGTATGTAAAATGTTTACAGGCATCTGATTCACAACTTCCTACTAAACTTGAAGAAAGGCCTGTTTGTTGGTGGCAACATGAGATAACTGTTCTTCAGTTATGTCCTTCGGTCTCAAAATTTACTTCTGAACATCTAACAATTGGTTTTCACTAGATATCGTGGATTTCTGAAGGAGACAAAGCAGATATATCACAATGGAATGGTTTTTGCTTCAGCTCAGAGAGCACTGTGTCACAGGAAGATATACTGTCAATTAATATTTTACTTGAAGATACTGTACGAAGGGAAAATATCATGCAATAAACTCCTCTGAATATTCTGTACATTATATAAATACTGTCCAGAATAAAGATTTTCTTATTATTACTAAGTATTTGTTGAGTTACAATACCTAAATTATTCATCAATGCTGATACTTTTCCGCAATGCAATAACGAGCATTCTTCTTTCAGATCCTAATGTTGGAAATCTATCTCCAAATCAGATAGAAGTCGACGTTGTGTCCTTCCACTTAACTTATAATTTCGGTGTTTAATAGTTGTGGGGGAGAAGCATCAGACATAGTTGAACATTCTGTTAAGTTGTACACAGAAGGAAGACAATTTAAAACTGTATTTTATTAAATCTATAATGTTGAGTAAAAAACAATGAGTGTCCCATTGGCGTCTAGTTGATGGAAATGCACATTCTTATGGTTGTAAACAACTGTTCGGTTCATTTATCGGTTTCACTTTGAATCCTAAGCTGTATACACAAAAGAAAGGGAAAAGTGTAGTGAATGGTTGCCGAGAAGGTTTCAGTGGTGCAATTATCTTGGATTTTTAGCTGGACTCTTAAGGCAGTTGAACTGATTCCCATTAAGACTCAAATTTTATTATTTTCAAATATTTGCTTATGAAATCTGCTTCATAAAATTGAAATAAGTGGGTGTTGACCGTAAGACTATGTATTCCACAGAACACGCCACATTCAACATACCATTAAAAGTTGAATGTTCACCCTAATAAACCGTGGTTAGGTGAAGACTAACATTAACGGCATTTTGCATGAGTGGATAAAAGATGTCAGATACTGAATTGTTATTCAGGTACATGAAGGCAGGAAAGGGAATACATGGGAACTATAGAGAAGTGTACCCTCTA
>OX235273.1:2221167-2245864 GCA_944472155.2 Trichobilharzia szidati
CGCAGAATTCCTTACAAGGCAAGAATAAAAATGGCATTCAAAGCCACAAACTCAATTAGAAACAAGCTTTGTCGGTTAAAGGATCCTGTAGAGCCCTTAAAACAAAACAATTTAGTTTATCTCATACCCTGTAATGATTGTCAGGTCAAATACATAGGTCAAACTAGTAGAACGGGGGCAGCCAGACTAGCTGAACATAAAAACCTAGCAAAATCTCGATTGGTTGACCCGAATAAGATAAGAAATCTAGAGAATAGTTCAGCTAAAGCACTACATGCAGTTACACACAACCACACAATAGGATGGGATAGGATGACAGTTTTAAAATCTAATGTCACAGGGTATAGGGAGAGATTGATAACAGAAGCTTTATTTATCGAATCAACTGCAAATACATGTAATAGGAATGATTCATCACCTGTCCCAGATATCTGGAAAATTCTACTACCCCTACGACGACACATAGGAGAGAACAAAGAAAACTATAATACTCAAGTGTCAAAGTCGTGTGATTACAATTGATATGATTATGAACAATAAATTTTGTTCGAAACGTCATCCAGTAAATAATACTGTTTCACTATGTGATATATCTAATAAACAAACTAATATGGAATTAGTTGCTGAGTTTGTTTCTAAATTAGTCATCTTCTTGGGGTCAGTCATTCCACATCTAGTTGAATTATTATTATGTTCCAGTAACCTGAAAATGCCCTGAACTACTAGTCCAACCTATTTAGTCGAACTCACATTTGTTGCAGAGCATTTTGTAGATTAAATCATTTTATATAATTTGATCAGAATAGTCCCTCAGTACTACACAGAGCTTCCTCTCAATGAATTTGTAAGTTTGAATGTACTGCATATTGTTATTATCATAGTTATTAAAATACAAGTTTGGTATATTATGGACACCAGGAGATGCTTCACAGAACATTCCAGTAGTTTGTACGAGGACTAGTATACTGTCCGAACGCTCAGACCGAAGCAGATACCTGTCTTAAGGGGACAGTCACCGAACCTTTGGCTTGAAGTTTGATCCACAAAATGGTAGAGCAGAATGAGGGGTTGTGTTCCAATGGTTGACAGTGACCGGAAAAACGCTACACGCATTTCGATCATTTTGGATTCTCGAATCCATATGAGCTATTTAGTTTGGAATTGGAGATTTTCACTGTCTCTAGGTTGATGTGAATGCGCAGCAGCCCGGTAGCAAGGGTCAGACGTTCTTATTCGACCTTTCATTTTTCTGAGTAACACCCCAGTCTTGTGAAGGGGATGAATATAACTTGCGTGGCAGAAGGAGGCTGCGAACACGTGACCGTATGACAGCCTCTCGAAAGAAAGACTGGAGTCTACCACTCTGGGCCATAACAAGTCGTTTATGGCGGCAGGTTGAAATGTACAGCAGGAATGAGGCAGCATTAATACCAGAGAAGTGGGACATATCATTACCAATAACATCAAAGGATAGAAAATAATAGAGCTGCATAAATAAAATTTGAAAGAGCCTGTGTGAGTACATAATATGATTATAAGGAATGAATTATGCTAGAAATGTCATCAGTAAAGGAATAATACTGGATTACTGTGAATTTCGTCACAAAAAGTTATTCTATGGTGATGTTCAGCCAGAACACAAAAGACAAGCTGTCGCATTGAGCCACTTCGACGTGCATATAACAATTTACTTGCTCTTGCGGAAATGGCTGAGTACATTGGCCGTACCATGCGCCAACTTGAAAAACGCGCTCATGAACACTATCTAGCCCGGCTAGTGAAATGAGAACAAAAACAAGTATATAGTTCAGTGACAGAACATTTGGTCAATTCAGAACATTCAGCGCAATTCGAAAAATCTTTCAGATTAATATACAAGATTCAATCACACCAATCAAAGTGTGTAAAATCAAGACATCTGGGCATAGCCGAGGCACTAGCCATCCAAAAGCTCAAACCCACGCTATGTATTTAAAAGAAATACGTCCAACCCTTGTCCCTACCACGACCATCATAAACAGGCACTTCTTCTAATAGTGACTAACCCATTGCCTTTCTTATCCAAACTTCCTGTTTATTCATGTTATTTTATTATTTCTGCATATTTAATCCCTGAATGCATAGACAATTATTCGTCACATTAGTCATGATCCCACTAGATTTTTTTATCCAAATATCCTGTCTATTATTGTTATTTCTACATTTGTAATCCCCAGTCGCACAATATGTCAATCCTTTCAGTAGTTATGATGCTACTTTGTTTGAATTTTGTCCGTCCCCCTGTTTATTATGTCATTTTAGTTCTAAATTGTAATTTTATTAATTTGACTCTTGACCGGAAATTATTCTGTAACTTTCCCACCCATTTGTTATAAATACATGCATGTACAGCCTAGCTGATGACTTCGTCAAAAAGAAAATTTTCTTCGCTGCAACCTTCTTTTTAATGATTCCTATGATGTAATAATACCTATTAAGCTACAGACAGATTAGTGGCAGAATATGGTGTTAAATATCTGTGTTACTGCAATTTGTGAAACAGTCTTTAAATAAAAATGATATGATCCGCTGTACTGTTTAGGAGACAAATATCATGTACGTGAAGACGGGTGTAATTCGCTTACATCTTCGTCAAACATAATGTCTTCTCAGCCAGAAACGGGTTCTCTTCATTCCACATTACCTTGACTAATTATGCCTACATGAAGGATTACTTTGCAAACAGGATTCCAAGTGAAAACAAACGGTAATATATTTAGATGACTTAACGGAAGAAATTATGCTGATGTTGTGTAGTTGAAAAGGTGACAGTTAGAGAGGCCTTTGCCGATTGAAGTATAGATAAGCAAACTATGTCGAAAGGGTGAGCATTTTGTAAGTCTGATGGCAAGCAGATATGAGATATTCACATGAAATCGAGACAGTGAAGATCTACAAAACTGTCTTAAATTATAACACCAATCAAAGCTACTTTCAGATTAAAAATGAATCCCCCTCTCAAAATAACAATGATTTAAACAATGAAAACGATACCGTTGTTCGTATTTTCAAGAAATCATTGAACCTTGAACACCATAAATGTATTCACATAGTATATTTTATCTATGCAAGATGTAATCTAAATCCAAATATTTATTTCATGATATATAGATATGTCTTATGTGTGAATGAGAGTTGTAAATTAACAAAATAATTAAAAAGTCCGCTGTTCAATTCTCTGCGTTCAATGATCAATCTTTCATATCTCATCACTACTTTTGTTGTTATTAAGCGCGTAAACATGGAAACCATAATCAGCACATCATGATGAAAGAGCTCTCTTAAATCGAAGTAGAACAAAGTGATAATACTGAAAAACAAATTTCCAGTAAACATTTTTAATAAAAATACTCATAAGGAATTCTCAGCACAACAAAAATCGTTATTTATGCTACTGTAATGAGTGAAGGGAGACAAGAGACTTGGTAACGAAGGGTTTATTAGGAATTCGACACAAACATATAGAGAAATTATGCATACCTTTTCTGAAAATCAATCGTCATTTGCACTGATCTTCCACATTGTGCTGTTTTTACCCTTCCTTTGTCTTGTGTTTCTTTGCCTTCTTTTCGTGTCTCTCATGTTTCACCGCAGTGCAGTGGTTCATTTCCTCTCTGCGTGACGTCAAATCTATCTCTCTGTTGTTTGATATGTTTGAACCAATGAACGTCCGTTTTTATACTACTGATAAACCCTGTCAGTAGCACGCGAAACACTACCCGTAATATGACTACTACTATTAATACTAATACTAACATTCATACTACTACCAATCATAAAAGTAGTTCCAGCGATGCCAGTACCATTTCTAGTGTACGAGTGGTAATACTGTAACAACAGAAGGCAAGACAAGGAAGTGAAGGTATATTTTCAATTGAACAAACTATTTATATCTATACAGTTTATATTATTTAAACAATCCCTGAGCGTGTGATTTTGGTTTCCATTAAACGAAATGAAGTGGAATAATTAAATAGATATATCTTATTCTGTTGATAATGCAGTATTTCAACTGTAGGAATATGTGAGAATAATATTCCGTCGGAACACATTGTCCATATCCTACGGCCACAATACCACTACTTCTACTGATGTTAATATTAATAATAACAGCCTTATTGTGCACAGAATTTTCAGCGTAATTTATTGCATAATATTTTCAAATCATCCAGGAGCTTCAGGTGAAGCGGCAATCTGCAGTACCTCATGGGATGCAATACCGTTCAATCTGAAAATATGTAGTAATCTCTCGTAGTAGTTTTGCTTTCCTCACACAGAAATGAGCAGCCGTAGGTTGAAAGACAGTTAAAAATATGAGTAATGAGTACATTTAGCCAGTCAGGAACATAAGTGGGTGGTTATAACAAAGAGAAAATGTATGCATTATATTGGATCGAAAGTTAGTTGTCCCAGTAATTCAAGTAGGCCACCAAACCTGCTCTCACTACTAAATAAAATAATAGTAGTACAACATCTGGTATTACTGTTGTTACTATTAATTCTACTTCTACTACTACTTTTAAAAGTAACACGAATACTGTGGCGTGTAGTACTGACAAAATTTACCAATAGTACATAGAAATTATCATTAGTATATTATTAGTATAGAAATTACTTACATTTGTAAATTTTCAGAAAAATGAATATCTTCATTAATGCTGCTGATGATACTGTTACTACTACTGTGGTGTGTGCTACTGACAGGGTTTATCAGTAGTATACAAACAGACCTCCATCGGCACATACATATCAAACAGCAGAGAGATACATTTGACATCACAGAGAGAGGAAACGAACCATTGTTCTACGGTGACAGACACGAAAAGAAGGCAAAGAAACACAAGACAAAGGAAGGGCAGAAGTAGCACAAAGCGGAATATCTGTGCAAATGACGATTGATTTTCAGAAAAGATGTACATAATTTCCCTATATGTTTTTGTCGAATTCGTAGTAAACACTCCTTTATCAAGTCTCCTATCTTTTAGAACTACGCTACCCCGAGTACTATTACTCATAACAATACCATAACTACAACTCCTACTAGTACTAATAATTTTATTATTACTAATACCGCCGTTATTAATATTGCTACCATTAAAATCACTCCTAACCCTACTACTAATGCCCCTAATACCATGATAATTACTAATACTAATACTACTAAAAGCACTGAGATTACCACTACTAATAATAATACTAATAACACTACTACTATTGTCATTTTTCAACCAACCAATTATGACTACTCAAGCGAAAGACAAGCTACCTAGTTGTGTCACTACTAAGTGTATCTACAAATTTAGTTGCTTTTGTGGAGAGAGCTGGCTATATATGGCGAACAATTAGACAGCTTAACAAACGCATGATTACTGAGCATCTACCGCCATAGTTCGGAAAAGGCCATATAAAAGCCATGAGAAGCTTCACAAATACACCATCCAGCTCAGAGAACAGAACTACATCAAAATACTTGTTTTGTTTTCACATTAATATCAGTATAGGGATTATTCACGAATTAATTCAAAAAGTACAGCACTATGAAACGATTAACACATCATACAAATAGAACTACGGTGTAGTCTACTTATTAAAGTGATTTGTTGAACAAATTTGTGGATGAAAAACGTACTATGACCATTAGTTATTTAAAAAATCTAACAGCTGTCTGGTAGACGTTATCATCACTAAAAGCAGCAAAATCATGAGTTAATATTTAACAGTTGACACAATTCTCTTAAACTGGAGAACTATACTGGCACAATATGCATAAATATATCCCTATTGTCACTGCATATTGCACAATGCGTCGATTTGAAAGGCAGCCAAATGTTTTAATTGAATTTTAGATTTTTCCCGTCGATTGATTGGACCGAAGTGCTCGGTCTCAGGTTGACATGTCGGCTTCTTGAGCAGATGCTTTGACGATGTCTGGGCATTTAATTAGTTGATGGTGACTAGCAGTGGAATCCAGGATGCGCATTTCATCCTATTTGGGACTCGTCAGCTGGATGTACCTGCATTTCTCAGTGAGTGATGATGTTCCCACCGAGGCTCGAACCCAATGCCCATAGTTTCCAACGCCAAAGCGTTATCCACTAGACCACTTGGGCCACGAGAGCCACCTCTTGTGCAACGGGTCATACTGATTTAATTGAATTTTAGATTTTTCCCGTCGATTGATTGGACCGAAGTGCTCGGTCTCAGGTTGACATGTGGGAACATCATCACTCACTGAGAAGTGCAGGTACATCCAGTTGACGAGTCCCAAATAGGACGAAATGCGCATCCTGGATTCCACTGCTAGTCACCATCCACCAATTAAATACTAATTATAAGCAACCAAATGTTGTTAACCAAGTCTGTTATGGCAAGAGACAAGGAGTTTGCAAATAGCAGCGAAGATCTGTACATATGGCTAATGTAAATCTCACGCACTGAAATAAGAGCTGAAGGTGATGTCACACCCTTAAACTAACCAACTCAGAGAACACAACAACATCAAAAAGAGAGTTGGGGGGGAGGTTAATTCACCTTCGCATACAGACAAACTCCAATAAGAACGCTTTTATCAGCTCAGCATATTCGCCTCCTATCTCCATTGACTTCATTCAATAAGTGTATTGCGTAGGTGGTTCAAAGATACTCTGTGCTGATGTGAATATGTTTCCTGTGACATTGTGTTAAACCTGAGATAATGTTTCGTATCTCTGAACAGCGTCACATAACTGTACATAATATTATGATTGGTAAATTAGTGTCACCTTCACGAAAATGATGTAACGTGTTCATGACAATACTGAATGCAGCCAGACACACACGCACAGACTTACAAACAGCAAATAAAAAGACATGCCAGAAGATATAGATGCAATCATTTATTTTGAAACAGCCCTCACATTTAGTTAACAGCAAACTCAATATGATAATGGCTGTCCATTTAATCACTTTCATATTCCTCGCAGTTTCTCATTACACCGTCAATTCCTTAATGCCAAGACCACTAAAACATGAAATGGGTGAATCATTGTGCAGCTTAGCTGAATTACTTTCCGCTGAACACGATTATCCATCATGTTATATACTGAAAGAAGCATTGAAAGTGTTCAACAAACGTTTTCTAGCCAGACAATTACAGAAGCCAAATGTTGAAGGAGTATCCTGTAGCATTAGCACATTGAATATTGTCATTGACGCGGGTTGTGATGAGTCAGAGAATAAATTATGGCCAAGTGAATATATGGATGAATCATGTAGGTTCATTTCACCCCAACATCATCATCATAACTAACTAACTAACAAACTACTGAAGACACAATCAGCATAATGGATGAGAAGATAGATATCCAATCGAATGAAGTATGGGGAACGTTGCGTGCATTACAGACAATTATACAACTGGTGCATAGGAGTAAATGGGGAGCTGTGAGTCCAGTGAAATAATGATAACGTCGATCTATTCATCTAGCTTGTAATAAATGAATATAGTATCGAAGATTCACCAAGATTCATTCACCGAGGATTTCTAGTCGATACTGCCAGACATTACATCAGTGTCGATGAAATTGAGAAGTTCATTGTAAGTCTCACTCTCTCTTCCTTCTTGTTCTTCTACTTGTATTTATACTTCACACTCGTTTAGGATGCTATGGCGATTGTTAAAATGAATGTATTCCATTGGCATATGACAGACGACAGCTCATTCCCTTACGTCTCTTCTTCATATCCTCAACTGTCTTTAAAGGTATTCCATTGGTCATAGTTACTCTCATCTCTTGTCCTCCCCTATAGGGTGCGTATAATCCACAGATCTACGTTTACGAAAATGCAGATGTTGTTCGGGTGATAGAGTATGCCAGACTACGTGGAATACGTGTGATGGTGGAATTCGATACACCGAGTAAGTGATCAGTTTGACATTCTGTGCTATTGTTGGAATATCATTGTGGCGTTTCTCAGTCATTACACTGAGGTAAACCGTTCCACATTAGTCCTCAGACTTTTACGAATGATTTTCATTTAGAATGGAAAAATTGACTTGTTCTCCTGATTTGTTTGTTACTGATTTTAGGTCACACAAAGTCATGGGAAAATGGTTATCCAGGAGTACGAACAGACTGTTACAGTGGAGATGCACCAGATGGAGAAACTGGTCCATTCAACCCTGCAAATGAGACGACATTTGAATTCCTCAAGGAGTTTTACAAGGAAATTACTTCAATATTCTTCGAAGGATATATCCATTTAGGTGGTAATGACGTTTCATATTCTTGTTGGTAAGATTTCGTCTTGTCTATTCTTAAGTGGGGATTAACAGTAAAATTAATTCAGCGGCACACTTCAAGGAATCCTTTAAGAGTTTCATGGTTTTCGTGCTGTGTGTTACTTGGGTGATCTCCATGAGAACATTTCATTCTAATAGATCAATAACATAAAATAACAGCCCATTGGGCGACTGAATTATTTCATGAAAGTTAACTAAACATGGAACATGGATTTCAACACGTACATGAATCCTTTTGTCCCACAGAAGCCGAAGTCGTATTAAAACTGAAAATGTTGTTCATTCACTGACGCGTTATGGATTCGAGTAACAGGTGAATAGTTGGTTTATTCCATAGTAAGCAGTATTGCTCTGGAAGGAGCAAGAAAGTATATTTTAGTATGGAATTATGGTAAACTATGTATAAGGAACGCGGTGCCACTGACAATTATACATCTCATGCAACAGCTGTACGACAATGCTGCATGCCAAGTAATCCACAACGGGAAACTTACGCAATCCTTCGAAGTGAGGACAGGAGTAAGACAAGGGTGCCTACTATCGCCAATGATTTTCCTGATTGCGGTATACTGGATAATGCGACTAACAGCGGACAGTGAGGTAACAGGCATAAAATGGACTCACACAAAAAACTTGGAAGATCTGGACTTCGCCGATGATATATGTCTGATTTCTCACAAACTGGAAGACATGCAAGCGAAAAGCAACAAGTTGGCAGAAGAAGCATCAAAGATAGAACTTCCTTCAGGTGAACATAGAGAAAACAGAGGTAATGAAGATTCCTGGACAAGAACAACAACACACAACAACCAGCATAAATGGGAGGAACCTGAAAGAAACAACCTCTTTTACCTAACTGGGAAGCATCGTTCCAACTACAGGCGGAACTGACGAGGATATCAAAGCAAGAATCGGGAAAGCAAGACAAGCTTTCACTACTCTCAAGTCTGTGTGGAGGTCAACAGCACTCAGCATCAAAAATAACATCCGGATTTTCAACTCCAATGAGAAGTCAGTCAGTGCCACTTACTATACGGATCAGAGACTTGCACTGCGCGTCATAAAGAGTACATCAAACAAACTACAGACCTTCATTAACAGTCTTCGCTCAATGCAACTCAAGATCAGATGACCGGCCAGAAAAGATCAGCAACATAGATCTCTGGCAATGAGCGAACCAACACAGCAGGAACCGATTGTGAAACAAACAGGCAGGAAGAAATGGAGATGGATTGGCTGGCCATACTCTGAGGAAACAATGCATCAAGTGGCATCACTAGACAAGCCATTGCTCGAGTGGAACCCGAAAGGGAAGCGGCGAGTTGGTCGTCAGTACGAGGGTGACTTGGAGGAGGTTATGTGAAGAGGAGATGAAAGTGTGTGGACAGACTTGGAGCCAGGTGAAGACTCTAGCAGAGAACTGAACGCAGTGGAGACGCATGGCTGAAGCCCTATGTTCCTCTAGGAATTAAAGGAAACAATAATAAATAATAATAATGTCTAAGGAAGCAAAATGCTGGTGGGGGTCTTTAAGAATTTTGACGCCGCCCACCCGGTACAAAGTTATTAGATACCTGGGTGATTGTTCCAGTCATCCAAGATAGTTGTTATTCTGGAAAACGAACACTTTCATCTGGCAAGTGAATGAATAGAGGTTTAAAGTAGGGAACACCCCCAACACCTCCTCACATATATAAGCATTGAGAAGTTCTAATCACAGCCCTAGCGCTGTAATACTTACCAATGCTTACAGATTGGTGATTAAAATTCATTAAACTTTTTCTTATGATAGGCAGTCAAATCCCGAAGTTTTGAATTTTATGAACGAGATGAATTTCGGCGATGACTTTGGAAAACTTGAATCATACTATTTTGATCATCTTACTGAATTGATTCAATCAGTTCAACCGGAGGGATATGCTGTTACACCAGTTGTTTGGCAGGATGTTTACGAGAACGGCTATCGTGTACGTGAGTGCTTTTACCTTTCTCGAATAATCTGGGTGATTTTCTATGTAAAACTAAGATCCTTCTTTTGAATAACTAGTCTTCTTTGAATGTCCGTAGTTGTGGAAATATCTCTGGTTGTATATTGTTTCATTATAACTGGAATAACTTTAGGTGATTCATAGGAGGTAGTAAGTTCCTGCCACATGGAGTTTTACTAAGTAAATCCATTCTTCATGGTCTGAGGGCAGGAAACCAATCTCTGTGTCCAACTGTATGGGTGAAAAATCTTCCTTCAGACACACTTTCTTCAAAGACTGGAAAAAGAGGACTATTCATCGAAGAATCTGTTTTTCTATTCAATATTTTTAACATCAAAAACTCAAACTTTCCTCAGCAGTGACGTTAGGCGGCTAGACAGTCAAGGTTACTTTCTAAGTACAAAATAAGCACGTAGAATCAAGTAGAACATTCCCAACAAGGTGGAATCAAAACTTTATTCAGAAGAAGCATACATCAGTACTTCTTGCAGACAATCTAAGGTGAGAATAAACTTAATAATAATAATAATAATAATTGCAGAGTCATTTGAAACGTCCCATTAAGTGTTAACATAGTGATTAGATCGTATAGGAGGGATTTTTCAAACGATCTTTCTATTTTCTATGGTTAGTTTTTAAGGATTGGTTTTGTTTTCACGAGTTGATCACGGATTGATATCAGTTAGAGAAACATTGAAAACCAGGGAGTACTGGACAGCTGTTTCATCCTATTTCGGGAATCATTGGTTGTACGCACTCACTGTACTCCCTAGTTTTTAATGGTTCTCTAACTGATATCAATCCATGATCAACTCGTAAAAACAAAACCAATCCTTAAAAAGCAACTATAGAGAACTAATTTGATTCTCGCTAGTGACTTGCTACAGGATGGGGTTTCCTGGAGTTCTAGTGAGAAGTCGTGACCAGTGAGGTCCATCCAAACGTCACGTGTGAGGATGGATGTCCCATTGATGACATTGGTTGGGGTCGCGCTAAATCACGAATTGGTAGGAGTTAAAATTCATGAGCTATTGAATCGGATCCCAGTGGCTGAATTGTATACGAACTTGCATTGTAACCGGAAGGTTCTGGGTTCGAATCCTGGAGGTGGGTGCGTACTGCCGATAATTCCCAAACTAGGATGAAACAGCTGATTGTCCAGTACTCCCTGGTTTTCCATGGTTCTCTAACTGATATCAATCCGTGATCTTCTTGTTACATGGATTTATGTAATATTTTGTTACACTGACGTTTTTGATTTCGGACTAAGGTTTCTCAGAACTAATAGTTAATTTCCATGAAGCCTTTGTGTCATGATGTTTACCGTCACACATGTATTCAAAGATGTTGCAGAAGATCATCGAGTTTATTCTTGGTAACCAACAGTTATTCATTTGATTTCGGTTGTAGTTCGCGGTTTTGACAGTTGACAGAGTTTATAGAATGTAACAAAGTCTACTTAAAGGAGAAATGTTCCGGAAATAAGAGGATAGTGGTTGTGAAAACAAAAGAACATCGCCTACTTCATAATAATAATCTACATTATTCCGAAAACAGTACTTATAATACAGTATGGAATTTTTAGAATTTATCGCAATATTGCATCTAATTTACTCGACATATATCAATAAAAGTAACCACAGGAATTTATCCACCTTCAGAGTAGGAACAAAGTCAAAAATGTGCGAAGTATAAAATGAGAATAGCAATAACAATAATTATAATGGCACGAATATCAGTGGGTTTGTTTCAAACAGTACCGTCGATAGAATTTGGAAATTTTGGCATGTTTAAGAGCATAAAATCTAACGTTCTCTTGATAAAGCAGCATGGTGAAGGGGAAAAACAAAACAATAAAAATTATTGCACAGCCTAAATGATGTTTACACTTATGAGAAATTGAATAAAAATTGATAGGATTATGAATATAGGAAGAATAACAATAACAGTAAAGCTTTAATTTACAAGAGTGGGGAAAATTGTTTACTTACGACGGGAAAGAGGGTTAGTTAGTTAGTTAGTTAGTGTCTGATACTATTTTTATTACGTAAAATACATGCCAAATATGGTATCGTGGAATTTTTATAACTAGACGTGCCCGCGTAAATGACTTCTTGTTCTACTTGAGGGGGTACAAGGTGAAAGCTCTGGGGAACGTGGATGCTCACAGTTTGACAAGATCCTTTTCGTGAGTTTATTGCATGAAATGAAGTGTATATAATCAATGATGATGTCGGCGGTATGGCCTACTGAGATAGGATACCATTCGCCGTACTGACAGTCTTTAGAGTTCTACGAAGTTTGACACAGCCATTTTTAAGCAACCCAAGAAAGAATAAGGGTGAACAATAAAGAAGAATAGGTAAGATGAAAGATTCGACAAACGGTAAGAGGAGGGTTTGAGTGCCTTAACTTCTCAACGTAATATGTCAGACAGAATATTTTTTAGAAGTCGGCGAGACATGAGAAGACCAGGGTAGATGAGGAAAAAGAATTAGTCCAAGATACCTAACATAACACTTGATTTCTGTATCAATATCATCAGTTTTGCAACGGCCATAGGAATTAACAGCTTCATTTAACTTTCTACTATATCAGAAACTGAAATTTCCAGTCTGACATTTGGAAAGATTTAGTTTAAGACCATTAGACAAAGACCATTTACTGACTCCTGATAGAAAGCTGTTCACCTAAGTACAGTCTAGCTGGGAGCTAACAGGCATTGGAACAGTTAAATCCTCCGCATGCAAATTGTCACCCGTTCGAAAGCGTTTATCCTTCAATTACGAGATGAAAATTCCATCCGATGTGAGGCTAGAATCGTGAAGAACGAATTAAAGGGGTTTCCATTGACTGAGATATAAATACCAGGGACTTGAAATCATCGTATCACAGAGGAATTTTTTCTAAGTATTCAGAAATGTTTCAGAAGATAGTCGACTTCCCACTTTGTCATCTGATAATCGTCCGTGTTAATTCCATTGTGATTCATATCTTTGAGGGGATTCATGTTGGTATTGGAAACTATAAATTTTTGGAATTGTACTTTTACTCATCACATTATTCGAGTGAAACTTTACCGACGCAATTACCTGAAAGCATGTTTACTGCCCTTATGATTTAGTGGGGGTAGATGAATAGATTTTGGATTCAAAATATATTCTCAAACAAGTCTCAAGCTGTAGCGTAGACGACTCCACTGTATGCCTACACACATAACTGACTTGTCATAATAAATCCGTCGATCTATATCTGCGTAAAATTTGTCATCAGTCCTTTGAAATCAACCAACTACTCAGGTCAATTTCGTATATCATATCAAGTTGTCAAGTCACACACACACACAATTCATGCTTCTACTAATTCCACAACTGACTTCCTATTTTTCTTTCCTTCAGCCGAGTAATGCCACTGTGATGCATGTTCGAAAGGCAGAAGATTGGCCAGAGCTTGTTAAATCTATCACATCAGATGGTTATCGAGTTATATTGTCATCATGTTGGCTAATCAACAATGTTAATTTCTCTGGTGATTGGTATGATTACTATGAATGTGATCCTGGCGCATTTGAAGGTAAACAAATACTGAGGATAAGTATAAAAACGGATATGCTTCATTTTTATTTCGACCATTTTCTCTGTATTTGTCCTGCCAGTCTCGTTTGTGTCGTTAGAACTTCTTCTGATTGTATTTTTTTTATTCCTTTACGTTCCCAGTGGAACATAGGGCTTCAAGCTAGAGTCTCGAAGTTTTGGTAGAAGTGATGTTTATTTTAACGGGATTGGGTTGCTGGTCAGCCTCATGCTCAACCTTTCCTCTTTACCAGCTTTCTTTTTTCTTACTGGCTTGGCGAGGTGAAGGAGGGCGTCGGTCGGGGAATGAACCCCGGACCATATGCACGGTCCGCGAGCATCTTAACCACTGTGCCACCGACGCACTCTGATTATATAATGTTGTCCGAATTTCTCTCAAATGTTTATCTGCAGAGGAAGTAATAAGACTTACGAGCTCACCTCATAAATCGTGTAGTATCACATATATTACAGACATTTTAATACTCTATATGACCTTCCGAATTATCTTAGACGGCAGATGTTTCTTAGCAAATAATGCTACCGAAAAGGACTGTATCCTGAAAATCTATTGAGCAAGCGCCTCAGTTCGCAGTTATATTCATTTAAAATGTCAACTCTAAAGAGCGGTATTCTTAATAATTGCATAATCTTGAGTATAAAAATGGTTCAGATGACCTACAATAAATGAGGGTTCTTTTCCACAAGTCGAGCATTTAACTTTCAAGAAATTAACCAAATTTGTTTAAATAACAACAGTGTACACAAAGGTATCAGCCATTCTACCTATTTAAATCCCTACAAAACCTACAATTTGAACATCAGTTTCCAGGGCATTAGTGGCTACTGTATGGATGTTCTGAATTTCTTTTTGAAAATCGTGAACAGTTGAGTCGGCTCCGTCATTGGTCTTGGTTGGTAGGAGCGCTATATCCCAAAGTGACAGAAGGTAGAATTCATGCGTTGTTAGACTCTAGAACATTGCCTGAGTGATCAATAGGCTGGCTTCGTAATCTGAAGGTGCATATTTCGATCTCTGTAGTGGTTATGGGTAGGAACTGTTGAAGAGTCTTGATGTTGATCGTACTATAACAGTTTCTGGTCCAAAAAGAAATCCATTCTGGTGTGGTATTCATTTTGATACTCTATTCCCATCATAATAGTTTATCTTTAAAGGGTTGTACTACAAGTACCCAATACCGGTTCACACTTTCTTTGAAGATCACAGCATATTTGTTCAAATATCAAACAGTTCACTAGAAGCATAACATTCTATCCTTCTTTGGACCCAAGTGATCTATCCGTATGTTTTCCACAATTTAATTAGTTCGTGTCTTGAAGGAAAAGCGTCAGTTTCATAGTGGCTGGTGTTATACAATCAATACCAGTTGCCTGCTTATAAAACCATCATTAATCATTCATGATAGATACCGGCCATTCAGATATATTCTTTCCTTCATAGAACTCACGGGAAGTAGGCTTATTTCATTGTGCCCAAAATCTAGATTGCTACATAACCCTATCCTATTTATCCAATTATCCAAGGTACTGAAGACGAACAACAACTGGTTGTTGGTGGAGAAGCAATTTTATTTGGAGAATATGTGGATGAGTCGAATCTTTTCACACGTTCATGGTGAGTATTGCTGTCTTTATTTCCAAAGGCATGAAAAAAATACACCATTCGTGAATAACTTTTTTGGTAAATGATGATATTTTGTAACTGATAACGATAATTGTCTGTTTTTTTGTAAAATGTTTCTCTGAAGTTGAAGGTATTGTAGAACGGAGGACTATTTATTCTGTGTAGTGCATTTGCAATTTTGCCTGTCAACGGCGTTTAGATTTTAAGACATACTGAGACCACACGATTCCAGATTCAAATATGACTATTCTAGGTTGATTGTCATTTGTTGATGTGACATAAACAGAATGTTAACTGGACCTATTCATCACTGTAATGTATGCGGCTTAAATTTGTCATCATCGTAAACATTTAACGAACTGCTTAATACGTCATTTGGCTTACCATGCAAATGTTTCCTTTCATGGTGACTACATTGAATAATTTTTGCACCTTTGCAGCATTTGATGGTTGACCCATCATCATAAGTTGGTATCTCAAGATAATCTGAAAACCCTGAATGCATTTTAAATAACCTCGACTAGACTTAAGCTTAATCAACAACTGTCTTCGCTCTATACTGAACATCAGATGGCCGGAAAGAATCACAAACAAGAAACTATGGGAAAAAACAAAACAAGAATCAATCGCCCAACAAATATGTAGGAGAAAGTGGAGATGGATTGGACACTCGCTGAAGAGGCCGCTGGGTGACATCGCGCGTCAGGCCAATGCTCGAGTGGAACCCGAAAGGGAAGTGGCGAGTAGTGGGACGTCCAAGGATGACATGGAGGAGATTGTGTCATGAGGAACTGAAACAGTATGGATTAACATGGATGCAAGTGAAAAGTACAGCAGAAGACAGAAGCAAGTGGAGACGTGTAGTTGAAGCCCTGTGTTCCACGAGGAACCCAGGGGAACAATGATAATTATAATAGACTTAACCCGCTCTTGTTCAGATCAATTTCATGGATGATAATGAACAAATGAAATTCACGTATCCGAGTTAAGATTTAATTTTATTGCAGCAAACATTTTGAGTTTTATTTTAAATCTGATGTGTCTGACGTATATGGGACCAGACATGGAACAAAGTCTCTTGAAAGAGTCAAACATGCGCAGAACTGATTTGCTCATATTTCTCTCTTTGATAGCACATTTGAATGTGTTCTAGAATATACATGGTGGAATGCTTCGACTAATGACTCACATAGGGATGTAAGTGCGTGACTTTATCCTTAGGTGAGTTTGCCTGTCACACTTACAAAAAGACTAACTTCTTTTACCTAGGTCTCAATCAGTATTCTGCCTATCTTGCAAGTACTGCGGAACGAGTGAAAAGTAGGAATAAAAAAGGATTCGCAACGTGCATGTAATTACAAGTATATTTACAATGAATGTGATTAGAATTTAATAACATAAAAAGTTTTGCAACTTATCTGTACCCAGGGGAGTAGCGTGCTCGAAGAGTGTGTTTGTAGAAGAGCACAGTGAAGGAGCAAGCGTGCATGCGCCAAAACGTACAGGAATTCAAGTGGCGTTGAGCCAAAAATATGGAGTACATATTAAAACAAAAGTTCAAAGGTTCAATGTACACTACAGACATATGAATTGCATCTTTTGAGTTGCTGAAGACATATTCAACTTGTTAATCGCAGCAACACATCCAGCACAATAAGGCGAATCCTCCAGTTGTCTCTTTTATGCTATGGAGAGATCAAGTGCATGAAACAGTTTGATTATGCATCGCATAGATTTCCATCTACCTCGTCACAATAAAACCTGTAGCATACAGTATATGACAGAAGCATGATGACAAAAAGTCATCATTGTTGACCAACGTGAATCTTTTGTCCTTATTCCTTTGCTAATCACTACATATCAATACAAAGTAATTGGTCGAATTCAATTTGTTAATTTATCATCCACACAAAAGTTATATAACAACGGGAAATTCAGTTATCTTTAAAAGGAATTGTTAGTGTGGTTAATTCCTTTGAAAACACAACCTTCAAACCTTTTTTATTTAAATTTACTCTCAACAGGCCTGATAGTGCAGTTATAGCTGAACGTCTTTGGTCACAAGGTGAATTTGATGTTGATGAACTTAAACCAAGGCTAACAGAATTGCGTTGTCATATGAGAGAGTAAGTTAATTAATCATCAATTCTATGAAGATATTGTTTAGTTTCTGTGCCTTGTATAAGCTATATTTGTTCAAAAGGAAGGGAGACTGTTAATAAAGGCGACACAGGATGACTGTTAACTGTACTGCTCCGTCTAATATTCAGCTACAGTGCACTTTTTTATTCGATGTGGTAATTTGAATAAAACATTGTAGAATACCTAGTCATAAAATCAACAATCAGCAGGCAGTGGTGGACAGCTGTTTCGTCCTAGTTTGGGACTCTTCATCAGTACGGAACAACCGGGGTTCCAGCCCGGGACCTTCTGCTTACAAGGCGGTTTAGCTCGCAGACCATTAGGCATTTGGGACCCGACCCAATGGCCAGCCAGTCCATGAATTCTAACTTCTGCTAATTGATGACATAGCGTGACCACTTCTCAATGTTTTCTTCGATGAGTTACTGCCTCACCTTCAACCTGCTGTACTCTACTGGTCATGGCTTCCTACTGGATCCCCAGGTTAACTGCCTGAATAGGACCAGTCTTTAGTGAGCATCAAATTAATATTCAAGTATTGGTTTTTATAGAGATTTTGTTTGATTAGCTGGAGGAATTCATCATGAGCTGACATCACTTAGGGAACCATTGAAAAACGAGGGAGTACTGGAGACCTGTTTTATCCCACTCCCAGGTTTTCCAATGGTTCTCTAACTGACGTCGGCTGATGAATAAATCCTCAAACCTATCATAATGGTATATGTCACAACATTTCCGCGCAGACTTCATAACGCGATCTCTTTTCTTTTATGAACAGTTTTGGAATGAATGCACAACCAGTGAATGAACCTACGAGCTGTTTACAACCATAAAGATTCACTTACACCATTCAGCAGTTGATGTCTGTTTGTATCAATAAACTTCCAAATATAATTAAATCTGCTCACATTGTCTTCCTTCTGTGTACAACTTGATGAACAGCTGACTTTGTTTACATCAGGAATAGCAGGGGTCATATTTTTTCCTGTTGCTACAGATGACTAATCCATAATACGTAATTCAGAGCAAAGCGAAATGTATTCATCAGAGGAAAACTCATACAGACTTACGCTGAACACATCACGATGCACTCTGTATGAATCGATACGAAGGCTTCTACAGATGTTAACTCATCGGTACTAACTTTAGTTTAATTTTGTAGTCATTGTTAACCATCTTGTTTTAGTCATCAAGCGAGTTCCAATTTCATACGACGTATCACTTAAATGTGTGGTGAAGACCTGATCTTCCACCGAACATTTGGACCGCAGAAATAGGACACTTAGTCTAGTGGAAGAACACAGTCATCTGGTATGAATAAGGTAACGACAACAAGTTAAGCTGGATGTCATGAAATGGGTCAACTCTTGTCAACTATATGCAACGATAAACAATTAATTAATTAATTCATTAAATAGTCATTAGTACAACTGGATCTCATCTTTCCAACCCACTTCATCAATAGGTTCAACATTTCCTTTCTTTCTGTTCCTTTTCTCTCTCTTCTTTTTCCGTTATGTGCTGCTTTGTCTCTTTCTCTCGCTTACGCCAGTTAATAAGACAGCTCCCACTTTTCTAACACCTTCAAACACTGTTTCAGCTTTACCTTTGCTACTGAACATGCCAATGTATTGTTGTATTAATGAACTGTGGTTTCCTCAATCTATGTAGAATTCTATTTATTGACAATGTACTAACTGGATGCAATACTGTAGAAAAAATGCTGAGAATTCCATTCTGTATCACAAGTACTGTTTTGGAATAAAGCAAATTATTATTATTATTAATCTAAAAATAAACATGAGTACTTTAATGTGAATATGTCTGAAGAGTGTGTTTTCAATGACATCAACTAGACTTCTGCTGAAACGTTCCGCGTAAACTATGAAACCTCTAAGACATGATTTAAGAATAGACGTCTTTTTACTCTTCCGCTGCTGTTTAAGTGTAGACAAGGCTCTGTGATTGTCCGCGGGTATAATGAGTTTATGTGTGAGAGTGATCATACTACGGTCATTGGAGATTTCATCGTATTTTCAAGTATTGATTTTTGTAGGGAATTTGTTTGATTGGTTGGAAAGTTTCACCATGAGCTGACATCAGTTAGAGAAGCGATGGAAGACCTGGGTGAACTGGAGAGCCATTTCGTCCTAGTTTGTGACTCTTAGTCTGTCCAGTACTCTCGGGTTTTCTAGTGATTCTCTAAATGATGTTAGCTCTTGATGAAACCCTCCAACCAATTTCACCTAATGTCGCTTAATACTAAAACTAGAAAACTTACCATAATTGCATACGTATTCGTGATTCAGTAAATAAATCTTATGAAATTTCAATTCCTTGTTGACGCTGATAAAAGCAATATGGTATGTGACTGGCTACGAAAGTAGATACTGAATGAAGTAAGTGTCGAAATGCAACTATTATTTCCCATTGTGAAGTTACCTCCTTGCAGTCAGAGTAAAACAACATATGAAGTACTAAATTCGCTAATTGTATTACAAAACATTTGAGGGTTGGTTCTTCGACAGGATAGTTTGCTCTCAGTGCTTAATTCACTCCGATGCAATGATAGTAGGAGCTATAAATGCCAGATGCTCTTGCATCATCCATTTATGCACAAGAAATAAGGATTGATTTGGTTTAGAGAATAAAATTTCTCATAGAATAAGCAAAATATTTCGTATCTATCCTTAACAGATTTCCTGTTTCTGATACTACAGATAGCGTAACAGATGAACAGTAATCATGATTTGAATTGCTAGCTTGACTCTAATTGGTTGTTTACGACCAGGGTTATTGCCAGTTGCTAGTCTTCGACATTGTCTTTATGTTAACTTGACCTAAACCTAACCCCTACTCGAAAGGTCAATGGCTTGGAAAAATTTCAACGTTGCTAAGATCAGGTGCTGCGTCTGCCTACATCATGTTACAGACCGTTATGGTTTTTGATACTGTCACACTTCTTGAGCACTTTTTCAAAAATAGATAAAGACTTTCACTCGAATTAACCTTTTTCTAGAGTCGTTTCAACTGCATCAGTGAACTCGTCCAATCAAGGATCTATTGCTGAACTTCTCCCATCCTTCTTGATCGTCTTTGTTCATCTTTGCAGAATCTCTCTATACTCTCAGTTATCTTTGTGAAACTTAAGTGGTCAGAAAACTTATAAACAATAATTTTGGCATTAAAATGGATATTTAAGTACTGAGAACATGAAGTCAGATGTTTTGCACGTATTACGAAGTCATTTATCGATGATGTTGCTGTCATTCACGTGGTTTTATTATTACTATTATATTATTGTTTCATTTAATTCCTACAGGAATATAGGGCTTCAGCCGTGTGTCTCCATTGCGTTCGGTTCTCTGCTAGGGTCTTCACCTGGATCCAAGTCTGCCCACACGCTTCCATCTCCTCTTCACATGACCTCCTCCATGTCACTCCACCCTTGCACTGACGACTAACTCGCCGCTTCCTTTTCGGGTTCCACTCGAACGATGGCTTGTCTAGTGATGTCACTTGATGCATTGTTTCCTCAGAGCATGGCCAGCCAATCCATCTCCATTTCTTCCTGCCTATTTGTTTCACAATCGATTCCTGGTTGGTTTCCTCATTGCCAGAGATCTCTGTTGCTGATTTTTTCTGGTTGGCCATTTGATAATAATAATAATCGCTTTATTCCAAACAGTATTTGTGGTACAGGTATGGAATTTTCAGCGTTCATTACAATATTGCATCTAGTTACCTCATAAATTTTGTAAGGATTTAGAAATATAAAGCAACAACAACAAAAAGAAAAAGAGAAATAAAAGAAATAAAAAAAGAACAGCATTGCATTCACATATTTAAACAATGCACCACAGGATATGATATATAAAATTAGTCTGTAATGGAATATATGAGCAACAATATAATAGTAACAAAGAAAGGAGAACAAAAGTTAATGGGAACTATTTGTTAGAGTGCCGCAGTAAATTGATCATGTCATGCCTAACAGTTTTCTCATCACATAACAGCTGTGCCAGATAAGGTATTGTGGAGTTTTTATACTTGGTAGTCCTGGCATATAGCTTCCTATAGTTTCTTCTAGTTCTACCAGATGATATGCAAGGAGAGAGCTGTGTATAGAGAGGATGCTCAGGGTCTGACAATATAGTATTTGCTAGTTTCTTACATGACATTATATGTCTATCCACTATGGTGTTAACCAGTTGGTTTAACGATATCCCACTTCCCCTACTAACAGCTTTTAGTGCCCTACGCAGCGAAGCAAAGTCTTTCGCAAGTAGTCCTGGAAAGATTAATGGGGAGCAGTAAAGAGGGATGGGTAGAATACAGGAATTGACAAACTGAGAAAGCAAAAACTGCTTTATACCAGACTGCCTAAACTTCCTAAGGTAGAACGTTAAGCGAAACATCTTTCTAGTCACTAGCAAGATGTGAGAGGACCAGGAAAGATCGGGGGAAATACTCAGTCCAAGGTACTTGACATTAGATGTAGTTTCAACCTCTATGCCGTCTATGATAGTGGGACCATGTGAGCTAGCTAGTTGTTGTAGGTCACTTTTTCGTCTGAAAGTAAAATTTACTACCTGACATTTAGACGGATTCAGCTTAAGACCGTTTGAAGAGGACCACTGACTAATTTCCGAGAGAAAGTTATTTAATATGGAACAGTCTGACTGAGAGTTGACAGGCATGGAGACAGAGAGGTCATCAGCATACTTGACAAAATTTGCTACATCAGAATGGGGCAAGTCATGTAAGAAAAAAGAAAACAGAAAAGGAGAAAGAACAGCACCTTGAGGAACACCAGCTAAAGTAAGTGAGGTAGTGGAGGACTTTCCATTGTAGACAGTGTACTGCTTCCTATCAGAAAAGTAGGAATACAACCACTTATTTATCCAGCTCTCACTCTGTGTTGCAGCAAGCTTACTTAACAAGAGAGGCCTAGGTACAGAGTCAAATGCAGATGTGTAATCAAGGAAGGCATACCGAACGTATTTGGCTCCTCTATCTAAACTAGAGACTATATTATGATATAGAACTACAGCGGCATCTAAGGTACACCTACTATGTTTATAAGCAAACTGGTTGGGGTCATTAAAAGGCTTTAAAGAGGGTTCAAGATTAAGTAAAATAAGTCTTTCCATAACTTTTAAAAAAGGTGAGGTAATAGCAATGGGTCTAAACTTGACAGTAGGTCCACTTGTTGATTTGGGCACTGGAACAACCTTGATATTTTTCCATGAGTCAGGAATAAAACTTTTGGAAAAAGATTCATTGAAAATGTCGGTTAATGGGTAACATAAGATGTCAGCACACTTCTTAAGGATAACAGCAGGAACTCCATCAGGACCAAGGGACTGGGTAGGTTTGAGAGATTGAAGACACTTGAGGACATCATTCGTGTTAAAACATGAAAAGCAGTCATTATTTATACTATTAGATTTGGGAATCATAACATCTGCAGGGATACATATGAAGGATTTATTAAGCATATCAACATCAACGGAAGTATCATTCATTATTTGCTTACCACCTGTGATTTCCTTTAATAGCTTCCACATATTAGATGAGGATTTACATGAAAGAAACTTCTGGTTATAGAGAGCATTTAATCTTTCTAATTCGGCTTTAATCAAAGTGTTTATTCTCTTAACACCAGATTGATTTTTCATTTTGTATAACCTCTCTTTTTGACGGCGAAGCTTTTTGAGTTGAGATGAGGCGAAACGGTCGAACTTTAAGAAGATTGTCTCTTTAGGACAACAAACATCAAGACAGAAATTGAGATAATGTGTTATGTTACTAATTGTGTTGTCAAGAGCTTGTTCAGTAAACAGGTCCCAGTTTGTGTCTTTTAACATTGTCCTTAGATTCTGTATGTTGTCATGTGAATAACATCTGTGTTGTGTTTTCTTTCCAAGGTGGGAGAAGACCCTTTTGTGCAGCTTTCCATATACCTTGGGCAATACTCTTATGATGCAGTGATCAGAGTTAAGTAGTGGGGCTCTTTTCCGAGCTTCAAATATTGCAATGTCATTTGTGAACACAAGATCTAGAATATTATCCATTCGAGTCGGGAAGTTGACAATGTTATCATGACCAAGTGAAATAAGGAAACTGTGATCACTAGAATTGAAATCTCCAGTAACTATAGACAACGAGTTTCCGAAGGAGGTGGCAGCAAAGGAGGTAAATTCATCAGCAAATAAAGACAATTCAGTGGAATTGCATCCAGGCGCAATATAAATGTTCGAGATGTATATGTAGTTATATTTTGACAAATGCTTAGGTCGACATTTGACGGTGAGGCAGTCAATGTTGTCACTAGAGAATTTGAAACATACTTTATTAGATGTACACCATTGTGAATTTATGAAGATGGCGACACCTCCACCACGTTTCTTCCTAGAACTACATCGATCTTGTCTGAATAGTTTGAAATCATGCAGATACACTAGATTGTCATCGTATAGATCATGTAGCCATGTTTCTTGAAGTGATATGATCCCAGTATTTCGATATATAATGGAAGACATAAGTGATTGAAGATAGTTAATCTTGGCTGGCAGGGAGCGACAGTTAGTACTCATGATTGCAGGAACGGTCATAAATTGAATAGGGGTGTTTTTTAAGGCTCTTTGCCACCCGGCGTGATGCTTTTTTTTGTCTTTTTTATGGCATTTCCGATCAGTAGGTTTTAAGGATATTAAATATTCACGAGAATAAATAATCCGATTGGAGGACATATTAGAATAAAATTTAATTGTTTAAAATAAATTGGAAATGAGCAATTAGATGCAATATGATTTGTAATGAATAAGGTATTTGGTAGCCCAAGATTTAAGCAGCGAAGACAACTGTTAATGAAGGTCTGTAGTTTGTTTGAGATGCTCTTTATGACGTGCAGTGCAAGTCTCTGATCCGTATAGTAACACTGACTGACTTCACAATGGAGTTGAAAATCCGGATGCTATTTTTAATGGTGAGTGCTGTTGACCTCCACACAGACTTGAGAGTATTG
>OX235273.1:2246362-2303251 GCA_944472155.2 Trichobilharzia szidati
AAGCCCATGATTTCTCTCCTTGGTCATAATCAAGTCACTCTCTTATGACACTTATGGGATGAAGACACTATGATGTATTTGTGGATATGAAACCCGATCTCCAATCTGATATTCATACTAGCTTACTTCGCTACGATGGCCATCGGACTACCCATATACCATTGAGAGTACTTCGGTGTTATCGCGGAGTTCATTGCAGCGTGAAATTGACAATCGAAACTTGCAGCATTCGTAATATAGCCTCCAGTTCGTAACATTACTATTGTGGACAACTTGAAGCTCTTCTGCCTACATGAAATCAATGAAATGCTGAGATTTATAAAACCAGGTTTCGGGTCGCTTAAGTTTCATGCAGCGGTTCTGCATAACACTCAACACGTAGCTCACAGATGACTTTTTCAACATCCATATCAAGATATCTGACAAACATATGCAAATAATAATAATAATTTGCTTTATTCCAAAACAGTACTTGTGATACAGAATAGAATTCTCAGCATTTCACTACAGTATTGCATCCAGTTAGTACATTAACAATAAATAAAATTCTACATAGATTAAGGGTAATCTCAGTTAGTTTTGACAACAACATATTGGCATGTCGGTAGCAAAGCCAAAATTGAACAGTGTTTGAAAGTGTTAGAAAAGTAGATACTAGGACATTTACTGGCGTAAGCGGTAACAAAAGGTCGAGATATACAGAGTGTGAAAGAACGAAGAAGAATGTTTTAAATAGAGTTTTTAAGGAAGAAAGAAACAAAGCAGCACATCACAGAAAGAAGAGAGGGAGAGAAAAGGAAAAGAAAGAAAGAAAACGTTGTACCTATAAATGATATGAGTTGGAAAGACGAGATCCAGTTGTTCTACTGACTATTTATTGAATTATAGGTGTCACGCCTAATGCTTTCTTTATCACACAGAACACGAGCTAAGTAGGGTATGGTTGAGTTTTTGTACTTGCTTGCTGGTGCGAGCATATAGTTTTCTATATAGGCTTCTTGTTTTACCTGATGAGATGCAAGGGGAGAGTTGTGAGTGAAGAGGGTGGTGTGAGTTAGATAAAATGGATTTGGCCCATTTTTCACATGAGTTCATGTGCCTGTCAACCAGAGTATTAGCAAGCTGGTTAAGTGGCACGTTGCTTACCCTGCTGACAACCTTTAACATCCTGCGTAAAATGTTATAGTCTTTCTTCAGTAGCCCAGGAAAAACTAAGGGGGAACAATAGAGAATAATAGGCAGGATGCAAGAGTTAACGAATCATAAGAGTAAGAGTTGGGTTATTTCAGAATGTCTTAACTTCTTGATGTAGAAGCCTTCAGCAAACTAACCAAATATTTAGTTATTATCATCCAGTCATTCAACACGTACTAAGGCAGCGTAGTATTCTACGCATACTCTCTACACCATGTGGTTTAGCATTAGTGTCCTTTTGTTTTAATTCTATTTAGTTTAGGAGATTGCAGCTTAAATTGTGAAGTGAATAAAGCAATAAAAGTCAAGATTACTAGAGGCTCAGTATTACTATTTGTATTTAAATCACCGAAGATACCCATTGAGTCATTAGGAAAATAAATAAGAAATAAAAATAAAAAAGTGTACAATTTTAACAAACTTTTGTCCATTAACATGCATATTGTCAGAGCGTCATAGTGAAATAAGGCGTGGCGATTTTCAAGGTGTCTAAACTGTTACGTCATGTATGTATATATATCTTGTTAGAGAGAAGTTTCTTGAAAAAAATAATTATCAGTTGTGTTGTTAGGTTGGTAACAAAAGATAATTAGCAACAGTTACGTAATTAGACAAGAGAAAATCGAAATTTCGGTGCACATGAGGTCAGATGAGTTGATGGTGGAATACTATAGATACATTGATGACACATTCACTGTATGCAATGATTTACTGTATTGCACCATCAACTCATCTGACCTCATGTGCACCGAAATTTCGATTTTCTCTTGTCTAATTACGTAACTGTTGCTAATTATTTTTTGTTACCAACCTAACAACACAACTGATAATTATTTTTTTCAAGAAACTTCTCTCTAACAAGATATGCATATATGTAGTAACACTTTAGACACCTTGAAAATCGCCACGCCTTATTTCACTATGATGCTCTGACAATATGCATGTTAATGGACAAAAGTTTGTTAAAATTGTACACTTTTTTATTTTTATTTTATTAAAGAATTCAGATTGTATGCGGCTGATGAGAACCGATGAAATAAAATGGATCCAGATTATTCTGCGCCAGTGTTTCTTCCTTTTTTGTTCAAATTGATGTAGTGGTTGGCAGTGTCCAGTAGAAATCCTCTGTGACCATATTGTGGTGAATCCTCAATATTTTGTTCGTGTAATACAAGCTAAATGAATTAATTATTGAGATGCAGAGAAACATAATGGGTTATTATTATTATTATCGCAATTGACTCACAGCTCCCCTTTCACTTCTGTGCACCAGTTGTATGATAGTCTGCAAGGCATGCAATACTCCCCATACTTCATTAGATTCAATATCAATCTTCCCATCCAGTATGCTTATTTTGTCTTCAACGGTTATTTAGTTAATTATGAATGCATATTATGAAGAGGAGAATTAAACCTACGTGATTCATCCATGTGTTCACTAGGCCATAACTTATTCTGTGATTCATCACAGCCACTTGTGATGACAACACTTAGTGTCTTGATGCTGCAGGATGTCTTTTCACCATCGTTTGACATTGGCAAACGTCGTGTATGTAGGAGACGACTGCCGAATACTTTCATTGCTTCGTTGAATATGTAACATGATGGATAATCGTGTTCAATTGCAAGTAGGTTGGCCACACTACACAACGATTCGCTCATCTTTGGTTTCAGTGGTATTGGCCTTAAGGAACTGACCATATTATGGGGAATTATTAGAAACATGAAGCGAATCAAATAGTTAGTTGTCATGATGCTGACTTTCTGAAAGCTTGGTATGAAGATTGTTTCAACATTAGTTGATATCCTTCGCCTTCCTACGTGTTTTTGTATTTTTATTTTATTTTTATTTTGGTTACAGCTTGATGTCACACCGTATTTTCAGTACAAGTATGGCATTTTCAGCATGGATATCGGTAGCCCAAATTTTGCAGGCCGACCATAGATATCGGGTGTGCGCCGGTAGGGGCTCGAACCTCGGACCATGTGAATGGTCGGCGAGAGTCCTAACCACTGTGCCACCGACGCTTGTGTTTGTGCGTGTCTACATGAGTTCTTGTTGTTTGTTTTGTAGACAGATTTTGTTATTCATGAAGGTGAGGTGAATTACCTAGTCGAAGCAGATGCGGCTTAAAATCGTCTTAGATACTGACATCTGGAGTGAGTGCCTACCCATTAATTTTCAACAAACTCATTAAATGACTTCATTTAGGTATGAATTATTGAATAACCACAACTGAATTAAAATAAAAGTGGGATAGAGTGTCTGAAGTATGAAGTGCAGACAGAAAAATAGAAAGAAAGTCCTCTTTCATGATTACTCCTCTTTTTTATGATGAACATCATGTGAATCTTACTTCAAAGACTATTAGTCAGTACTGTTATATTACAGTGTACCATGTCATACTATCTTTGTGACACCAGAAACCACAGATAGCACAAACTTCATACTGAACCCTACAGATGACAGGTGTCACGATTTCGCGACATATAACAAGATTTGTCAACGTGATGATAAACTGCAAACAGTACTCGGAAAGTAGTTTCCAGAGTGACTGGCAAAATGATGGTACAATATACACTGATGTTAATCCAAATACCGATAAAGAAATTTTCCATTTGTGTAGTGTAGTTTACAGGTTTACATGGACATATCTGTTAATGATAAAATAAAGATTTATTTCCGACAGTATGTGAAGAAATAGTACAGAAATCTTCAGGGTGTTTAGCTCCAAAATATTTCATCTTCTTTCAGGATTCACACGTAACGTGATAATCTGAAGTATACGATGTGACGTGGTGTTATTGCATAGGAAGAGAGAACTCGCTCTACACATTTGCTATTCATTTTTCTTCAAGAATTCCACAATGTTTTGTTGGAAGCTAATTAAATATGTGTGCGAGTTCATATATTGATCATGCCATATAACTGAATGATTAAACCAATAAGAAATGAAGAAGAGTTCAAATATTTCGATAGATAGATAGATGGGAATTCCGGTAGCCTGGCGATTTAAGTAGGCCTCCATGTCCAAATCTTGGACAAAGAAAACATTGAAAACACCAGGGAATTTTTAGAAGCTTGGTATTCACGTGAATCGACAGCTAATGGGCATATTGACATAGACAAGATTCACCAATCCATAGGAAGGAAGTCACCTCGAATTTAAGCATACGCTGAGAATGTTGCCTACTAAGACAGTCAAAGCTCCGCAACTAAATCATTGAGCTGGTAGAATACGGCTACACCAAAACGGAGTTAGTAACTAAGAAAATCCACCTGACAAACTTTGTTAAAAAAGCATGAGTAACTAAAAGATTAGATACAAAACTAAGTGCAGTCGTTTAACGTGACTAAAAACAGCAAAGAGAATGATTCTACAGTGCTAGTACCACTGAAATACTGATATGAGGGAATTTTTCCGTTTCAGGGGCTACAACTTTGGCCGCATGTCTCAACATTCAATAGTTGAAAATGCATAAAATCTGAATTAGTAATAGGTGGAAATTGGTGAAAAGTGGTCTTGCGAAGTAATAAAATCATCAACTAAATATCTTTGATATTCCCGAACTTGCGGCGAGCACTGCAATTCTATAGTCAGGATATACCCAGAAGATTAGATGCTTTCACTTTCTATTAGTTCCACATCCACTCGGAACTAAATCTAGGTACACTAAATCTAGGACACAATTTCATTAAAGAAGGCATCTCATTTTAATCCAGCAGACTGACAACATGAACTCGCGTGACTAACGTGTTTGTTTAGATTATCATCATTGGAGCACCCTCACTTAACTGAAAATTCAGGTGTAATATGAAAGGTACAAATTAAGCGAAGGTGGATTGATCTGGTTTGTTAGTCAGTTGTTGGTTTCCTTCCCAGTTACGTACACCGTTGAACGTTATTCGCAACACCCATTTCATTATGGCGGAAAATGCATATTAAACGATGCTGAACGTTTCTCTGCCGCTTCACTCACATACACTACACTGAGTTTTCGAAATAAATTTTCAAACTATGTGCCTCTGACTTACGCATCTAATGAGAAGACGAACGAATACTCACCAAGCAAAATTACTCACCCAAACTTTAAATTACAGTTTCCTAGTGACATAAGACACATGAAGCGGGTGAAGAACTATGAGTCCATTACACTGTCCAGAATACATTAGAATACAGTCCACCAGATCACTATCGACCCAGGAGACTGGCCCAGTATTGAAAGAACAACAAAGACAATTATCATATATTAACAGCAAGCTGATATACAACAACACAAACAAAGATTCACCCAGGCTCGTAGTCTCTAAGATTACCAGAAAATTTGTATTCAGTAATTTTCACTTGTTATCATATCCTGGGGTGAAAGCCTCAGATAAAATTATTTCTGCAAGATACATTTTTAAGCCTACAAAGTGATGTGCAGAAGTGGCCGAGTGAGTTTACGTGATGTCCGAGGGCTAAAGTATGTGGATAGTCAGTGTCATCTCTCGGAAGCTTCTTCCAGCGAAAAACTCGGTTGACCCATGTTCATAGGGATTTGGTTGTTCTCTTAAAATACACTTAGGAATTCGTTTACATGTTCGCCTGCATTGATGAGCTCACCAGGTTCCCAGTAGCCTTAGTGGAACCAGTTGCTAATTTAGGTGTGCCTATAGTTCTAATCACCGTCAGAGGAAATCAGTTTGTGTGAGAACTTTCCAACAAATTGTCGAAGCCTCTAGAATCACAAAGAATTCGCTGCTCAAGACATAACTCTGAATTCAACGGAGCAATAGATTGCTGTCTAAAACACAACGTACCTCCAAATGGTTAATACTGATGCTAGGAGCTTAAGTTAAAATTATGGTAAAATAATTGTATTACTTTAAAGTAGTATAAATTGTCATACTGAAATAACGGACGACTAAATTATAAAAATACATAAATCTATTGTATAACAACCATGGACTGTCTAAATATCTCATCTGTTGCTGTTTACATATGATTGTCGTCTGGATTTTGTAGGAGATATATTCCCATGACAACATTCTGGCACTAAAAAGCATGTTGTATGATACCAACTGGGAACTATTTACTGACGATAAGTTGGATGCTACTGTCTCTAATATAACCGATTATCTGAAGTTTCGTTTGGATATTTGCTGTCCATATGAAACACTGTTTTCGAGATTTGACAGAATCTCTTCTTTGCAGCTGAAAAAACTTAGAAGACAAAAAGAGAAGTTGTATAAGAATTGTGATAATACTGGTGTCCGTAAAATAAACACCCTTATAAAAATTGAAATAGAAAGATTGAACAGACTATATAATGAAAAATTTTTATCATGTAAAAATCCTTCAAACATTTGGAAACTTTTCAATAAACTTGCAAGTAAAAAACAGATGTCTGTTGATGCTTATTCTGATGTTAATGCTTTAAACAAACCATTTATCATGGAACAAATTAATATGCCTGTACCTGATGTACCTAGTCAAGATAATGGTCATTTTCCGGGTTTTAAAGAAAAGGATGTATTATTATGTTTGAAATCTTTAAATCCAACACACAGCCTTGGTCCAGATGGTGTACCAGGCATTCTTCTTCAAAAGTGTGCAGGCATCTTGTGTCATCCTCTTACTCAAATCTTTAATGCATCATTCAACAGGGAAATGGTACCTGCTGACTGGAAAGAAATCAAGGTTGTACCCTACAGAAATCATCTTCTGGAGCAGGTATAAAGTTTAGACTGGTCGCTATAACACCTCCTTTTTTGAAAACTATGGAGAAACTTCTTTTGAATATTCTTAAACCTTCTTTAAAAGCTTTTAGTGACCCTAAGCAGTTTGCTTATAAGTGTGGAAGAAGTACATTAGATGCAGCCATTGTACTACACCACAATATTGTTTCCTGCATTGATAAGGGCGCTAAGTTCCTTCGAACAGCTTTTTTAGACTATACTGCAGCTTTCGACTCTGTTCCTAGGACACTTTTATTAGGGAAGATGATTTCAGCACAAACAGAGTCCTGGGCAACTAGATGGCTGTCTTCTTATTGTAAGGATAGGAAACAGCATACTGTTTTGGCTGGAAAGCGCTCCACTTCTCAGCTAACTGAAAGTGGTGTGCCTCAAGGTGCAGTACTTTCTCCATTTCTTTTCTCTTTCTTTTTGCATGACCTTCCGAACTCACCCAAAGTTAACTTCATTAAGTATGCTGATGATCTGACCGTTTCTGTCCCTGTAGTTTCCACATCGGATTGTTCCCATATGAATGGCTTCTTAGCTGAAGTTAAGGATTGGTCTGGATCAAATGGTCTTAAACTAAATCCAACTAAATGTAATACTGTTGATTTCAGCTTGAGAAGTGAAAATGACATGCATGGATTGATCCAATCTCATGATTTTTGTAATATTGATGGTAACATGATAGAGAGTAAGTCAAGTGTTTCTTATCTTGGCATTAGTTTCTCTTCAAACCTTTGCTGGTCGTCTCATATTCTTATAGTTTCTAAGAAAGTTTTCCGTCTGACTTATTGCATAAAGAAGTTGAGGCACTCAGGTATAACCCAACCTCTTCTCATACAATTTATTAATTCATGTGTTTTGCCCATCATTCTTTATTGTTCTCCATTATTCTTTCCCGGGCTATTCAAGAAAGGCCGTATAATACTAAGAAGAACATTGAAGGCTGTAAGTAGGGTCAGTGCTATCCCTTTGACTCAACTAACCGACACTGTTGTCAATAGGCATATGAATTCTTGTAAACACTTAGCTAAAGTCATCTTGTCTGATAGTGAACATCCTCTTTATTCACATTTGTTTCCTTGTATCTCATCGAGTAAGACCAGAAGAAATTTCATAAACATTTATGCTTGTACTGCAAAATATAAAAATTCGACCGTACCATATTTGGCACGAGTATTGTGTGAAGAGACGAATATCAGAAAAGAACTTTTACAACTTTTAAATCATTCACTAAATTATAAAATGTAATGATGCATATTAATGCATGCGTTATTTGTAATATTATTTATTTATTATTCACTATGACCTAGCAATGGTGTGATTTTGTTGGGTTTTATTTTTACTTTTCCTATTAACTATCAATATTTTAACATTTTATACATTTATATAATTATAAACAGAGCTAAACCATTGCAATATGTAAAAGAAACGCTGAAAATTCCATGCTGTAAATTGTTATTGTTGTGGAATAAAGTGATTATTATTATTTGTTAGAAATTCCTATTCAAAGGAGTAACACGGTGGATTTCTTTAGAACGAAGAAAAGCCTTGTATTTATATCTCGTATATGAGCGTTAGTGCAGCTCACTAAGCAAATTTTCGTGTTTTGTTGCTTCATATATTGTATCTGTATAGTATCAGAATTCAGTTGAGATTTCAATTCTCCCTGCAGTAATTTAGCCTGGGTAGATTCCTTAAAAACTACTGGCAGCACAATTCTATATCAATTTGTTTTTTAGATATATCACACTCTGAAACAGTACCTAAAACATTGGACAGAAATAGATTTTTTCAGCACATCAACTTGAAGGTAGAGGCAATTCAATTCACTTATGAATTGGAAAGTCAGGAAGGGGAGCTCCCAATGTTAGATTGCAACGTAAAGAGGAAAGAAGACGGGAAGTTAAACACTAGTGTTTACAGGAAACCCACACACTCAAACAGATATTTAGACTTCCGATCGTCCCATCCTATGTCAGTAAAAATAGGATTGGTGAAATGTTTAAATGACAGAGCACAAAAATTAAGTAGTACCAAAGAAAATCTTAAACAAGAAATGATTCATATAAAAGAAGCCTTGAAACTTAATAATTACCCGGATAAATTAGTCAGGAAATATGTAAGGAAATGTAAAAATAAAATAAATAATGATAGTAGCGATAGTGATAATAATAATGTTAATAATAATAGTGATAATAATAATATTAATGACGACACCAATAATAAGGAGTCTAGATCACCAGTAGTAATTCCATACAAGGAAGGAACCTCGGATATTTCACGCAGAATTCTTAACAGAGCAGAAATAAAAGTGGCATTCAATCTCCTACAAACTCAATTAGAAACAAGCTTTGACGGTTAAAGGATCCTGCGGAGCCTTTAAAACGAAACAGTTTAGTTTATTTGATACCCTGCTGTAATGATTGTCAGGCCAAATACATAGGTCATGGTAGTTGAACGGAGTCAGTCAGACCAGCAAAGCATAAAAACCTAGCAAAATTTAGATTAGTTGACTCTAACAGGATAAGAAATCTCGAGAATAGTTCAGCTATAGCACTACATGCAGTTACACACAACCATACAATAGGATGGATGGGATAGGAGTTATCAGTGTTGCAGTCATTAACATTATCAATCCAAAGAGCCTGTGGTTGCAGCAATTTTATTATCATTAAACAGTGAAGCTTGTTGTCTATTTAGGATGAGTATACCAGCAATTGCGACACACTTTCAGCTTGGTTTCCTTTACCACTTCCTGGGACAAAAGCTATCAATTGGTGTTGTGCGCGTTCTTACACGATTACACATTACACTTTTTAGAAAATACCGGCATCATTTCAAATGCTACATTTGGCTATTTTAAAGGTGTTTACCTGGATTATTTTTATACAGCTGAAGTAGCCGCTGAACTGTTTGCTGTACTATGCAAGAATATGCCTTGATATGATTTTTAGCCACACCCTAATTTTTAAAGCACATTTTGAGTATTGGGCATTTTGGGGAAATTTCAATCGCAAATTGTATCAGATTGCCTTTATTGTTTAAGTATTATTAGTGTTATTGTGCTTGTGACCTAAGGAGGCATACCAAATATTTTGCTGTGGTCATTTTCAACGAGTATTAAACCCTTCAGAAATACGTGACACGTTTTTGATGCCAGTAAGCTAGCGTCCTTCACGTACACTATGTTGAGAACAGCATTATTACTACTGTGTTCCTCATCAGCGTGAGATTATTATTATTGTTTCCTTTAATTCCTAGAGGAACATAGGGCTTCAGCCAAAAGTCTCCATTGCTTTCGGTCCTCTGTTAGAGTCTTCACCTGGCTCCAAGTCTGCCCACACGTTTTCATCTCCGATTCACATGACCTCCTCCAAGTCACCCTCACTCTTGCACTGACGACCAACTCGCCACTTCCCTTTCGGATTCCACTAGAGCAATGGCTTGTCTTGTGATGTCACTTGATTGTTTGTGTTCTCAGAGTATGACCAATCCATCTCCATTTCTTCCTGCCTATTTGTTTCACAATCGCTTCCTGCTGGGTTGGTTCGCTCGTTGCCAGAGATCTCTGTTGCTGATCTTTTCTGACCGGCCATCTGATCTTGAGTATTGAGCGAAAACAACTGTTAATGAAGGTCTGTAGCTTGTTTGAGGTGCTCTTTATGACGCGCAGTGCAATTCTCTGATCCACATAGTAACTGGCACTGACTTTACATTGGAGTTGAAAATCCGGATGTTATTTTTGATGTTGAGTGCTGTTGACCTCCACACAGAATTGAGAGTAATGGAAGCTTGTCTTGCTTTCCCGATCCTTGCTTTGATATCCTCGTCAGTTCCGTCCGCCTGTAGTAGAAACGATGCTTCCCAGGTAGGTAAAAGAGGTTGTTTCTTTCAGGTTCCCTCCATTTATGCTGGCTGATTGTTCTCTGTTGTTGTTTCTGTTGGTGGTGTTGGTGTTGGCCAGGAATCTTCATCACCTCTGTTTTCTCTATGTTCACCTGAAGTCCTATCTTCTCCGGATGCTTCTTCTGCTAACTTGTTGCTTTTCGCTTGCACATCTTCCAGTTTGTGGGAAATCAGACATATATCATCGGCGAAGTCCAGATCCTGAAAGTTTTTTATGTGAGTCCATTTTATGCCTGTTTCCTCATTGCCCGCTGTTTGTCGCATTATCAGCCTGAGATGATGGCACTCTATGGACATTCTACAAGTGGAATGCTAAATCCAGTAGTAATATTAATGTAGTAATTAACCAGTAATAATAATACGTTTTTTCTGAATTATATATAGACAACACTGATTTCGAGCATGGTAGGCTACAGAGGTTCAACATAATGTATTGCTGGCCTGGTATATATCTGTGGAAGTAATTCAGGAATTAATAGGTCTGCCTATAATTAAACCAAAAGTCTGGGTACGTTACGTTGATGATACATTTATAATAATTAAGAGAAATGATTTAGAATATACTCATAAATTAATAAACAACATATATGAAGACATCAAATTCACAAGAGAAGAAGAATTAGATAACAAAATCCCGTTTTTAGATATCTTAATCGGGAGAACCAACACATGAGATTTCGAAACACAAGTATGTAGAAAATCAACGCACACAGATCAAATACTCTAGCAATAATCCAGTTACTCACAAACAAAACTGTGTGCAGGCATTGTTTAAAAGAGTTCAAACACATTGTAGCACTCCAGAGTTGAAAAGAATAGAAGAAAAATACCTACAAACGGTCTTCAAAAAGAATGGTTATCCACAAAATTTCATCAAAAAGTGCTTAAAGTCGAATCAAAACACCAACAAGAGACCATCATCAAAGACCACAAGAAAATTCATTCTACCATACATGAGGAAAATCTCTGAAATAACAGCTAGAATACTGAAACCGTTTGACATAGATATAGCACACAAGCCAGTAAAATCGCTTAATTCGATATTATGCAAACCGAAAGATCCAACAGATAAAGGGGATAAAATTAATACCATTTACAAAATAAATTGCATCAACTGTAACAAACATTATATCGGCCAAAGTGGGCGTCCCCTTCGAATTAGAATCCAAGAACACAAATCAGCCGTGAAAAGACACGATATATTCTTTAGTATCAATGCACATAGACAATTAAGGACATCAATTTGATTGGGATAATGTCAAAATTTTAGACAGAGAAAACACCAAAAGTGCCAGGGAATTTCTAGAAGCCTGGTACTCAAACGAAAATGCAATTAACAGGCACGTTAATATAAACGAAATATAACAACTAATAAAAAGTAAATCAGGTAACCAGAAAGTTTAAAATCCAAGTCAATAGAAAATGGTTAATAAATATGTAAAGATAGTTACCAGGAGACGCAATTATATCACTCATGAAGAAATTGTAATCATTTCACTTTATGCTAAATATTGCGTTGAAGATGTTGTCCAGCAGTGGGGACGACGAAAGCTCCGCAACTAAATCAACCAGCTCAGAGAACACTATTAATTGCAAATCATTCACCTGAGCTACAAATCTTCTCTATTAGCCTGGTATATATCTGTGGAAGTAATGTAAGCCATTGGAATGATCAGACGTCATTTTGTGCGCTGTGCTATTCAGCTACTGATTCGATTTGCACTCATTAATTACCGCCTTCTTTCTATCTTCTCTTCTGTTTACAGAAACCATTATCTAACCTGCTACACTAGGCCTACATCATTACATCCAAATTTGTTTGTATCTCTCATCAAGGATTCATTTGGAAGAGGCGAAGAATGGATCCCGTTGTGTATGAACGGTGATTCATTAGGCAAGAGTTGTACTTTATTCCTCGAGACCAGTGGTGTTTTACAATAAAATATTAATCAATTATCATGTTGAAAATCCAAGTCCATATCATACAGAAGTCGGGGTTATTATTGTTTCGTTTACCCAGTTGCATGGATGTACAATCATTTCCCTCAAAGTCATACACCGCACTATATATTGATTGTTAGCAAAACATTATACATAATTTCCAAATACACTAACTTCTGCACTAATAACCGATTCTCTTTATTCCCCATTAAATTAACCACTTATGCCTATATGACGGATTACTTTGCAAACATGATTCCGAGTTTAATCAAACGGTAGTGATGATGACTTAAGCGGAGAAATTATTCTCAGGTCGTGTAGTTGAAAAGGTGACAGTAAGAGAGGTCTTTGTTGATTGAAGTGTACGTAAGCAAACTATATCGAAGGAATGAGTATTTTGTCAGTCTGAGCACAAGCAGATATGAGATATTCACATGAAATCGAGACAGTGAAGATCTACAAAACTGCTTTAAATTATAACATCAATCAAAGCTACTTTCAGATTTAAAATGAATCCTCCTTTCAACATAACACTGATTTAAACAACATGAAAAATGTATACAGTATTCATATTTTCAAGAAATCATTGAACCTTGAACAATGTAAATTCTCACATAATATATTTTATCTATGCAAGATGTAATCTAAATCTAAATATTTATTTCATGATATATAGATATGTCTTATGTGTGAATGAGAGTTGTAAATTAACAGAATAATTAAAAAGTCCGCTGTTCAATTCTCTGCGTTCAATGATCAATCTTTCGCATCTCATAACTACATTTGTTGTTATTAAGCGTGTGAGCAAAGTAAGCATAATCATGAGATATTGATGAAAGAGTTTTCTTAAATCGAAGTAGATTAAAGTGATAAAACTGAAAACCAAATTTCAAGTAAGCACTTTTAATAAAAAATATACTCATTAGGAATTCTCAGCAAAATCAATATCGTTATTTATGCTACTGTAACGGATGAAAGGACACAATAGAATTGGTATCGGAGTGTTTATTAGGAATTCGACACAAACATATAGGGAATTTATGTACACCTTTTCTGGAAATCAGTCGTCATTTGCACAGATCGTCCGCGTTGTGCTACTTCTGTTCTTCCTTTGTCTTGTGTTCCTTTGTCTTCTTTTCGTGTGTCTCATGTTTCACCGCAGTACATTGGTTCGTTTCCCCACTGTGTGACGTCAAACCTATCTCTCTGTTGTTTGATATGTTTGTACCAATGAACGTCCGTCTTTATACTACTGATAAATCTTGTCAGTAGCACACGCAACACTACCCGTAATATCCGAATGCTAATACTAACATTTATACTACTATCAATCATAAAAGTAGTGCCAATGATGGTGATACCATATTCTTAGCATACGAGTGCTAATACTGTAACAATAGAAAGTAAAACACGGAAGCAAAGGTATATTTTCAACTGAACAAACCTCTATTTAAACACATACAGTTTATATTATTTAAACAATCCCTGAGAGTGTGATTTTGGTTCCCATTAAACGAAACGAAGTGGAATGTTTAAAAAGATAAATCCTATTCTGTTGCTAATACGGTATTTCAACTGTGGGAATATGTGAGAATAATATTCCGCCGGAACACATTGTCCGTATCACACCGCTACAATACCACTACTTCTGCCGATGTTAATAGTAATAATAACAGCCTTATTGTGCACAGAATTTTCAGCGTAGCTTATTGCATAATATTTTCAAATCATCCAGGACCTTCAGGTGAAGCAGCAATCTGCAGTACCTCATGGGATACAATACCGTTCAATCTGAAAATATTTAGTAATCCCTTGTAGTATTTTTGCTTTCCTCACAGAGAAATGAGCAGCCGTAGGTTGAAAGCCAATTAAAACTATGAGTAATGAGTAAATTTGGCCAATCATGAACATCAGTGGGTGGTTATAACAAAGAAAATCTATGCACTATTTTGGATTAAAAGTCAGTTAGCCCAGTGATTCAAGCAGGCCATGGTACTTACTATCACTACTAATTGCCATAAACAACATTTTAAGTCGAGTGTTTACTCCTCAAATCTGGATTTAGCGCCTACGTTGTGGTCAGGAAATAACCTCATTGGATAACTTTACATCCCAAGGTTTAACCTTCAGAAAGTCATCAACGAATCAGAATAGTTTGCCATCCGTTGAGCTAGTCAACCATAAATGTGGCTAAAAATATATAAATGTGGTGAGTTTTTCCTCGATAAAAATTTCAGTTACCAAGTGTCTTGTCTTCTACTATTACACTACTACTACTGTAACGGTGGAAGACTTGGTAAAGTAACGTTTATTTACAATTCGGTATCTTAGTTTACTCAAATGATGTCTGCCTTATCATCACCGAAGCGTTTCTACAGATCTCCCGTGTTGTGCTGCTTCTGGAATTCATATTGTGTATCTTTGTGTTCCTTGCATCTCTCCCATGTACCTTCACAAGGATGTATCATTTTGCTTTCCCTGACATAAACTCTATCTCCCTGATGTTGGATGTTTTTATGCTGGTGAACTTCTCTCTCTTTATATATATATGTACTACTTGCAAATCTTATCAGTAGAGTAAACCACACTACTACCACAAATGCAGCTTATATTTCTAGTAGTGTTATGCTACCAGTCGTCGTCAAATTTACCTTCATATCTTGATATACTGTGAAAAACATTTTAGCACTTAAGATATTTGTGTAGGTATCTCCTACAGAAAGTGAGGCCTCATTATTCAGTGGGAATGTCTATACACGATAATACACTTTTCTAACACTCCTTAAGAAATCTGATAATTTCGTTGTACAGAAGCTACTTCGTTGAGTATCAAAAGGTGCACTCAGAAGCTGACACCTGTATCTGATTACTATGACAGAAAGTTAAGTAATATGTAGTGACTGGATAAAAATCGATGTAACTCTCATGACAGTGGTTAAACATGTGAAAATATCTTCAATCTGACATTCGATAACAGTGTAGGCAAAATAGAAAATTTTCCACTGATGAATACACATAAACATAAAGTCTTATCTTCAGTAAGAATGGAATATCTTCTTGGTTTATTGGCTTTCACTACTCTCAAGTCTGTGTGGTGGTCAACAGCACTCAGAATCAAAAATAAGATCCGGATTTTCAACTCCAATGTGAAGTCAGTCAGTGATACTCACTATACGGATCAGAGACTTGCACTGCGCGTCATAAACAGCATCTCAAACAAACTACAGACCTTCATTAACAGTTGTCTTCGCTCAATACCAGTCAAGATCAGATGGCCAGAAAAGATCAGCAACAGGGATCTCTGGCAATGAGCGAACCAACACAGCAGGAACCGATTGTGAAACAAATAGGCAGGAAGAAATGGAGATGGATTGACCATACTCTGAGAAAACAATGCATCACTAGACAGGCTATTGCTCGAGTGGAACCCGAAAGGGAAGCGGCGAGTCGGTCGTCAGTGCGAGGGTGAGGGTGACTTAAAGGAGATGATGTGAAGAGGAGATGGTAGCGTGTGGACAGACTCGGAGCCAGGTGAAGACTCTAGCAGAGAACCGAACTCAATGGAGACGTTTGGCTGAAGCCCTATGTTCCTCTAGGAATTAAAGGAAACAAGAATATAACAATAATAAAACCACATGAATGACAGCAACATCATCGATAAATTACTTTGTAATATGTGCAAAACATCTGACTTCATATTCTCAGTACTTAAATGTCCATTTTAATACCAAAATTTTTGTGTATAAGTTTTCCGACCACTTAAGTTTCACAGACATAACTGGAAGTATAGAGAAATTCGGTAAAGATGAAAAAAGACGATCAAGAAGGATGGGAGAAGTTCAACAATAGATCCTTGATTGGACAAGTTCACTAATGCAGTTGAAACGACTCTAGAAAAAAGTTAACTCGAGTGACAGTCTTTATCTATTTTCGTAAAAGTGCTCAAGAAGTGTGACAATATCAAATACCATACCGGTCTTTAACATGATGTAGGCATATGTAGCATTTCATCTTAGCAGCGTCGAAATTTTTCCAAGCCACTGACCTTTAGAGTAAGGGTTAGGGTCAGAGTAAGTTGACATAAAGATTGATGTCAAAGACTAGGAACTGGCAATACCCCTGGCCATAAACAACCAATCAGGGTCAAGCTGGCAATTCAAATCATGATTACTGTTCATCTGTTACGCTGTCTGTAGTCGCAGTCGCAGGACGTCTGATGGAGACAGATATGAAATATTTTACTTATTCTGTGAGAAATTTTATTCTCTAAACCAAATCAATCCTTATTTCTTATGCGCAAATGAATAATGCAAGAATATCTGATAGTGACAGCTCCTACTCTCATCGCATCGGTGTGATTTCAACACTGAGAGCGAACTATCCTGTCAAAACACCAACTCTTATATGTTTTTCAATACAATTAGCGAATTTAGTACTTCTTACGTTGTTTCACACTGACGATAAGGAACTAACTTTACAATGGGACATACTGGTTGCATTTCGACACTTACTTAATTCAGTATCTAATTTCGTAGCCAGTCACATACCATATCGCTTTTATCAGCGTCAAATGGAATTGAAATTTCATAAGATTTATTTACTGAATCACGAATACGTACGCAATTATGGTAAGTTTTCTAGTTTTAGTATTAAGTGATATAAGATGAAACTGGTTGGAGGGTTTCATCAAGAGCTGACATCATTTAGAGAATCACTGGAAAACCCGAGAGTACTTGACACATGAAGAGTCCCAAACTAGGACGAAATGGCTCTCCAATTCACCGAGGTTTTCCATCGGTTCTCTAATTGATGTCAGCTCATGATGAAATCCTCCAACTAATCAAACGAATTCCCCACAAAAATCAATACTTGAAAATAAGATGAAATCTCCAATGACCGTAATATATTCACTGTTACAAATAAACTCATTATATCCGTGGACAGTCAGAGAGCCTAGTCTACACTTAATCAGCAGTGGAAGAGGAAAAAGACCTCTATTCTTGAATCATGTCTTAGAAGTTTCGTAGTTTACGCGGAACGTCTCAGTAAAAGGTTAGTTGATGTCATAAAAAACACGTTCTTCAGATACATTAAAGTACTCATGTGAATTTTTAGATTAAAATTCTTTAACGTTGCATGCAGTTGACAAGAGTTGACTCATTTCATGATATCCAGCTCAACTTGTTGTCGTTACTTTATTCATGTAAGACGACTGTGTTCTTCCACTAGACTAAGTGTCCTATTTCTGCAGTCGGAATGTTAGGTGGAAAAGCAGGTCTTCACCACACATTTAAGTGATACATCGTATGAAATTGAAAAATTGCTTGATGACTAAGACGAGACAGCTAACAATCACTACAAAATTAAACTAAAGTTAGTATCAATGAGTTAACATTTGTTGAAGCCTTCGTATCGATTCATATAGAGTGCATCGTGATGTGTTAAGCGTAAGTCTATATGAGTTTTCCTCTGATGAAACCATTTCGCTTTACTCTGAATTACGTATTATGGATTAGTCATCTGTAGCAACAGGAAGAAAATATGATGCCTGTTGTTACTGATGTTATCAAAGTCAGCTCAGCATTAAGTGGTGTACAGAAGGAAGACAATGTGAGCAGATTTAATTATATTTGGAAGTTTAATAATACAAACAGACATCAATTGCTGAATGGTGAATCTTTATGGTTGTAAACAGCTCGTAGGCTCATTCACTGGTTGTGCATTCATTCCAAAACTATTCATAAAAGAAAAGAGAATGCGTAATGAAGTCTGCGCGGAAATGTAGTGACATATACCATTATGATTGGTTGGAAGATTTTTTCATCAACCGACGTCAGTTAGAGAACCATTGGAAAACCTGCAGGTAGTACTGGACAGAAGAAGAGTCCTACTCCCAGTTTTTCCAATGATTCTCTAACTGATGTCAGCTCATGATGAAATCCTCCAGCTAATCAAACAAAATCCCTACAAAAACCAATACTTGAATATTAATTTGATGCTCACTAACTACTGGCCCTATTCAGGCAGTTAACCGGGGGATCTAGTGGGAAGCCGTGACCAGTAGAGTACAGCAGGTTGAAGGTGAGGCAGTAACTCATCGAAGAAAACATTGGGAAGTGGTCGCGCTATGTCATCAATTAGCAGAAGTTAGAATTCATGGACTGGCTGGCCATTGGATCTGGTCCCACCGGCTTAATGGTCTGTGAACTAGTTCGCCTTGTAAGCAGAAGGTCCCGGGCTGGAACCCCGGTTGTTGCGTACTGATGAAGAGTCCCAAACTAGGACGAAACAGCTGTCCAGCACTCCCTGCTGATTGTTCATTATATGACTAGGTATTCTATAAGATTTTATTCAAATAACCACATCGAATATAAAAATGCACTGTAGCTGAATAGTAGACGGAGCAATACAGTTAAAGGTCATCCTGTGATACCTTTATTAACAGTATCCCTTCCCTTTGACCAAACATAAGTTATACAATGCATAGAAATGAAACAATATCTTCATAGAATTGATGATTAATCAACTTACTCTCTCATATGACAACGCAATTCTGTTAGCCTTGGTTTAAGTTCATCAACATCAAATTCACCTTGTGACCAAAGACGTTCAGCTATAACTGCACTATCAGGCCTATTGAGAGTAAATTAAAAAAAAGGTTAGAAGGTTGTGTTTTCAAATGAATTAACTACACTAACAATTCCTTTTAAAGATAACTGAATTTCCCGTTGTTATATAACTTTTGTGTGGATGATAAATTAACAAATTGAATTCGACTAATTACTTTGTATTGTTGTGTAATGATTAGCAAAGGTATAAGGACAAAAGATTCACGCTGGTCAGCAATGATGGCTTTTCCTCATCATGCTTCTGTCATATACTGTATGCTAGAGGTTTTATTGTGACCAGATAGATGGAAATCTATGCGATGCATAATCAAATTGTTTCATGCACTTGATCTCTCCATAGCATAAAAGAGACAACTGGAGGATTCGCCTTATTGTGCTGGATGTATTGCTATGATTAACAAGTTGAATATGTCTTCAGCAACTCAAAAGCTGTAATTCATATGCCTGTAGTGTACACTGAACCTTTGAACTTTTGTTTTAATATGTACTCCATATTTTTAGCGCTACGCTACTTGACTTCCTGTAAGTTTTGGCGCTTGCACGCTTGCTCCCTCGCTGTGCTCTTCTACAAGTACACTCTTTGAGTTCGCTACTTCTCTGGGTACAGATAAGTTGTAAACCTTTTTATATTCTTAAATTCTAATCACATTCATTATAAATATACTTGTGGTTACAGATACGCGGTGAATACTTTTTATTTCTACTTTTCACTCGTCCCGCAGTACTTGTAAGATAGGCAGAATACTGATTGAGACCTATATAAAAGAAGTCAGTCTTTTTGTAAGTGTGACAGGCAAACTCACCTAAGGATAAGGTCACGCACTTACATGCCTATGTGAGTCATTAGTCGAAGCATTCCACCTTGTACATTCCAGAACACATTCGAATGTGCCTTCAAAGAGAGAAATATGAGCAAATCAGTTCTGCGCATATTTGGCTCTTTCAAGAGACTTTGCTCCATGTCTGGTCTCATATACTTCAGACATATCAGATTTAAAATGAAACCCAAAATATTTGCTACAATAAAATTAAATCTTAACTCGGATACGTGAATTTCAATTTGTTCATTATCATCCATAAAATCGATCTGAACAAGAGCGGGTTAAGTCTATTATTATTATTATTGTTCCCTTGGGTTCCTAGTGGAACATAGGGCTTCAATTACACGTCTCCACTTGCTTCTGTCTTCTGCTGTACTTTTAACTTGCATCCACGTTAGTCCATACTGTTTCATCTCTTCTTCACACGATCTCCTCCATGTCACCCTTGGACGTCTCACTCACCACTCCCCTTTCGGGTTCCACTAGAGGGCCTGACGCGCGATGTCGCCTAGCGAGTGTCCAACCCATCTCCACTTTCTCCTGCATATTTGTTGAGCGATTGGTTCTTGTTTTGTTTGTTCCCATAGTTTCTTGTTGGTGATTCTTTCCGGCCGGCCATCTGATCTTCGGTATAGAGCGCAGACAGTTGTTGATTAAGCTTAAGTCTAGTCGAGGTTATTTAAAATGCATTCAGGGTTTTCAGATTATCTTGAGATACCAAATTATGATGATGGATCAACCATCATATGCTGCAAAGGTGCTAAAATTATTCACTTGTCGGTGATCAATGTAGTCACCATGAAAGGAAACATTCACATGGTCAGCCAAATGACGTATTAAGCAGTTCGCTAAACGTCTACGCTTATAACAAATTTAAGCCGCATACATTACAGTGATGAATAGGTCCAGTTAACATTCTGTTTATGTCACATCAACAAATGACAATCAACCTAGAATAGTCATATTTGAATTTGAAATCATGCAGTATCATCATGTTTTAAGAGCTAAACATCGTTGACAGTCAAAACTACAAATTCATTACATAGAATAAACAGTCCTCCGTTCTACAATACCTTCAACTTCAGAGAAACATTTTACAAAAAAAACAGACAATTATCGTTATCAGTTACAAAATACAATCATTCACCACAAAAGTTATTCACGAATGGTGTATTTTTTCATGCCCTTGGAAGTAAAGACAGCAATACTCACCATGAACGTGTGAAAAGATTCGACTCATCCACATATTCTCCAAATAAAATTGCTTCTCCACCAACAACCAATTGTTGTTCGTCTTCAGTACCTTGGACAATTAGACAAATAGGATGTGATTATGTAGCAATTTGGACGCTGAACGTTATAAAATAAGCCTAGTTCCTATAAGTACTGCGAAGGAAAGGATATATCTGAGTAGTCAGTATCTATCATGATCGATTAATGATGGTTTAATAAGCAGGCAACTGGTAGTGATTGTATAATGCCAGCCACTATGAAACTGCTACTTTTCCTTAAAGACACGAACTAATTAAATTGTGGAAAACATACGGATAGATCACTTGGGTCCAAAAAAGGACAGAATGTTATGCTTCTAGTAAACTGTTTGACATTTGAACAAATATGTTGCGATCTTCAAAGAAAGTGTGAACAGGCATTGGACACTTGTAGTACAACCCTGTAAAGATAAACTATTATGATGGGAATAGAGTATCAAAATAATCACCACATCAGAATGGACTTCTTTTTGGACCAGAAACTGTTAAACTACGACCGACACCCAGACTCTTCAACAGTGCGCAACCATAACCACTGCGGAAATCGAAATATACACCTTCAGATTAAGAATCCAGCCTGTTGATCACTCAGCCAATGTTCTAGAGTCTAACGACGCATAAATTCTAACTTCTGTCACTTTGGGATATAGCTCTCCTACCAACGAAGACCAATAATAGAGCCGACCCAACCGTTCACGATTTTCAAACAGAAATTCAGAACATCCATACAATAGGCACTAATGCCCTGGAGACTGATGTTCAAATTATAGGTTATGTAGGGATTTAAATAAGCAGTGTGGTTGATACCTAAGTGTACACTGTTATTATTTAGACAAAGCTGATGAATTTCTTGAAAGTTAAATGCTCGATTTGTGGAAAAAAGAACCCCCATTTATTGTACGTCATCTGAATCAGTCTTATACTCAAGATTATGCAATTATTAAAAATATCGCCCTTTAGGAGTTGAATTAACTACAACATGACGTTTTAAATGAATATAACTGTGAACTGAGGCGCTTACTCAATTGATTTTCAGGATACATTCTTTTTCGGTAGCATTATTTGCTAAGAAGCATCTGCCATCTAAGATAATTCGAAAGGTCATATAGCGTATAAACTCTCTGGAATATATATGATACTACATCCAGGATATTCGACGATTTATGAGATGAGCTCATAAGTCTTTTTACTTCCTCTGCGGATAAACATTTGAGAGAAACAGAGTGCGTCGGTGGCACAGCGGTTAGGATGCTCGCCGAGTATGCACATGGTCCGGGGTTCGATCCCTGGCCACCGACGCATTCCTTTACCCCACTAAGCCAGAAATAAAAAAGCTGGTGAAGAGGAAAGGTTGGGCATGAGGCTGGCTAGCAACCCAATCCCGTAAAAATAAGCACCACTTCTACCGAAACTTCAAGCCTCTAGCTTGAAGCCGCCCTATGTTCCACTGGGAACGTAAAACAATAAAAAAAATACAATCAGAAGAAGTTCTAAAGACACAAACGAGACTGGCAGGACAAATGCAGAGAAAATGATCGAAATAAAAATGAAGCACATCCGTTTTCACACTTATCCTCAGTATTTGCTTACCTTCGAATGCTCCAGGATCACATTCATAGTAATCATACCAATCACCAGAGAAATTAACATTGTTGATTAGCCAGCATGACGACAATATAACTCGATAACCATCTGATGTGATAGATTTCACAAGTTGTGGCCAATCTTCTGCCTTTCGAACATGCATCACAGTAGCATTACTCGGCTGAAGGAAAGAAAAATAGGAAGTCAGTTGTGGAATTAGTAGAAGCATGAATTGTGTGTGTGTGTGTGACTTGACAACTTGATATGATATACGAAGCTGACCTGAGTAGTTGAATGATTTCAAAGGACTGATGACAAATGTTGCGCAGATATAGATCGACGGATTTATTATGATAAGTAATTTAAGTGTGTAAGCATACAGTGGAGTCATCTACTCTACAACGTGAGACTTATTTGAGAATACATTTTGAATCCAAAATCTATTCATATACCCCCACTACATCACAAAGGCAGTAAACATGCTTTCAGGTCACTGTGTCGGTGAAATTTCACTCGAACAATGTGATTATCATGTGTTTGATGAGAAAAAAGTACAATTCAAAAATGTATAGGTTCCAACACCAACATGAATCTCCTCAGACACATGAACCTCAGTCGAACTAACACAGACGATTATTAGATGACAAAATGGGGAGCTGATTATCTTCTGAAACAATTCTGAACACTTCGAAAAAATCCCTCTGCGATACAAAGATTTCAAGTCCCTGGTATTTATAACTCAGTCAATGGAAACCCCTTTAATTCGTCCTTCACATTTCTAGCCTCACATCGGATGGAATTTTCATCTCGTAATTGAATGATAAACGCTTTCGAACGGGTGACAATTTGCATGAGGAGGATTTAACTGTTTCAATGCCTGTTAGCTCCCAGTTAGACTGTACTAAGATGAACAGCTTTCTATCAGGAGTCAGTAAATAGTCTTTGTCTAATGGTCTTAAACTAAATCCTTCCAAATGTCAGACTGGTAATTTCAGTTTCTGATATAAAAGAAAGTTAAATGAAGCTGTTAATTTCCATGACTGTTGCAAAACTGATGATTTTGACATAGAGATCAAGTCTGATGTTAAGTATCTTGGACTAATTCTTTTTTCTCATCTATCCTGGTCTTCTCATGTCTCAGCGATTTCTAAAAAATATTCTGTCTGACATTTTACATTGAGAAGGCACTCAGGCATAACTCAAACCCTCCTCTTACAGTTTGTGGACTCTTCCATCTTACCTATTCTTCTTTATTGTTCACCCTTATTCTCTCCTAGTTGGCTTAAAAATGACTATGTCACACTTTGTAGAACTCTAAAGACTTTCATTAGGGCGAGTGGTATCCTATCTCATTCTGCCTTATCGTTGACATCACCACTAATGTTAGGCATTTCATTTCATGCAATAGATTTACCAAAAGGATTTTGTCAAACTGTGAGCATCCACTTTCCCCGCAGCAATCGTCTTGTACCCCCTCAAGTAGAACAAGAAGTCATTTCGAAAGACTTTACGCGCGCACGTCTAGTTATAAGTACTGGTTTTGGAATAATGTAGATTTTTATTATGAGGTAGGCGATATTCTTTTGTTTTCACAACCACTATCCCCTTATTTCCGGAACATTTCTCCTTTAAGTATAATTTCTTACATTCTATACACTCTGTCAACTGTCAAAACCACGAACTACAAGCGAAATCAAATGAATAACTGTCTGTTACCGAGAATAAACTCGATGATCTTCTGCACAATCTTTGAATACATGTGTGACGGTAATCTTCAGGAGACAAAATATTAATGAAAAGTAACTATTAGTTCTAAGAAACCTTACTCTAAAGTTAAAAACGTCAGTGTAACAAAATATTACATAGATCAATGTAACAGAAAGATCGCGTATTGAAAACCAGCACTAGCTTACCGGACAGCTGTTTCATCCTAGTTTGGGAACCATCGCCAGTAAGCACTCACCTCCAGGGTCCGAACCCAAGACCTTCCGGTTACAATGCAAGTTCGTATACAATTCAGCCACTGGGATCCGATTCAGTGGCTCATGAATTCTGATTTCTATCAATTCATGATACAGCGCGACCCCAACCAATGTCATCAGTGGAACATCCATTCTCATACGTGACTGGATGAACCTCATTGGTCACTTTTTCTCACTAGAACTCTAGGAGACTCCATCCTGTAGCAAGTCACTAGTGAGCACCAGATTAATTCTCTATAGTTGGTGTGTAACGATTGGCTTTGTTTTGCACGAGTTGATCACGGATTGATGTCAGTTAGAGAACCATTGAAAACGAGGCAGTACAGTGGGTGCGTACTACCGATGATTCCCAAACTAGGATGAAACAGCTGTCCAGTACTCCGGCACTGGTTTTCAATGGTTCTCTAACTGATATCAATCCTTGATCAACTCGTAGAAACAAAACCAATCCTTACACATCAACTATAGAAAAAAGAAAGATCGCTTGAAAAATCCCTCCTATACGATCTAATCACTATGTTAACACTTAATGGGACGTTTCAAATGACTCTGCAATTATTATTATTATCACGTTCATTCTCACCTTAGATTGTCTGCAAGAAGTTGGTCACAGAGATTGGTTTCCTGCCCTCAGACCACGAAGAATGGATTTACTAAGTAAAACTCTATGTGGCAGGAACTTACTACCTCCTATGAATCACCTGAAGTTATTCCAGTTATAATGAAACAATATACAACCAAAGATATTTCCACAACTACGGACATTCAAAGAAGACTAGTTGTTTAAAAGAGGGATCTTAGTTTTACACCGAAAATCACCCACATTATTCGAAAAGGTGAAAGCATTCACTTACACGATAGCCATTCTCGTAAACATCCTGCCAAACAACTGGTGTAACAGCATATCCCTCCGGTTGAACTGATTGAATTACTTTAGTAAGATGATCAAAATAGTATGATTCAAGTTTTCCAAAGTCATCACCGAAATTCATCTCGTTCATAAAATTCAAAACTTCGGGATTTGACTGCCTATTATAAGAAAAAGTTTAATGAATTTTGATCACCAATCTGTAAGCATTGGTAAGTATTACAGCGCTAGGGCTGTGATTAGAACTTTTCAATGCTTACATATGTGAGGAGGTGTTGGGGGTGTTTCCAATTTAAACCTCTATTCATTCATTTACCAGATGAAAGTGTTCGTTTTCCAGAATGACAACTATCTTGGATGACTGGAACAATCACTCAGGTATCTGATAACTTTGTAAGGGGTGGGCGGCGTCAAAATTTTTAAAAACCCCCACCAGTATTTGCTTCTTCAAACATAGTTAACTATAATTCCATACTGAAATGTAACTCCTTGCTCCTTCCGCTGTAATACTTCTTATTATGGGATAAACCAACTATTCATCTGTTACTCAAATCCATGAACGCCAAGAACAGCATTTTCAGTTTTAATAGGAGTTCGGCTTCTGCGGGACAAAAGGGTTCATGCACGTGTTGAAATTCATATTCCATGTTTAGTAAACTTTCATGAAATAAGTCAGTTGCCCGATGTGGTGTTATTTTATGTTATTGATCTATTAGAATGAAACGTTCTCATGGAGATCATCCAAGTAACACACAGCAGGAAATTCAACACTTAAAAAAACCATGAAGCTCTTAAAGGATTCCTTGAAGTGTGCCGTTGAACTAATTTTACTGTTAATACCCACTTAAGAATAGACAAGACGAAATCTTACCAACAAGAATATGAAACGTCATTACCACCTAAGTGAATGTATCCTTCGAAGAATATTGAAGTAATTTCTTTGTAAAACTCCTTGAGGAATTCAAATGTCGTCTCATTTGCAGGGTTGAATGGACCAGTTTCTCCATCTGGTGCATCTCCACTGTAACAGTCTGTTCGAGCCCCTGGATAACCATTTTCCCATGACTTTGTGTGACCTAAAATCAGTAACAAATCAGGAGAAAAAGTCAATTTTTCCATTTTAAATGAAAATTATTCGTAGAAGTCTGAGGACTAATGTGGAATGGTTTACGTCAGTGTGATAACTGAGAAACGCCACAATGATATTCCAATAATAACACAGAATATCAAACTGATCACTTACTCGGAGTATCGAACTCCACCATCACACGTATCCCACGTAGTCTGGCATACTCAATCACCCGAACAACATCTGCATTTTCATAAACATAGATCTGTGGATTATACGCACCCTATAGGGGGGGGGACAAGAGATGAGAGTAAATATGACCAATGGAATACCTTTAAAGACAGCTGAGGATATGAAGAAGAGACGTAAGGGAATGAGCTGTCATCTGTCATATGCCAATGGAATACATTCATTTTAACAATCGCCATAGCATCCTAAACGAGTGTGAAGTATTAATATAAGTAGAAGAACAACAAGGAAGAGAGTGAGACTTACAATGAACTTCTCAATTTCATCGACACTAATGTAATGTCTGGCAGTATCGACTAGAAATCCTCGGTGAATGAATCTTGGTGAATCTTCGATACTATATTCATTTATTACAAGCTATATGAATAGGTCGACGTTATTATCACTATTATTATTTCACTGGACTCACAGCTCCCCATTTACTCCTATGCACCAGTTGTATAATTGTCTGTAATGCACGCAACGTTCCCCATACTTCATTCGATTGAATATCGATTTTCTCATCCATTATACTGATTGTATCTTCAGTGGTTTGTTAGTGAGTTAGTTAGTCATGATGATGTTGGGGTGAAATGAACCTACATGATTCATCCATATATTCACTTGGCCATAATTTATTCTCTGACTCATCACAACCCGCGTCAATGACAATATTCAATGTGCTAATACTACACGAGACTCCTTCAACATTTGACTTTTGTAGTTGTCTGGCTAGAAAACGTTTGTTGAACACTTTCAATGCTTCTTTCAGTATATAACATGATGGATAATCGTGTTCAGCGGAAAGTAATTCAGCTAAGCTGCACAATGATTCACCCACTTCATGTTTTAATGGTCTTGGCATTAAGGAATTGACGGTGTAATGAGAAACTGTGAGGAGTATGAAAGTGATCAAATGGACAACCGTTATCATGTTGAGTTCGCTGTTAACTAAATGTGAGGATTGTTTCAATATATATGATTACATATCTATATCTTCTGGCATGTCTTTATTTTTATTTGCTGTTTGTATGTCTCTATGTGAGTGTGTCTGGCTGCATTCAGTACTGCCATGAACACGTTACGTCATTTTCGTGAAGGTGACACTAATTTACCAATCATAATATTAGGTGCAGTTATGTGACGCTGTTCAGAGATACGAAATACTGTCTCAAACATGATTTGAATTTCTCCAGGTTTAACACAATGTCACAGGACACCTATTCACATCAGCATAGAGTATCTTTGAACCACCTACCCAATACGGTTATTGGATGAAGTCAATGGAGATAGGAGGCGAATATGCTGAGCTGATAAAAGCCTTCTTATTGGAGTATGTCTGTATGCGAAGGTGAATTAACCTCCCCCCCCCACACCTCTCTTTCTGATGCTGTTGTGTTCTCTGACTTGGTTGGCTGGTTTAATGGCGTGACAACACCTTCAGCTTTTATGTCAGTATGTGAGATTTACATAAGCCATTGGTGTAAATCTTCCTTGCTATTTGAAAACTCCTTATCTCTTGCCATAACAGACTTGGTTAACAGCATTTGGTTGCCTTTCAAACCGACGCATTGTGTAATATGCAATGACAATAAGGATATATTGTGTTAGTATAGTTCTACAGTTTAAGAGAATTGCGTCACTTGTTAGATATTAACTCATGATTCTGTTGCTGTTAGTGATGATAACGTCCAGTAGACATCTGTTAGATTTGTTAAATAACTAATGGTCATGGTACGTTTTCCATCCACAAATTTGTTCATCTAATTACTTCAATAAGTAGACTACACCGTAGTTCTACTTGTATGATGTGTTAATCGTTTCATAGTGCTGGAACTTTTGAATTAATTCGTGAATAACCCCCATGCGGATATTAGTGTGAAAACAAAACACGTATTTTGATGTAGTTGTGTATTTGTGAAGCTTTCTTTGCCCATTAATAGGCAACATCTTCACCGGGTGCTTCAATTTGAAGTGAGCTTTTAAGATTTCTCCACGAGTCTATTAGTCATCTCCCCTGGTGAGTGACCCTGAACGTGATTGGTTAATTTGTGTGTTTTCACACCCTCCAGGCTACTTGTATTGCAACTGATTGTTTTGTTGACCTGAAATTTGACCCTGTGTATTTGAGATTTCCTTCTTATCGATTGGTAAATTTTGTCTGTGTCAACGTGTCTATTGATTGATGATGCACTGGAATACCAGTAGTTCAGCGTAGTTCGGCGAAGAGTCTATTTTCGGCAAATTCATCCAATTACCTGCACAATCGCAATTATATATACTTATTTTTGTATGTGTGTGTGTACCTTAGGTTTGCCAGATATGAATAGTGGTTGTTGTGCGTCGGTGGCATAGCCGTTAGGGCGCTATTCACGTGGTCTGGAGTTCGATCCGCGGCCGACTTTACTTTGCTTAGTCAGAAGTAGTGCTGGTGAAGCGTATTGGTTGGACATGAGGCTACCAACCCCGTCCTGTAAAATAAAACTGCTACAGCAACGTCAAGCCACTGGCTTGAAGCCCTATGTTCCACTGGGGAACGTGAGGAAAAAAAAGGTAATTGTTTACATAATCAAAATAGCACCAGAGACTCTACGCCATCGCCACTCTTAACACATTTTCAAAAGGCCGCATTCCATGTAAGAATTTCCAGGAAAATTTGCTGTCTGGCAGAATTATTCTTATTAGAAAGACAGCAGAGACACCAACTATATTCCGGCATAACACCTGTACTTTATGACCTACTTTCATATGAAGAGCTTTGATACAGGTGCGAATTATCTGTCATAATTACGGCTTTTAATTTCTTTCTTAACTAACATTGAACTGTTACTACTTTCCTATTCCACTGTATACTACTCACTGATAATAAGTAGTGTGGAGTGATATATTGTTTTCTCTTTAATCACCCAGGTGCCATAATTCGCCGTTTCCATAGAATTGCATCTCAATTTAAGTGTAAGCATTCTCTTTTCTCATCAATATAATTGTTAGGCTGTCTAGTTGTTCGCCCTATATAGCCAGCTTTCGCCACAAGAGCAAATACATTTGTAGATACACACAGAAGTGGCACAGCTGGTTAGCTTGTCAATCGCTTGAGTAATCATAATTGGTTGGTTGGAAAATGACAACAGAAGTAGTACTATTAGTATTATTATTAGTAGTAGAAGGGGTGGCGTAATGGTAGAAGACAAGTGACTTGGTAACGGATTGTTCATTAGGAATTCGACACAAACCTATGGGGAAATTATGTACACCTTTTCTGAAAATCAATCGTCGTTTGCACAGATCTTTGGCATTGTGCTGCTTCTGCTCTTCCTTTGTCTTGTGTTTCTTTGCCTTCTTTTCGTGTCTCTCATGTTTCACCATAACACGCTGGTTCATTTTCTTTCTCTATGATGTCAAATCTATCTCTCTGCTGTTTGATGTTTTTGTGTCGATGAACGTCTGTTTGTATACTACTGATAAACCCTGTCAGTAGCACACACCACATTGTTAGTGTTAGTATTAGAAGTGATAGCGGTAGTAGAATTAATAATGACGACAATAATACCAGTTGTTATACTACTATTTTAGTAATTATTAGTGACAGTAAGTGCGATGGCCTGCTAGAATCACTGGGCTAACTGAATTTCAATACAATATAGCGCATAAATTTTCTCTATATTTCTCTTTGTTATAACCAGCCAATTATGTTCATGATTGGCTAAATGTACTCATTGCTCATATTTTTAACTGGCTTTCAACCTACGGCTGCTCATTTCTCTGTGAGGAAAGCAAAAACACCACAAGGGATTACTACATATTTTCAGATTGAACGGTATTGTATCCCATGAGGTACTGCAGATTGCTGCTTCACCTGAAGGTCCTGGATGATTTGAAAATATTGTGCAATAAACTACGCTGAGAATTCTTTGGCGAATAAAGCTGTTATTATTAGTATTAACATCGGTAGAAGTAGTGGTATTGTAGCGGTGTAATACGGACAATGTGTTCCGACGGAATATTATTCTCACATATTCCCATAGTTGAAATGCCGCATTAGCAACAGAATAGGATTTATCTATTTAAACAATCCACTTCATTTCGTTTAATGGAAACCAAAATCACAAGCTCAGGGATTGGTTAAATAATATAAACTCTATGTGCACAAATAGGGGTTTGTTCAATTGAAAATATACCTTTGCTTCCGTGTTTTACTTTATGCTGTTACAGTATTAGCACGCGTATATTAAGAAAATGGTATTAGCATCATTGGGACTACTTTTATGATTGATAGTAGTATAAATGTTAGTAGTAACATTCGCATATTACGAGTAGTGTTGCGTGTGCTACTGACAAGATTTATCAGTAGTATAAAAACGAACGTTCATTGATTCAAACTTATCAAACAACAGAGAGATAGATTTGACGTCACACAGAGAGGAAATGAACCACTGCACTGCGGTGAAACATGAGAGACACGAAAAGAAGACAAAGAAACACAAGCCAAAGGAAGAGCAGAAGCAGCAAAATGCGGAAAATCTGTGCAAATGACGATTGATTTTCAGAAAAGGTGTACATAATTTCCCTATATGTTTGTGTCGAATTCCTAATAAACCCTGCCTTACCAATTCTTTTGTCTCCTTTCATGCGTTACAGTAGCATAAATAACGATATTGATTTTGTTGAGAATTTCTTTTGAGTATATGTTTTATTAAAAGTGTTTACTTGAAATTTGGTCTCCAGTTTTATCACTTTGTTCTACTTCGATTTGAGAAAACTCTTTCATCAATATCTCATGATTATGCTTACTTTGCTCACACGCTTAATAACAACAAAAGAAGTTATGAGATATGAAAGATTGATCATTGAACGCAGAGAATTGAACAGCGGACTTTTTAATTATTCTGTTAATTTTCAACTCTCATTCACACATAAGACATATCTATATATCATGAAATTAATATTTGGACTTAGATTAAATCTTGCATAGATAAAATATACTATGTGAAAATTTTTTAATGTTCAAGGTTCAATGACTTCTTGAAAATACGAACACTGTTATCGTTTTTTTCATTTTGTTTAAATCAGTGTTATGTTGAGAGGGGGATTCATTTTAAATCTGAAAGTAGCTTTGATTGATGTTATAATTTAAGACAGTTTTGTAGATCTTCACTGTGTCAGTTTCATGTGGATACCTCATATCAGCCTGCCATCAGACTTACAAAATGCTCACCCTTTCGACATAGTTTGCTTATCTATACTTCAATCGACAAAGGCCTCTCTAACTGTCACCTTTTCAACTACACAACATCAGCATAATTTCTTCCGTTAAGTCATCTAATTATATTACCGTTTGATTACACTTGGAATCCTGGTTGCAAAGTAACCCTTCATATAGTCATAAGTAGTCAAGATAATGTGGATTGAAGAGAATCCGTTTCTGGCTGAGAAGACATTATGTTTGATAAAGAGGTAAGTGGATTACAGCTGTCTTCACGTACATGATATTTGTCTTCTAAACAGTACAGCGGATCATATCATTTCTATTTAAAGACTGTTTCACAAAGTGCAATAACTTAGATATTGAACACCATATTCTTCCGCTTATCTGTCTAAGACCTAATTTAATTTATATTTTGATTATACCTTGAAACCACACAGTATTTTCAGTACAAGTGTGGAATTTTCAGCATGCGATATCGGTCGCCCAAATTTTGCAGGCCGACCATTGATATCAGGTGTTATTCCATCACAGAATAACTTTATCTGGCAAAAACACACTGTGATACAGTACTATTTCTTTACTGATGAAATTTCCAGGGAAGTTCATCCTTTATAGTCATGGTAAGTACTCACATAAGCTCTTCCAGATTTTATTTATATAACTCTATTATTTTCTGTCCTTTGATTTTATTGGTAGTGATATCTCCCACTTATCTGGTATTAATGCTGCCTCGTTCCTGCTGTACATTGCAGCCTGCCCTAATAAACGACGTGTTGTGGCCCAGGGTGGTATACTTCAGTCTTTCTTTCGAAATGCTGCCATACGGGCACGCGTTCATAGCTTCCCTCTGCCACGTAAGTTATATTCATTTCCTTCACAAGACTGGGGTGTCACTCAAATCTGGTGCTTGCAACCAGACCGGCTGGCACACAGATTTCCCTAAGGAAACTGAAAATCTCTAATTCCAAACCAAATGGTTCATATGGACTACAGAATCTAAAAGGATCGAACAGTATATAAACTTATTCCGGTCACTGTCAGCCATGAGAAAACAAACCCTTATGCCGCTCTATCAACTTGTGGATCAAATTTCAAGCCACATGTTCCGGAATTGTCCCCTTAAGACAGGTTATCTGCTTTGGTTTGTGCGTTCGGACAGTATACTAGTCCTCGTACAAACTACTGGAATGTTCTGTGAAGAATCTCCTGGTGTCCATAATGTACCAAACTTGTATTTTAATAACTATAATAATAACAATTTGCAGTACATTCAAACCTACAAATTCACTGAGAGGAAGCTCTGTGTACTGAAGGACTATTCTGATCAAATTATATAGGATGGTTTAATCTACAAAATGCTCTGCAACAAATGTGAGTTCGACTAAATAGGTTGGATTAGTAGTTCAGTGCACGTCCGGTTACTGGAACATAATAATTTAACTAGATGTGGAATGACTGACCCCAAGAAGATGAGTAATTTAGAAACAAACTCAGCAACTAATTCCATATTATTTTGTTTATTAGATATATCACACAGTGAAACAGTATTATTTACTGGATGACACAGTTTCGAACAAAATTTATTAATCATAATCATATCATCATTGTGATCACACGACTTTTAAACTTGAGTTTTATAGTTTTCTTTGTTTTCTCCTATTTGTCGTGGGGTAGTAGAATTTTCCAGATATCTGCGTGAACAGGTGTTGAATCATTCCTATTACACATTTTTGCAGTTGATTCGATAAACAAAGCTTCTGTTATCAATCTCTCCCTATACCCTGTGACATTAGATTTTAAAACTGTCATCCTATCCCATCACTATTGTATGGTTGTGTGTGACTGCATGTAGTGCTTGATAGCTGAACTATTCTCTAGATTTCTTATCTCATTCGGGTCAACCAATCTAGATTTTGCTGCTAGGTTTTTATGTTCAGCTAGTCTGACTGCCCCTGTTCTACCAGTTTGACCTATGTATTTGACCTGACAATCATTGCAGGGTATTAGATAAACTAAATTGTTTTGTTTAATGGGCTCCACAGTCAGGATCCTTTAACCGACAAAGCTTGTTTCTAATTGAGTTTGTGGGTTTGAATGCCATTTTTATTCCTGCCTTGTAAGGAATTCTGCGTAAGGCTTCCGAGGTTCCTTCCTTGTATGGAATTACTACTGATGATTTAGATTCCTTATTGTTGGTGTCGTCATTAATATTATTATTATCACTACTATTATTATCATTATTATTGTTATTATCACTATCGCTACTATCATTATTTATTTTATTTTTACATTTCCTTACATATTTCTTGACTAATTTATCCGGGTAATTATTAAGTTTCAAAGCTTCTTTTATGTGTATCAGTTCCTGTTTTAGATTTTCTTTGGTACTACTTAGTTTTTGTGCTCTGTCATTTAAACATTTCACCAATCCTATTTTTACTGACATAGGATGGGATGATCGGAAGTCTAAATATCTGTTTGAGTGTGTGGATTTCCTGTAAACACTAGTGTTTAACTTCCCATCTTCTTTCCTTTTTACGTTGCAATCTAACATTGGGAGCTCCCCTTCCTGATTTTCCAATTCATAAGTGAATTGAATTGCTTCAACCTTCGAGTTGATGTGTTCGAAAAACCTATCTATATCTTGCGTTCTCAGTACAGTGAATGTGTCATCTACGTATTTCCACCATACTTTTGGGGTGGGGGTGAACGTTTCAATCGCTATGCTTTCCCACTTATCCATGAATATATCTGCTACATTTGGGGATATTGGTGATCCCATGGCAACTCCTTCAGTTTGTTTGTATATTTCACTCTGGAATTTAAATACTGTGGAAGTCAGGCATAGCTGTACTCCCAGCATTATGTCCTCAAGTGGCACTTTTGTCCTAAGTTCGAGGTCTTGGTCAGAAATGAGTTCGTTTCTGACTGCCTCCATAGCCATATTTATTGGTATACGTGTGTATAAACTGACAATGTCAAAACTAACCATTTTCTCTTCATTATCTAATTTTAAATTATCTAATCTGTGTTTTAGTTCAAAAGAATTAGTTAGTCTAGACTTCGAGTGGATTTTTGGGGGATTTAATACCATGGCTAAATATTTAGATAATTCATAAGTAGGTGAATTTCTCAAATCAACTATAGGCCTAATAGGGTATCCTGACTTATGAACTTTAACAACACCATACATCCTACTGGGGTTATTAGTTTTGATCATTAAATTAAATGAAATAAACTTAGCAACTGCAATACATGCATTGAGACATGGCCACACAGTAGAGTGGGACAGAGTTAGAGTTCTAGAAATTAAAATAGTTCACAGGATGAAAAGGTAAATCGCTGAATCCTTGGTCGTCAAATCTACGCCGAACATGTGCAATGCAGATGGCACAACACCAATACCAGAGATATAGAAAATAGTAATGCTTACACAGTCAAAGGATAATAAAGAGTTCAGCCATTTAAAGAGGTTATATATGAGTGCCTCGACAGAATTATGAGCAATAAAATGTGCTCATCAGCAAATGAATAATACTGTATCATTGTGTATTTTATCAAATGGAATTGATATTTGATAAAATTATGCTCTACCACAGTGCCAAGATTCTATTCTAATATCAGTGTGGAGCCTAAAGTATGGTGAAGAACATGTGAAGGGTAGGTTGTGATGAACTCTGATTTTAATGGTAATATTTCAATATAAAACTCATAAAAAGAGCACGCCAAAAGTGAATTCTAGCCGAATCGATAATGATGCATTAACTTTTGTTTAATGTTTAGATCAAGTGACATCTTTTCCACAAGAAGATCCCAACTAGTGGGACGAATCAAAGAAATCATGTTAAGTTTACAATTCCATCTTGTGTGACTTACTGGTCATCTTAGAATCTCTACTGCTAAGCTATCCATTCTACAACAACTGACGGATAACTGATTCTGGAAATAAATTGACTAACCGTACAAGTGGCTGGTAGTCACCCTGAATATAGCATTTTTACAGAAGATACTATTCATGAGCTGTTAGATTCTACCGCACTGACTGAATGGCCAATGGGCTTTCCTTTTAAGCAGAATTTCCTGAGTTCGACCCCTGGTTGGGTGGTGGATGAGTACTGCAAACAAATACAAGACAGTAGTCTAATACTCCCTGATTCTCTATATGATGTTGTAGCGGTAGGTAATTCCCCAGAATTATTGGCCACAACATTCACCGTTGAACATTGGATGCTGACCCTCACTGTTTAAATCATCTTGTTTAGCTGAATGCTTCTGGTCAGGTCTCCACGTTATTTGGTACGCCATCGTGTCACGTTCGTTCGTTCGTTCGTGCATGATCCCTAGCTAGTTAAGCAATCATCTTGCACTCCGATTTGGTCCCAAAATGTAACTCGTAATTTGGACGATCAATTCTGGTGTTTTACCTTGCCCTTGGTCTATGCGGAACAAAAAACTATAGAATTTGTGGGTATTAGATCTTGCGTTAGTATATCTCGTACTATCCGTGAACGTCAATACCTTTGGTTTCTAAAATATCATTCCATAACCAGATTTGTAATGAACCCACATTTAAAAACTCACTAAAGTGTGGAAAATATTCAAAAAATTGAGAGGATTTATATCCCACATAGTTGTTCTGGGATATTTTGGGTTTTCTGGGCTGAATAGCTTTCATGCAAAGCTTTTATCCACTTTCTGAACAATATCTTCGCCTCTGATTTAAAATGAAAGCTGAAATGGTCGCAAAGTCCCGATCCCGAAGAACACAACGAAACTAAGGAGGAGTATAAAGCACTTTAACTGACTGACAATGTTTCTCCAGTGATGACCTTATTCGACTTTCATCAAACATAATCAATAAGCGATTAAATTAAAAAAAATTGAACTAATAATCCAACTTATAATCTATTTTTCATTAAAATGAAATCACCGGAAACTCTATGTCGATTTGGAAGCATTTTAAATTGTAAACTATTGAAAATTGAATCATTGTAAGGTTTGTTTAAATGAGCCTTTTTATATACATCTGGTGAAAATAATTGAGTAGATGGTTTTTCACAGACTATCGGTAGTTCAGTTATATTCAAGTTGAATAAATTCTCTGGTCCAACTCCAGTTAGCATACGATGTCGACCGAATTGACGTAGTATAGCATTTGTTTTAAATTGGATACGGTTTTCTATCTGATCCTGATAGTCAGTCTGTAGGGGGAATTTAAGAAACATTATTGTTATATGTCATTAAGGAGGATTAGAAAGGCTGAAATGCATAAATATGAGTGAACCTGTGGATCGTCTAGTGAATGTGTTCATCTCATAATCAAGTAAGCTTATGTTTTTCGCTTTCTAAAGTCAGCTGTGATTAAGAATGCTACATTTAGGGTGGGTTTCAGTTAGAAGCATTGATCTATCCATAAGTAATCGCACCAATAGCTGAATCATATTTTCCCCCACCACAGTCCACATGGAATAGGAATTCGAAATATTGTGTTTGTATGGACCCAGAGACGAGTGAATAATGAAAAAAGTGTGAATCAAACCTGCCAGCACAAAATTGAAAGTGAGGTTGACATTGCAACACTTAAAACTACAAAAGGAGAAAGAAAGGGTGTGTTAAGCTCTACTCTAGAACACTTGATCGACTCCTATCGCTTTACCAACCCTGACCATGATTTTAAGATCATCTGTCGAATTCATGCTAACTTACCAGCCATGGTTTCTTCATTATAAACTTCTAAATACAGTGTAGACCTCAACCATTCATGAAGTTAAGCTAGACATTTGTGTACAAAAGATGTATGTTAGAGTCCTATTTGTGCCTTGGCAGGAAAGGGATAAACATTTATTTTTCCTTTTGTTTATTCAGTTAATCTAATATGTACCTTCCCCCCACCACCACAATTATTATTGTTATTCACACTTTGAACCGTTTCCAGTATTGTTTCACTTATCCCACTTGCCATACTAAATCCAAAATTACTATTCTATGCAATGTTGATGTGAATTTCTCCCGAAAGAAATCCGAAACGATAATCCAAATTATAGATTTAACCACACGTAGAGTGACGCGTAAAGTCCGAAATACAGGATATTCTGCAATACGGTACTTTATTACATAAAAATAGATATATAATATACAAACCTCAAAATGTGAGGTGTCTGTGGCTAAATGCCGTCAAATGCACAACCACTGTGCAGTCAATAAGTAAAAACAGCAATGCTGTGTCAAGGTCGATCCACGTGTCGGTTCAAACGGCCCGCGGATGCCAAGCAAAGAATAAACAAATATGAACAAACAACTTTCAATAGTAAAGCATACACTATAGGGTAAGGTCAGCAAATAATGTTTAAGGAGAAGAAAAATAAGAACTATACATTAATAGAATGATAATAGAACAAGTAATTTAACTGCAGTTGTAAGCAAATGTCATTTTTATAAATTAACATATAAAAATCATACTACTTACTAATGGCAAGTAGTATAATGTTGAACAAAGGAAAGATCGAGAATGAACAGGTAGGAAAGGAATTAACACCGCCCCCTCAAAACCAGCCTGGTTTTCCCTACTCTACCTGCTAGTAAGACACAGAAATGGTACAATTTACTCTCGCCACATCTGCATCCACTATTCAGCTATATATCCTACAAAGTGCTTATCTCTCCTCAATACCTTCTAATAGGCAAACCTTACGCACATCTCGGTTAACTATACCCTTCGGTGTCTTGATATCCACTTTTCTGACATGCCCATCACAGCTTGCCGTAATACCTGTAATTATTCCCATTGACCAACGATTGCGAGGTGAAGGCTCCGCAGTCACTAGTACTAGGTCTCCCACTTGTAAGTTTCGATGTCGTTGAACCCGCTTTGCACGCGATCGTAAGGTCGTCAAGTACTCCCGCTTCCACCGTCTCCAAAACTTATCGGCAAGGAGTTGCCCTTGTTTCCATCGTCGTGAATAACGTCCACATAAACTAACGTCGATTTCAGGAACCTGTTCAGGATTTCTTGATAAGAGAATATGATTTGGTGTCAGCACATCCAACTGACTTGAGTCATCATAAACAGGTACTAGCGGCCTACTATTTAGTATCCTTTCTGCTTCTGTCAAATAGGTCATGAGTGATTCATCTGTGAGGACTTGCTCCTTCGAAACTGGGCTTAACACTCGACGTACGCTTCCGATCAACCTCTCCCATACTCCGCCACGGTGGCTAGCATAAGGTGGATTTAAAGCTGTACACGGTTGAGCACCAATCAAACAACTGAGTGATGACTCCATGCGGCGCCGAAGAGAAGTTAAGTCCACTGGTTCATAAACAACCGTACTATATCCTGGAGCGATAACTTCAGTTACAGGATGCATGAACACATAAGCATGACGACGACTGCATACTGTGGAGAGTGCTGATAATAGAGATCGGCGCCACCGACGAACAATAGTATGGGTCGATTGGATTGTATCTGTACATTCTTCGTTAGCCAAGTTAGTTGATACTGCTGGACTGAGAGCTGAAGTGAATTCTGGTTCTTGATTTTCATACGCGATTGGAGCAGCAGTAGTAGAAGCACTTGGAGGTAGGTCTTTCCGTTTTGTTGAACGCTTTCGGTTACGATTGGCCTTTTTCGAATATGGGGACTGTACTTCGATGTTGCTTAATGAAGGGCTTGAATTAAGACTTTGAATAAAATGTGGAGAAACCAGTGTCTCGGAATCACTTACTATTGTCGGACTATTAGGTGTGATTGGTTCAGCGTGGACTTTTAAACACTTGGAGGGACCTCCTTGTAATTCAGTTTCACTAGAACCACGGTCGAAATGTGTAAGAGGTTCACACGGTCGTGGTGGATCTTCGGTTCTGACTTCTTGACTATGAATACTTGCAACTTCTGAATGAGTTTGAACCGATGATGTTGTATCCAGACTTGATATCTTCTCATTCCGTCCTTCAAAACCAAGTCGCTGGGAAATGACACTTTGTTCTCGCATAAATTTCGCAATGCGATCATGGTGGTCATCTAATGGGTTTTCCTCAAACAATTGGGAAATACACGTCGACTTTACAGGAAGCCAAATACCACCATCTTTGTCCACCACTTCTTTTGCAATTTCTGTTTTTGGACGTTTAGGTGACGTAGGGAACACCTCGGATACCTTATTGTCCTTCTCAGGAGCAGGAGAAAGAGGCCCCAGATTTACGCATTGACCTATTTTATCAGGTATTCGCAAAGGCTTGTTCTCTACTGATTCACTTTCCTCTAAGCAGAAGATGGAGGTTGCTTCTTTATATTTATTTCCTGAACCCAATAAATACCAACCAAAAACTGACAAAGATGCGAACGGTTGGTTGGATTTCCCTATACGCTGCTCCAGCACCCAGTGTGCTTCAGGTACATTAGTCCCAATTAGTAGACTGACCTGTTTACATTCGACGTCTAGAAAGGGAATTTCTGCCAGGTGAGGCCATTTTTTCATCTGTTCGTTTGAAGGAGTCTTAGGTCTCTTTACAGGTAAGCTTTCCACGGTGTAGGCACTCGTGACCCTTGTCTTGTAATCTCCCATTAAGGATTCAACTTCGAAATCAACCTTGGATGAATTCTGAGAAGTAGTTCCACAGAAAGATGTTACCTGCATCAATGTACTAACCCCTTCTAGTCCTATTTGGTGGGCAACATGACTCAGCAGTAGTGTAGCATCTGAACCATTGTCGAGAAAGGCATAGGTATCTAGAAATCCTTTAGGTCCTAAGATACGAATCGGCACATATCCTAAAAAGGAAGTTCCGGGTTCCGTGCTAGAGTAGTTGACAGTCAGGCATGCTGAATTATCTTCATTGTGTAGAAGTTTATGATGATGTCTAGTGCATCCCACTATATCGCAACCTCTTGCTGCACGACAAGTGTCAGCTCGGTGATTAAGTTTCAAACAGTTGAAGCACACCTTATGCCGCATTGACACTGCTAGTCTCTCTTTGTGACTCATAGACAAAAAGCGTTGACATTCCCATAAGTCGTGATCTGTGAAGCAAACTATGCACGACTTCTGGGCTCGTGACTTCACGACATTAACGCTGTGCGAAGGCATAGCTCTGGACATTTTTTCATTGGACCCTACTTCGTTGTTGTTCCTATTCGCATTAGCTATCTGGCCGTAACAGCTTGTAGCCAATGACAGTTGCCCTTCGAGGAATTCTTTGAGGTAACGAAAGCTAGGTTCAGCAAACTGTAAACCATCGTTTACCAATTCTGCCCACTTCCATCGTAGGTGCCGGGGGAGACGCTGAACAATGCACTTAAGGTTGGTAGAGCAGTCCAAGTCTGCCATGTAATTCATCTGAGATAAGGCTATCTCACAATTGGTCATCTGTCTCAACAACCGTTGTAGCCCAGCTATATCTTCAGGTTGCAGCTGTGGGCCTGACAGTAATTCGGAGAGGAAGGCATCCGAAACTGCATGAGGTTGGCCAAATTGACTTCGTAAAATCCCCATTGCTTTCCTATAGCCTACCTCAGAGGGCAGTAGAATGCAATGCTCTATGGCCTCCTTGGCTGTACCAACACAATTGTGTATGAGATGCATTAACCGTAGGTTGTCATCATTAGTTTGTTCTCCTATGAACATGTTAAAGCATCTTATAAACTTCAGGAACTTAGTTGGTGTACCATCGAACTTATCCATCTCAATTTGAGGCATTCTAATGGGGCTAACTGAGTTCAGGAGTGGTTGCACTGGTGTGGCAGTACGATTTGACTCTGGGGGTGGTCCTGGGCAATAGTTGGTGCTACCGTCTAGGAATTGGCTTGTCGAAGGATTGGCGCAAGATCGAACGCAGCTGGCTGTGGTCTTAACTTGTTGAGAGCACTCGCTCTCCAATTTTCGTCGTTTGCTGCGAAGTCTAAGCTCTTGAACCTTAAGCTCTAGAATCTCTAATTCGGTAGCAACATTCGAATCAACATCAGAGTCTACTACTACACTACCTCCCCTAGCAATATTATCAAAACCTAGGCTGACATGAGGGGTGTGTTTAAAATTATCAAAATCAGATAAGGAAACAGGTAAAGAAGAAACTTGCGGTGAAGATAAATTGACTCGAAGATATTCTTCAGCGTTTTCCAGTTTTCCAGACATATTACGAGTAACCGGCATTGATAATTATCCAAATAGATCAACAAGACCAATTTTGAGTACTGTGAATTTCTCCCGAAAGAAATCCGAAACGATAATCCAAATTATAGATTTAACCACACGTAGAGTGACGCGTAAAGTCCGAAATACAGGATATTCTGCAATACGGTACTTTATTACATAAAAATAGATATATAATATACAAACCTCAAAATGTGAGGTGTCTGTGGCTAAATGCCGTCAAATGCACAACCACTGTGCAGTCAATAAGTAAAAACAGCAATGCTGTGTCAAGGTCGATCCACGTGTCGGTTCAAACGGCCCGCGGATGCCAAGCAAAGAATAAACAAATATGAACAAACAACTTTCAATAGTAAAGCATACACTATAGGGTAAGGTCAGCAAATAATGTTTAAGGAGAAGAAAAATAAGAACTATACATTAATAGAATGATAATAGAACAAGTAATTTAACTGCAGTTGTAAGCAAATGTCATTGTTATAAATTAACATATAAAAATCATACTACTTACTAATGGCAAGTAGTATAATGTTGAACAAAGGAAAGATCGAGAATGAACAGGTAGGAAAGGAATTAACAGTTGAATTCTGTCTTATCAAAATTATCACCATGTTACTTAACGTATTATAATATAACACGTATAATTGTATACTCCCTTCAAACAACTATAGCTTCAGAGTATTTCAATAAGCGCCATTGACCGTTTTTATAGGTGACCTTAAAGACTGTGTTTACATCAATTTTATGGTTCATCTCGATTAGATGTTTAGCTATAGACGAAGTTGGTAGTCTGACACCTGCATCTATTGGTTTCCCACAATTCATTCGTATTTCTAACCATTTTGGGATATGCTCTCCCACCCTCACGTGCAACGCGCGATTACTGCTCCCTATGTATATTTGCCCACACACACACACGAAAATTGGTAAATTGTGTGGGATGTGATATAATCACTTGTACACTTTTGAGGTTTCCAGTGAAGTGGACAGACTTAATTCTGTACAGAATAATATTAGTCTTACATGTGAGGAAGAAAGTCGCGACCACATCGCGTCGGTGGCACAGTGGTTAGGACTCTCGCCGACCATGCATATGGTCCGGGGTTTGATCCCCTGCCGACGCACATCCGATATCTATGGTAGGCCTGCGAAATTTGGGCTACCGATATCCATGCTGAAAATTCCATACTTATACTGAAAATACGGTGTGGCATCAAGCTGTAATCAAAAATAATAAAAAAAAATTACAAATACTTCTGAGTCGAAGAGAAGATGGCTCAATAAGACGGTCCATCTACAGACAGCCCATTTGGACAGAGCAATACCTTAGTTTTCACAGCTTCTGTCCATTACAATATAAGAGAGGCTTGATGAAGTGTCTATTTAAGAGGATTCAGCGTATTTGCACGCCATCGAGCCTTTCGAGCGGAATTCGAACCCGCCTTTTACACATAGCCGATGCTATGGGAATTAATTCGAGAGAACAATCCTGGTGTCTTTGGATACAATAAAAGAAGTTTGTTTTACCTTTGTCTCTCCATTGCTTGCCTAGGTGAATTCCAATTATCACCCCCCCTTTCTTATTTTCCGTTTCCTTAGTACTTTGATTACATTTATTTAGACTCTTTTTATCTTAGTATTACGTAACTTTTAGAATTTGACTTTATTTATGGAATCGTCTACATATACACATATAACTACCTTCGTTATCCCTATCGCCACTTGCGTAAACCTTATCATCATAATTTTGTTATCATTATAATCTTCGTTATTCAGAACAAAATATTTAGAACGAACAATTGTTTTCAATAAATTCTTCTTCAGGCTCTACAATTATAAATCCATTAATTTAAGCATACAATAGCCAGCCAGTAAAGGCAAATTAGAATCATATGAGAAAGTGTATTGTGGAACAAGTATTAGTGAGATGGGATGGAACAATAGTCAGATAGTTTTATTTAATATGCATGGTCAATGAGAACATGGGACAAAATCAGATGAAGTAATTTAATTTAATGATGTATGTATATATACATATAAATATAGTCAACAGAAAATACAGGTTTCGAGAGTGTGTGTAATCAGGGTGTGTGAGACAATATGAAAATAAACCAACGAATGGGGCGGACTAGACATAAGTTCAAGGTTGAAAATAACGACAATAAGAATGATTGTAAATTAATAACGATGATATGGTGTAAAATTACAAGCACTATTGGTGAATGATTGTCAAATAATAATAATGAATATAATGAAGTGGAATGAACAGGATTTTGTAAGTACGATAGCAAGCTAGAAAAGCACTACTTAAACCTAAGGTAATAAAATCATAAGAAAGGTCATGAAATCATAAAAGTCGAAAATGAACGATTGTCAATGAAACAGGAATAGAAGAAGAAGAAGAAAAGAAAATTGTGAAAGTGTTAATGGAGGATTTGTTGGCTTTATTGTGGGCCAAGGTAAACATAGTGGTTGAACTTGCTTCTTCTGTATGCAAAGAGATGGTCTTCTGGTATTAATTGCCACCGCTTCAGCTACTGACAGAAGACGCAGTCGAGCTCCTCTTCGTTATTGCTGACGTTCAAAACATTTACCGCATTATTATTATTTGTAGAAGACAAGATAATCGGTAACGAAGTGTTTATTAAGAACTTTATATAAACAAATGGGGAAATTACGTACATCTTTTCTGAAAATCGATCGTCATTTGCACAGATATTCCGCTTTGTGCTACTTCTCCTCTTCCTTTGTCTTGTGTTTCTTTGTCTTCTTTTATTGTCTCTCATGTTTCACCGTAGTATATCGGTTCACTTCCTCTCCCTGTGATGTCAAATGTATCTCTCTGCTGTTTGATATGTGTGTGCCGATGGAGGCCTGATTGTATACTGCTGATAAACCCTGTCAGTAGCACACACCACACAGTATTATCAGCAGCATTAATGAAGATATTCATTTTTCTGAAAATTTACAAATGTAAGTAATTTCTATACTAATAATTTCTATATACTACTGATAAATTTTATCAGTAGTACACGCCATAGTATTAGTGTTAGTATTAGAAGTAGAAGTAGTAGTAGAATTAATAGCAGATACAGTAATACCAGTTGTTGTATTACTATTCTTGTAATTAGTAGTAGTGATAGTAAGTGCGGTGGCCTGCTTGAATCACTGAGCTAACTGAATTTCTATCCAATATAATGCATAAATTTTCTCCCTATTTCTTATTGTTATAACTATAGACTTATTTTCATGATTGGCTAAATGTACTCTATACTCATATTTTTAACTGGCTTTCAACCAATGGTTGCTCACTTCTCGGCGGGGAAAGAAAAAATACCACAAGAGGTTACTTTATATTTTCAGATCAAACGGCATTGCATCACATGAGGTAGTGTAGATTGCTGCTTTACCTGAAGGTCCTGGATCATTTGAAAATATTCTGCTATAAACTACGCTGAAATTTCTGTGCACTGTGTAAGCATTTTTTGCACAATAAAGCTGTTATTATTAGCAATAGTATCACTAGTAGCAGTATTAGTGCTTGTATACTAGTAATGGTATTAGCACTATTTCCACTTGTATTATTAGTTCTAATGGAAACATTAGTAATAGTTGTTGCATTATAGGTAGTGTCGCGTGTGCTACTGACAAGGTTTATCAGTAGTATACAAACAGACCTCCATCGGCACATACATATCAAACAGCAGAGAGAGAGATTTGAAGTCACAGAGAGAGGAAATGAACCATTATTCTATGGTCAAACATCAGAGACAGGATTAGAAGACGAAGAAACACAAGACAGAGAAAGAGCAGAAGTAGCACAACGTGGAATATCTGTGTAAATGACGATTGATTTTCAGAAAAAGTGAACATAATTTCCCCATATATTTACATAAAATTCTTAATAAACACTCCGTTACCAAGTCTCTTGTCTCCCTTCACTCATTACAGTAGCATAAATAACGATTTTTGTTGTGCTGAGAATTCCTTATGAGTATTTTTATTAAAAATGTTTACTGGAAATTTGTTTTTCAGTATTATCACTTTGTTCTACTTCGATTTAAGAGAGCTCTTTCATCATGATGTGCTGATTATGGTTTCCATGTTTACGCGCTTAATAACAACAAAAGTAGTGATGAGATATGAAAGATTGATCATTGAACGCAGAGAATTGAACAGCGGACTTTTTAATTATTTTGTTAATTTACAACTCTCATTCACACATAAGATATATCTATATATCATGAAATAAATATTTGGGCTTAGATTAAATCTTGCATTGATAAAATATACTCTGTGAACATTAATGGTGTTCGAGGTTCAATGATTTCTTGAAAATACGAACAACGGTATCGTTTTCATTGTTTAAATCAGTGTTATGTTGAAAGGAGGATTCATTTTAAATCTGAAAGTAGCTTTGATTGACATTTTAATTTAAGGCAGTTTTGTAGATCTTCACTGTCTCGATTTCATGTGAATATCTGATATCTGCTTGCTATCAGACTCACAAAATACACGCTTCTTCGATATAGTTTGCTTATCTAGATTACAGTCAACAAAGGCCTCTCTTACCGTCACCTTTTCAACTACACAACATCAGAATAATTTCTTCACTTAGATCATCAAAACACACTACCGTTTGATTAAACTCAGAATCATGTTTGCAAAGTAATCCGTCATATAGGCATAAGTAGTTAATTTAATGTGGAATAAAGAGAATCTGTTTCTGGCTGAGAAGACATTATGTTTGATGAAGATGTAAGTGAATTACACCCGTCTTCACGTACATGATATTTGTCTCCTAAACAGTACAGCGGATCATACCATTTTTATTTGAAGACTGTTTCACAAATTGCAGTAACACAGATATTTAACACCATATTCTGCCACTAATCTGTCTGTAGCTTAATAGGTATTACTACATCATAGGAATCATTAAAAAGAAGGTTGCAGTGAAGAAAATTTTCTTTTTGACGAAGTCATCAGCTAGGCTGTAGATTCATGTATTTGTAACAAATGGGTGGGATAGTTACAGAATACTTTCCAGTTAAGGGTCAAATTAATAAAAATTACAATTAGGAATTAAAATGACATAATAAACAGGGGCACGGATAAAACTCAAACAAAGTAGCATTATAATAACTAAGAAGATTGACATTGTGCAATTGGGGGTTAGAAATGTAGAAATAACAAAATAGACAGGATGTTTGGATAGGAAACTAATGTGATGAATAATTGTTTATGCAATCAGGGATTAAATATGTAGAAATAGTAAAATAACAAAATAAACAGGAAGTGTGGATATGAAAATATGGTAGTGTAGACAGGGATTAAGAAAAAACTTAAAATAACATGAATAAACAGGAAGTTTAGATAAGAAAGGCGATGGGATGGTCATTACTAAAAAAATTACCTGTTTATGATGGCTATGGCAGGGACAGGGTTTGGACGTATTTCTTTTGGATACAAAGTGTGGGTTTGAGCTTTTGGATAGCTAGTGCCTCAGCTATGCCCAGATGTCTTGATTTTACTCCCTTTGATTGGTTTGATTGAATCTTGTATATTATTTTGAAGGATTTTTCGAAAGGCGCTGAATGTCCTGAGTTGACCATATGTTCTGTAACAGAACTATATACTTGGTTTTTACTAGCCAGACTGGAAAGTGTTCACGAGTGCCTTTTTCAAGTTGGCGCATGGAACAGCCGATGTACTCAGCTCCGCACGAGCAAGTAAACTGGTATATGCACGTTGAAGTGGCTCAATGCGACAGCTTGTCTTTTGCGTTCTGCCTGAACATCATCATAGAATAACTTTATCTGACGAAAATACACGGTGATACAGTATTATTCCTTTACTGATGACATTTCTAGCATAATTCATTCCTTATAATCATATTAGGTACTCACATAAGCTCTTTCAAATTTTATTTATATAGCTCTATTATTTTCTATCCTTTGATGTTATTGGTAATGATATCTCCCACTTATCTGGTATTAATGCTGCCTCGTTTCTGCTGTACATTGCAACCTGTCCCCATAAACGACCTGTTATGGCCCAGAGTGGTAGACTCCAGTATTTCTTTCGAAATGCTGCCATATGGTCACGCGTTCATAGGCTTCCTCTGCCACATAAGTTATATTCATTGCCTTCAGAAGACTGGGTAGTCACTCAGAAAAACGAAAGGGCGAATAAGAACATCTCGCGCTTGTAAACAGACTGGTGGGCACACACATCTTCCTATGGACACTGAAAATCTCCGTGACCAAACCAAATGGTGCACATGGACTCAAGAATCCAAAAGAATCTAACCGCGTATAACTCGTTCCAATTACTGTCAACCAGTGGGAAACAAACGCTCATTCTGCTCTACCAACTAGTTAATCAAATTTCAAGCCAAAGGTTCAGTGGTTGGTCCCTTAAGACAGGTACTTGCTTCAGGTTGTGCCTCCAGACAGTATACTATTCCTCTTAAAATGTACTGGAATATTCTGTGAAGAATCTCCTAATGTCCATAATGTACTGAGTTTCTATTTTATTAATTAAAATAGTAGTATACAGTATACTCAAACCTACAAACTCACTCAGAGACAGCTCTGCGTAGTGAAAAACTGTTTTGACCAAATTATATAAAATCTTTTAACCTATAAAATGCCCTACAACAAGTGTGAGTTTAATAAAATAAGTTGATAGTAGACAGTAGATAAGGGCACATCAGGTTACTGGAACATAACAATTTAGCGAAATGTAGGATAACTGACCCTAAGAAGACGAATCATTTAAAAACAAACTCAGCAACAACAATATGTGCACTGAGACGCGACCACACAATAGAGTGGGAAAGGCACTGGTGATCCAAAAACTCGAGCCTACTCTTTGCGTCCAAAAGAAATACGACCAACAGTTGTACGTACTCTTTTTTTTCCTTCACGTTCCCCAGTGGAACATAGGGCTTCAAGCTAGTAGCTTGAAATTTCTGTAGCAGTGTTTATTTTACAGGATGGGGTTGCTAGCCTCAAGCCCAACCTTTCCTCTTCACCAGCATTATTTCTGGCTTAGCGAGGTAAAGGAGTGTGTCAGACGGGGATTGAACCCCGGACCATGTGCATGGTCGGCGAGCGTCCTAACCGCTATGCCACCGACGCGGATTGTTCGTACCCTGGCCATCATGAAAAGTCAGTCTCACCAATAATGATCATCCTATCATCTTTCTAGTCCAACCTTCCCGTTTATTTTTTATATTTACCTCCTAAATCCTTATCTTCATTATTAGATCTGGTTACTGCTTTTATTTTTGTCCGAACCTCCAACCCATTTCGTTAATACTACGTCCCTAACCCGTAATTATACTAACTGATGGGTTTTCCAGTAATTATAATCCTATTTTGTCTTTTCTACCCAATCTTCCTGATTATTACACATCGTAATTTTTAATTTGACCTTTGACCTGAAATATTTCTAGAATACTGCCACTACCTGTCTTCTGTTTATTACACTTAGTAATTTTATTATTCTGACCTCTGACCGGAAATAATTCTGGAACTTTCTTACATATGTAATATAAATACACGAATGACTTCGTCGAAAAGAAAATTTTCTAGAAATTAAAGAGTTCAGAGGATGAAGAGGTAAATCGCTGAATCATTGGTCTTCAAATCTACACGGAACATGTTCAATGCAAATGACACAACACTGATACCAGAAGTATGGAAATTATTAATACTTACATAGTCAAAGGGTAAGAAAGAATTCAGCTGTTTGAGAGGCTATATGAGTGCCTTGATATAATTATGAGTAATAAATTTTGCTCATGAGTTAACCAATAATACTTCATCACTGTGTGTTTTGCCAAATGAAATTAATCTCTGATAGAATTAGATTTTACCAAAATGCCCAGATTCTATTCTTATATCAATGGAACCTAATAGTATGATGAAGAACATGTGAAGGGTAGATTGTGATCGACTCTGTTTCTTACTGGTAATATTTCAATGGAAGACTCATGTAAACAGCACGCCAAAAGTGGATTCTACGACAACCAATTCTGATGCGGTAACTCCTAGTGAATGCTAGAGCTAAAGTGACCTCTATCCAAAAGGAAGATCCCTACTGCCAATGAGACAAATCAAAGAAATCATGTCGTTTTTAATTCCATCTTGTGTGACTTACTGGTCATGTCAGAATCTCTATTACTAAGGTATCCATTCTACAACTGTTGACAGATAACTGACTCTGAAAATAAACCGACTAGTAACTGGCGGTCTCCCTATATTTCGCATTTTGCAGAAGCTACAATTCATGAGCCGTCAGATCCCATCGCAGTGACTGAATGACTAATGGGCTTTCCTTCTAACTGGAAGTTCCTGAGTTCGACCCCCCACTTAGGTGGTGGATGCGTACTGCAAACAAAGACAAAACAGCAGTCCAGTACTCTCTGGTTCTCTAAATGATATCAGTCTGTGACCAGACTTCCAATCAGTCAACATCGACATTTGAAAAACTCACTAAAGTGCGGAAAAATTGAAATAATGGAAATGGTTCCTGTCTCGTGTGGTTGTTCTGGAATGTTTTGTATTTTCTGGGCTTATTGGTTTTAATGCAAAGCTTTTATTCACCTTCTGAACATTGTCTTGAGCTCTGATTCAAAATGAAAGCTTAAATGGTCACAAACTTCCGATCCTGAAGAACACAACGAAACTAAGGAAGATTACAAAGTGCATTAACTGACTGGCAAAGTTTCTCTTGTGATGACCTTACTCGACTATTATCAAAGAAAATCGATAACCAATTAAATTTTAAAAAATTGAACTAATAATCCAGCTTATAATCTATTTTTTGTTAAAATGAAATCACCGGAAATTCTGTGTCGATTTGGAAGCATTTTAAATTGTAAACTATTGAAAATTGAATCATTATAAGGTTTGTTTAAATGAGCATTTTTATATACATCTGGTAAGAATAATTGAGCAGATGGTTTCTCATAGACTATCGGTAGTTCAGTCATATTCAAGTTGAATAAATTCTCTGGTCCAACTCCAGTTAGCATACGATGTCGACCGAATTGACGCATTACAGCATTTGTTTTAAATTGTATTCGGTTTTCTGTCTGATCGTGATAGTCAGTCTGTAGAGAGAATTAAAGAAACATAATGGTGTTATGTAATTAAGAAGCACTAGAAAAGCTGAATTGCATAAATATGAGTAAAAGCCGGTGGAAAGTCAACTGTGTGTATTCATCTCATAATCAGGTGAGCTTATGTTTTTCGTTTTCCAGAGTCAGCTCTGATTAAGAATCCTACACCTAGGGTGGGTTTCAATTAGAAGCATTGATCTATCCATAAGTAATCGCACCAATAGCTGAATCCTATTTTCCCCCACTACAGTCCACATGGAATACGAATTCGAAATGTCGTGTTTATATGGACCCAGAGACGAGTGAATAATGAAAAAAAGGTGTGAATCAAACCTGCCAGCACAAAATCGAAAGTAAGGTTGACATTGCAACACTTAAAACTACAAAGGAGAAAGAAAGGCTGTGCTAAGCTGTATTCTAGAACACTTGATTGACTCCTGTCACTCTACTTACCCTGACCATTATTTGAAGATAATCTAGCGAAGACAGCGTAGCCGTCGGCCACTCATGGATTTAAGCCAGACATTTGCGGACAAAAAGTATGTCCTAGACCTGTTTCTGTCTTAGCAGGGGAGAGGTAAACGTTTACTTTTTACTTTTTTTTATCTATATGTACCTTCACATGATCACTTGATCTTAGCTCAGACAGCTGAGAAGCGATGAATCGGTGGCGCAGCTGTAGAATGCTCGCCAACCACGCAGGTGGTCCGGGATTCAGTCCCCGGTTGATGCACTCCTTCACCTCGCTAAGCCAGTAATAAGACTGGTAAAGAGGGAAGGTTAGGCATGAGGCTGACGAGAAACCCCATTTCGTAAAAATAAACACCACTGCTACCAAAACTTTAAGCCTCTAATTTGGAGCCCTATGTTCCACTGGGGACGTAAAAGGAATAAAATTTTTAAAAATTTGTACCTTTCCCTCACCATTACGATTTTTATGTTCATTCCCAATTTGAAATTTCTCCAGCTACTTGTCCCACTTGTTATTCTAAATCCAAAATTGCTATTTTTGGCAATGTTGAGTCCTATGGCATCGAATTTCACACTATGTCACGTAAATTGTGAGTATTTACCTTGTCCAAATAGTCTGATTTGTCTAATAATACTGTTGCATTTCCTTTGTTTGACTTTGTGATAACTATATCCTTGTTATTCTTAAGGTGTTTCAGGGCTTCTATCTCTTGTTTTGTCGGGTTAGGCTTTCCACATTTTTGTAATTTTAATGTCAGTGCACATTGTGCCCGTACTTCATCAGTCGTAGTTTTGTCTATCCCACTTAGTGCTATTTCTATTTTAGGGATGACATCATCAGGTTTCAGCTTGTCTACTGACACATTGAAATTTAGTCCCTTTTCTAATGCACTTATTTCTGTAGGACTTAATATATGTGTTGAGAGATTGATAACCCACTTTGATTTATCGATCGTCGTTGACTTTGGACTGTTGACTTCATCATTCTGAGATGAAGATTTCTCTTCTAATAATTTATTGAACTATTTGATTTGACTATTTTTTTGACTTTTTGTAAGTTGCTGATTTTGCATTGCTGGAGGATTGTGTTATAAGATCATAATCTACATTGGTAACTATTCCTTTTAGCTTTTGTTTTAATTGCTCAATTTCATATCTGATATGTTGCAATATGCCACGTAAAGTTTTATATTGGCCAATAAACGGTATAATTATCCACCTTCTTCAAAAGTCTATACATCCTACGAACTAAACGTAAAGCAAGAACAACAGTTTTTTGCTGAATATGTTACAGTCATTTATTTCGTTGTCTCCTCATCACCTGCTTACTACCTAAATAAATTGTTATTAAGTTCATGTACAGAAAAGTTTTAACACACTTGCAAATTTTACATGATGTCAGTTGACAGGTGGTTCTGGACTTAGTGAACAGTGCTCAGAAAATTACGCTTATATAGTTTCTGCACAGGGAGGTCAAGTTTAAACAAAGTAAATATATGCATACACTGGTGAGGGAGATTACGTAATAAATACGAGAGGTGCGTGAGATGATGAGTGACTAATAAATTAGGTAACAATGTACTGAGTTCATCTCAAATCATAGAAACAGGAGACAAGCAAATTACACTATATTAAGGAGGGGGTGAGGCTTAATCCAAAGATTACGTAACCAAATCAAAGAGAGAATAAAGACGTTCTGTCACCAACCAGGGCAAAGAAAGACTGATAACTGCCTCTTCTTTCTTAACACATAGATCGTGTTTCAGGCATATGATTGAGATTGCTTCTGCAAACTTGAGGAGAAATAAGCTTTTTTCCTATCGATAATTTAAAAGGATTTCGCGATTTTCACTTCATGAGCCGTATCAAGCAGATGTCTGGTAATAGCACTACTGTGTGCGTTTGTTCCCTTGAGACGTAGGCTGCAAGCAACTGATGAGAAGCCAACGAAACAAGTGATGGCACCATATTATTCTACAAAACATTTTGTTCTTTCTTGATTCAAATTCACGTAGGAGAATGAATGTATGAACTCTACATATCCTATGTATGACATTAATTGTTTGCCACCCGAGAGCTGACATTCATTTATGATTATAATTACAAATATTTTAATTGCATCTCATGGTACTGATATTATTATTCTGTGTATTCACACCTTTGTTTAAATTTCCTCACGGGATATAATTTCTTAATATAAAAAGCCCACTTATATACGACTGTACAGCTTGATAATAAATTTCTTGGGAAGAGTCTCTTCGCTGAATATTGTGTTCTTAATGTTACAATGGAAATTATTAAATTATTGAAAAACTCAGTTGTATTTTTTCCACTGATTATAATTTTGGATCTTATCACATAAGATTTCTAACTGTCAGCTTCATTTGTCTTACAGACAACAAGTAATGGGAAAACAGTTAAACTATGTCAGGTATATTAGATGACCAACCTCACCTAGATGACTATCCAGTCCTAAGGCGTGTAAAAGAAGGAAGGTTGGGTGTGGAGCTAGAGACTCTACCAGAGAAATCAAGCCCATCAGTGGAATCAAAAAAAACGAAATGTCCTAGAGGGGTGAAAACCTTCACTAAGTCATTCCGCCGTAGTATCGTCTTTCGATGTAAGCAAAAATAAATATGGTAACATAGAATGTCAACCTGTTGGATGCAAAATCGAAAAGAGTAACAGATGTGGGTTCAGACTATTATCCAATACAACAAACATTCAAGGTCAACCTGAATACAACCCAAGAAGCAAGAGATAGACCACAATTCAATTTCAGCTCCCAGAAACAGAAAATAAAAGTGACACCCTTATTGCAGCCGTCAGATGAAAGTCGGAGATATTACGTAGTATTGACGAGGAAACCTGTGTTGCGAAACACTGTAACTCTCTGGAAGTGATGTTAAAGGAAGCATGTATAGCATAGAGAAAAGACTTTACGCAGATACATGAAAGCTGAAAAGAGAGAAGAGGATGGTGAAAAAGAAGGTGAACTATTGCGAATATTGACAACAGAAGGAGAAGCTGAGTAAAATAAACAACGGATTGTATAAAGAAGCGGAGGATTCCAGGGGAGAGAAAAGATAATTCAACAGCATATTGGTAAATGAAGCAAAGCAGTTTGCAGGTAGCAGGGACCTCAAGACATTATATCAAATGACCAGGTCTTTATCCAGGAAGAGATCAACACAGATGAAATCAATGAAGGATAGTGAAGGGAATGGAATTACCAAGGAGGAGCGACAAAGGAAACAGTGAACTGACCACTTCAAACGACTCCCGAACCGGCCACAACCAACACCAAAAGGACTGCCAGTGAGTACTAAAGCAGAAGTCTTGAATGCAATCAAGCTACTGGAGACTGGAAGGGCGACAGGGCTGGATGTAATTCCACCTGAAACACTGAATATTTACCAAGGGAACGCAGCGGATATTCCCACGCTACTGCTGCAAAAATGTTTGAAAGGAAGGAAAGTTACCCACTGCCTGAAATAAGGGTTATCTTTTGAAACTACCAAAGAAGGGCAAGTTAGACCTCTCTCTCTGCAAGAACTGGCGTGGAATAATTCTCTTGTCCACGCCAAGTAGACTACTAAATCACGTCATCCTAGAGAGATCAAAAGACGCAATGGATGCAGAACTCCACCAGGGTGGAACAAGCTGGATTCATAAAAGGCAAATCACATGCTGATCAAATTGCAAATCTTCGCATCGTCATCGCAGAACATAGATAGCGTAGAACGCCAGTCAAACCTGTAGCTCAACTTCATCGACTCCGAAAAGTCCTTCTATAGAGTTCATCAAGAAGTAACTTGGGAACTACTTCAACACTACAGATTGCAGTGCCTCAAATCTTTATCAACCTCATTCAACAGCTGACTATATGACAATTCCACATGTCAGGTGATCCACAACGGAAAACTCAGCGAGGCGTTCGAAGTGAATACAGGAGTAAGACAAGCTGGCTGCCTATTATCACAGATAACTTTCCTGACGGTGGCAGGCCGGATCATGCAGCAGACCGTGGTTAGCGAGAAGATCTGCACAAACTGGATCAATAAGAAGACTCTAGAAAGTCTCTGCAGATAACTAAAACTGAAGACGAACAGGTGAAAAGCAACAGATTGGAAGAAGAAGCAGCCAACGAAGGCAAGACTTCAAGTGAACATAAAGAAAACAGAGGCGGTGAAGGTGCATAACCAACAGCAAGTAGCACCAATCACTAACAGCAGGAGCAATTTGAAGGAATTCACTTCTTCCGCTTATCTAGGAAGCATTGTTTCAACTACGAGCAGAAACGTTGAGCACTTCAAAGCCTCTGTTGCGAAGGCAAAGTAGACCTTCATCATTCCAGAATTAGTTCGAAATCTTCTGCAGTCAGCACAAAGAAGAAGACTCGAATTTTCAACACCATTGTTAGGTCGATTCTTCTATATACTTCAAAAACTTGGCAGATCATGAAGAGCATTTCCAGCAGGCCACTGCAGACTTTCATCAAGAGCTGTCTACTTCACTCCATACTGAAGATCAGATGGCCACAAAGGATAAGCTACTGAGAACTCTATGAACGAAGTGACCAAGAATCTATTGCTCAAAAAATTTGCAGAAATAAATGGAAATGTGTTAGACACACGCTGAGGAGACTGTTGAATGACACTGAGCAACAGGCCCTCAAATGGAACCCTAATGCAAAACATTGGCTTGGGCGTC
>OX235273.1:2303749-2412859 GCA_944472155.2 Trichobilharzia szidati
CGAATTGTTGGTTGCATATTGCGGCAAGAATAAAGGATTCTCGAGTCACCAATTTGTTTTCTGCTTTTTCGCGTTGGTTATTGCACATTGTTGCTGAAGGTCTTCTAAGGACAGCGTTAAGTCCAGTGTAGTTAGACCTGGACTTTGACAACATTTTAAAGTTGGCAATCTATCTAACATATTTCAAGCCATTTTCTTGCCTTTGTGAATAACTCACCATATCGACTGTTACGGGCAATCTAGCAGACACACAGGTAATGAAAGAAGAACACGAGCTGTGCAGGAGAGCATTTATTCCACGAACTTTACTTGTAAAATGTGCGGGGGTACTGCTTTTGAGTATAACAGTTTTCTGGTCTTTGTTAATGTTTAGGTTCTGAAATTCGCGTATCTCCTGGTCCAGACAGTTGACTTCCGGGTATTTTCCTGCAAGTAGAGAAAATAAATCATTCGTTGGCGTCATAATATAGGTTTTGCTATTTTTACACTGCCCCCTTCCTCTGGAGGCATTGTCCTCAGTGCCCATGGGTAGAACTGGGTAGCCTGCACCTCCGTCGGCTGGGACTACATATTGACAGTTGACGGGTGCCGGTTCATCGGTGAGGGGATGATTATTGGAGGGAAAGATGCAATGCGACTTGAGTCGGCTGTAGTAGGCAGGAATGATATCAGCATTTGGTTGCTGAACGTTTATCAGGAAGTAAGTTGTAGTGGGGCACGTCCGCAAAATCTCAAAGGGTCAGTCCCATGGAGAGTAGAATTTTGAGCTTGGTCCAGGGGGACGGTGAAGCCAAACATGATCACCAAGGGAGTATGTTGGGCCACGAACGAGACGATCATACACACATTCTTCTGATGATAGCTTGACGACTTTTGTTGCGTGCGCGCCAAATCATAAGAAATCGCCAAATGGTTGCGTAATTGCCGGATATAAGCAATATTGTCAATCTTTTCAAAGGGCAATACAGGAATTTGAACTTCAATAGAAAGACGTAATTCTTGACCGTATAAAAGTATCATAGGAGCGAAACCCGTGGAGGAATGCACGGAGGAGCGATTGGCCAGGAGACATTGAAGTAGTGTCTCGTCCCAAGCGTCTGTTGACAAGAGATTGAGGAAGGCATGTAGGATATTCTTGATCGTTTGATCAGTACGTTCCACCAAACCGTTTCTTTCTGGGTGATAGGCAGTCGCGCATGTCTCCCGAACACCAGATACGTTGCAGATGTGATGAACAAGTTGGCTGTCAAAAGCAGCACCCTGACCCGAATGCAGTGAATGTGGGGCACCAAAACGAGTAATCCAGTTGTCAATGAACGCCTTGGCCACGCTGTTTGCAACTTGTTTTCGCTAAGGTACCGCCTCACACTATTTTGTAAAGTGATCAATCATCACTAAGACATATCGGTTACCTCTTTTGGAAGGTAGAAAATGCCCCATTATGTCAATACCGACGCACTGATTTGGTGCTTGAGTTAGCATAGGCACAACGGGTGCTCTAGGCGATTGTGTAGGCTGTTTGTTACGGCCACAGAAGTCGCAATTTTGACAGAACTCGATCACATCTCGATGAAACAACGGCCACCAGAAGCGTTGGCGGATGGCGTGTTCAGTTTTGTGTTAGCCAGCGTGTCCAAGTTGTTGATATACCTGGCTAATAAGCTCGTGTACTTTGACGGTTGGAACGAGGAGTCGTGGGTTGGAATTCGGTTCCACTATGTAGGGGACATCATCTGTTAGTCGAAGTAGGCCCCATTTTCCGCAGATGCACTGCGTAGCTGCTGGCAAGTCCCGTAATTCTTTGGACGTCGGTTTATCGTTGCCATGCTGTTATCGTAAGTGAACAGGTTGTATCTCTCTATCCGCCGGTTGTAGGGAGGCACAGTCAATATCATGTGCAACACCGAGTAACACATTCATGGTGGTTTCACAATTCGGCAGGCGTGAGAGAGCATCGGCGTTACCACTTCGTTTTCTGGGATGGTATTCACAAGTGAAATCAAGCGCCTGTAGACGTTCCTGCCAGCGGGCAAGTTGCCCTTTGCATCACAAAAATTCTGCAGCCACTGTAACGCCTCGCGATCAGTTTGGACACGAAATTTACGTCCCAATAAATTATGGTGGAAGTAAGTGAGAAAGTACACAAGATCTAGCATCTCGCTGCGCGTTGTGGAATACCGTGTCTCTCTCTTGTCCAGCGTCCGGCTAGCATATGCTCTTATGCATGGTGTTCTTCGAAGGACTGTCCGAACATGATGATGCCGTCCAGGTAAATGAGGCATTGTTTAGGGACTAACCTTGCAAGTACTGTTTGTATGAGCCGTTGAAACTTAGTTGGGGAACTAGACAGGCCGATCGGCATGGTTTCGAATTCGTACAACCCCGTAGGCACAACACATGCAGCCTTTGGTCGATCTTCCGGACGAATTTCAACTAGCCAATAGCCGGAAGCTAGGTCTTATGTGGAGAACCACTCCGCCCCACCCAAAGCATATAGGGTAGCGTCTATGCGAGCTAGGGGAAAGGAATCTCGTTGAGTGATTGCATTTAGACGACGGTATTCGACGCACAGACGGAGACAGACATCTTTCTTCTTCACGAGGACGATAGGGGATGCCCACGGTGAAGTAGGCGGTTTAATTACTTTCTTTCGTGACATTTCTGTTATCATTGTGTCCAATTGTTGTTGGTAATGAATGGACACCCGTCGGGGTGGCGTCCCGTTTGGCAAGTTATCGTCTGTCTTAATCTCGTGTTGTACAATACTAGTCCGCCCCATCACGTGGCTATCGTCAAACACGTCTCTGTACTCTTGTGTCGGTACAGTCTTTTAAGCTGAGGTGGGGGTCAGCATGGATGTTCACAGTGGTCACCTGGAGTAGGGCACAAGTGAGAGATTATGTGTATCCAGCCGGATTCGTAAACGTCCCATGTCAATGACAGCGTTTTGGCCAGTTAAGATATCCACACCCAGTATGTAAACTTACCCGTTTATACGAAATATAAATTATTATTATGACGTCCCATCGTAGAACATCACACATGACAAACGAATGATTGCAGGTGAAACCCTGTAGGGTCACAGAAAGGGTGACGGAGTCCATTATCTTGATAAAGGCTCTGTTGGCGATAATTAGCTGTAGTTGATTGGTGAGAGGTCTAGGGATGACCCACAATCGCCGAACAAACTCTGTGCGGGCAACATAGGACGATGTCCGGTGTCAGCCAGAAAACTTACGTTTACGCCCTGAATTTTACCCTCAAGGATAGTGAAGATTTCAAACATTGACCAAATTAGGACACTTTGAGGTTTTCTATTATGACCACATTTCCACACTCTGCGACCGAACCGATGATAATAATAACATTTGCTGGGGTCCCTTTTTGGTTTGGGAGGAATTGCAGATTGCGTTGTAGGTTGGGCTGGTGATGGAACGTTAGGGCGGTGTTGTCGGGAAGCTGGGACGGATGTTCTTCGCCCAGTGGTCCCTAGTGCATAACAGGACGTACTAGCGGTTGATGAAAGAATGTGCTCCACACTCTCGAATCGTTTGACTACCTCGAGAGCTTCTGAGATAGATTTGGCTGGTTGGCGTAGTAGCTGGCACTTGAGCTCGTACAGTAAGAGGCCTGGTGCAAAGCAGGTACAAATAACCTCATTACGGCTTGGATTAGGAAGGGTAGGAAATGCGTAAGACGCGATCTTGGGAAGTTGATGGAGGTAGTCAACAGCTGTTTCACCTGGTTCTTGACAACAGCTTAGGAAAGTGTGCATGTACGCAGAGGTGCCAGAAGTTTTGCGAAGCATTCATTTAAGATGTGCCAGTTGTAGCTGAGCTGCTTGGACGCGGAGAATACCCCAACGACTGCACAACGTAATGCGGCGTCACTCAGTGCCAACATGATCTGATTATACTGGGCTTGTGGGGACAGACCTGTGAGGAGGTACTCCATGCGAGATTTTCACAGCTCTTAGTAACTGTTGATGTCCGGTTGTGGTGGTCCTCGCACAGGAAGGATGTGTTCTGTCGATTGGAGAGGTGTGTTGACTTTCTGGTTGGGGAGTATTTCAGGAGGTTCGAATGAGTCTGATTTCATGTTTAGACTGAGTTTGGAACACCCCTGACACCATTTTGCGACAGGCAAACTAGGAGACACACAGGTAATGAAAGAAGAACACGAGCTGTGCAGGAGAACCTATATTCCACGAACTTGACTTGTAAAAGGTGCGGGAGTACTGCTTTAGAGTATAACAGTTTTACTGGTCTTCGTTAATGTTTAAGTTCTGCAATTTGTGTATCTCCTGGTCCAGACAGTCGACTCCTGAGTATCTTCCTGCAAGTAGAGAAGATAAAACATAGCCTTCAGTTGTTACTCACGTTTTCGATACATTCAGACAATGATGGTGGCTAGGATTATATGGTATAAATTGTCTCCATTTTATATGAGGTGTAATTACTTTACAATATTGAGGTATTCCACGAAGGATCGCTGTTTGGTCGTGAGAGGTGTAATACCACAAAACCCATCCCACTTGGTCATAACGAGGATCGAGTTCCCCAGAATGTGGGGCATTGCGGGTGCGGATGGAAATGGCCCACCTGTAAAATACTGTCCTAAATGAACTTGATAACACTTAAGACCACTGAAATGAATAACTGCAGAGTGGAAGTAGCCAGCACATGCCTTTACAGCAACGTAATAGGCATCAGAAGAGGGTGACTGAGCACAGATCTGTTTGAATGCATCTCCTACCATCAATTGCGCTTAAGGTAGGGACACTGCTATCGAAAACTATGGTGTGGTGATAAAACTGAGAAGGGGCAGACACAGTGGAGGTGGTGGTGTATACTGGCTGTAGGCTGCAATCAGGATTAGCCTCTTACACCAACCAAAATACCGGAGCCAGTTAAATGTTCCATATCTGCAAACAATATCAGGTTGTTGATCGGAGACGCTTACTAACCCTCAACATGAGGGATGCAGAACGAGCAAAGAAGTTCTTGTGATTCCGACCATGAGACTTGAAATGTTCATCTTCGCTGGTGATTTTGATACACCACCGCTCAGCACTAGTGAGCAGTATACCATCAGATGAGTATTCTATAGATAGCTGTCCATTGACACTGTGACTGTCGGACCAAGTGAGAACATCACAGATGTTACAACACTGGGGCCAAGTGGCACCTAGAAAACTAGTATGCCATGTTTCTTTAACGACTTCGAGCTCGTTTCCAATCGCCTTCAACCAGAAATAACTCTCGTGATTGTTGCGTGACCATCTATCCTGCCAGACCTGAACTTTGGCCACCATTCAGTGTCTTTCTACGTTCGGTCGTTAGTGCACAACCCCAAGCTAAGTATTCCTCGTCGCTTTGTGATCCTGAGTCCAAAACATATTCCGCTTTTGGATGGTCACTTTGCTGTTCTGATGTATTCCTGGTTTCAACGAAGTAAGTGTTGTGAAAGTTATCGGGGAAGTGATTGCACTTGTATGCAGCTTATATTGTGCAAACGTCGATATGCTTGATCTCATAAAGTTTTCTCACAAGCAACCATCTACTCGCAGGCTGTGTGAGATTGTGCAGCCGACGCCAGACAGCAATATTCCATTTAGCAATTGAAGAAAAACTAATCAAGGATAACTCTGCTACCAGTACTTTCAGAGTGTGACTAACTGTGGGCTAATGAAATAAGATCTGAATTCAACCTACTGATCATAAAACCACCATTCACCAACGATGAATGACAAATGTGGCCGACCGAAGGGTGGCAATTTGTTCCTATGGTGACAATGACCCCCTCTTGAGAGAAAACACACTAAAGTGAGGAAATAACCAGAGTCCTCTAAAGTTTGAAACGAAGCCACAAAACAGATGCAGATGTACAAAGTTGGGCCACATCATGCAGCAAAATTATCACCAGGAAATCTATTATATACCGAAGTTCCGGAGATTGAAGGAGAGTTCCAGGGAGACAGTCTCAAGAATATAATAGAGAAGATTTGTAGCTCAGGTGGATGATTTTGGTGTGGTTGTGTTCTCTGAGCTGGATGGTTTGGTTGCGAAGCTTTCATTGCTCTACTGAGCAACATCTTCAGCGCATACTTCGATGTGAAGTGAGCTTTTAGAATTCTCTATGAGTTTATTAGTCACCTCTTCTAGTAACCCTGAAAGTGATTGGTTGTTTTTGTGTGACATTTCACCCCCTAGTTTGCTTGTCTCGGTGCTGGCTGCTTCTTTGGTCTGAATGTCGTTAGTCATTCCTTCTGCTAACCTTGAACGTGTTGACTTACGGCTTTAAGGAAAGACGCTTATCAAGCATTATATGTATTTAGGGACCACACTGATGAACTTTTGAGTAATCTGGAAGCTTTAGTGGAGCATTCGAAAGACAGATGAACAACCAAGACTCCAGTGATTGGGAGATTTCAGGTGGACGCGTAGGCCATCAACAACACGATTTACAAGGATTCTTCTGTCGTTTGGATGATGAATGCTCTTTTTGCACATTTGACTGGTTTTCCTGCTTCACTTGATCTCTGCAGTGCTTTCCAAAACAGAGGTTTAAAAACAAAATAAGTCCTCTACATTAATAAAACTCCATATTAGGTAGACGCTCTTTCGACAAATCGAGATTTGAACATGAGTTTAGATTCTAATCTTAAAAACAACAGTAATGATTGTCTAGTTCTAAATAGCAAACAGTGCTTCTACCCGATATAACTACAGATATGCTCAGCTTCTTGTCAAGATGTGGTCCAGTGGGCCGTACGTAGATTCATGGGTCATCTTATATGTCATCACGTTCTACTGTTTCGAGTCCTTTGTTCCTGCCCATGATTGAACTGTCACTTGTGTACTCCACCATTAAACCTTGATATATCTAAACCGTCCAAGCAGTTAATGAATTTTGCACCTACTCCTTTCATTCGAAATTTTCGATCATCCTGAAGAGACACCTTTTCTGACGACAACTATATTCTCATCGAAAATGTCATAGTTTCAGTAGAAGGACCAATGTGGTAGCATTGTAAAATGCAAGTGAACATTATCTATAAGCCGGCCTGCATAAACCACTGGACTACTGGAATTGCTGCGCATCAAAATGCTCAATTTCATCCGACTTTATCGTTGTTTTAGTAGTCCAGTTATATCACATGACTTATAAGTGAACTCGCACGCTGATTTGATTTGCTTCCAAGTAAGTGCCGTACAATTTTTCAACGAAATGAAGACATTTCAGATTATTACTTCGCCTGCAGATCCTGTATGAAGAGAATATATTTTCGAACTGGTACGCCGAGGAATGTTGCACTATATTTTCCCGTGATGTTTGTATTATAGCTTTGTGATGATTAGTATCGTCCCAAGGGCTCTGTAGACCTCTCTCGTGGACATTCCGTAAATGTACTTTTGGCTACTTGCTACCCTTGCTTGTGTTTTATTCCACTCTCCATTTTCTAGGAACGTCCTTTTCTCCTTGAAATACATTTCAACCACGCGTGGACATAAAACTTACCTGGATATAGGTTGTTCACTAGTTGAGTGCAGTCAACCACAGGAAACGAGACGAAGTTTGGGTCGCCATTGGACCTTGGCGGCGACTTTGCTTACGGCTTTGTTATTTAATATTTATGTAGATCTGTCCTAATTGCTTCTTTTACAATTATACCATTTGAACTGTTGAAACGGTACTGATTTTTCGACGCCTTCCGACTGTTGTTTAAATCATGCTTGACGTTGATTGGAAAAATGACATGTTTCGTGTGAACTTACCTAGTTCGTCCAAGGGCTCTGTAGACCTCTTCGTGGACATTCGTAATGTACTTTTGGCTACTTGCTACCCTTGCTTGTGTTTTATTCCACTCTCCATTTTCTAGGAACGTCCTTTTCTCCTTGAAATACATTTCAACCACGCGTGGACATAAAACTTACCTGGATATAGGTTGTTCACTAGTTGAGTACAGTCAACCACAGGAAACGAGACGAAGTTTGGGTCGCCATGACCTTGGCGGCGACTTGCTTACGGCTTTGTTATTTAATATTTATGTAGATCTGTCCTAATTGCTTCTTTTACAATTATACCATTTGAACTGTTGAAACGGTACTGATTTTTCGACGCCTTCCGACTGTTGTTTAAATCATGCTTGACGTTGATTGGAAAAATGACATGCATTTCGTGTGAACTTACCTGTTTGTATGAAAAACATAAATTCATTTTTATAATAATAATACATTCTTTTTTTTGTACGTCAGGGACGCCGGTATATAGGCATCATCAATATTGCAAATCACATATACGATTAGTTAGTATATTTATAATAATAATATAAGAAAATACATATATATTCCTACCTATGATACCTTATGATCCACATGTCTGCGGCTTCTTCCACTCATGTGTCCGTTTTTCAAGCAGAGGGCCGCTTTTCTGAGCCATAAGATGCAAACCAACCCACGAGGTTCGGATAATACAAAGTCATCCTGTGGATTCAGAGAATGCCTGCTTTCTGTAGCATGAATGAATTAACCACGATCGAATTACTTTGTGACTGCGTTCACTTGAAAGGCGCTTGATGAGCTTCCTGTTTTAGAGGCTGACGGTATTGTCGTTCGCGAATTGCACGGAGTATACTAGCGCAAGTTCTGATACCAACAACTATAGTAATCGTTCCTCGTGTACCAAAGGCAAAGCAAACCAACAGAATTTGATCGTTCAAACTACGGGATATATTTCAGGGCCAAATCGTAGACCGGGATGAATGCTTAACTGGCTAGCGATCGTGCACGAAAGTGACACGACGGAGTACCAAATGGCGGGGATGCTTGACCGGAAGTCTTCAGCTAAGCAAGTCGACTTAAACGGTGAGTGTCTTAGGTTACGTGGTTTGTAAGCCCATCATATAGCTGCGTTTTGAGATTTATTGATGTCCGCTGTCCTGAGTTCTGTTAGTGTGCTATTAATGTGCCGAATCTTGCCCTTTGTTCATATTTGCTACTTGCCTAAAGTCTGGTTGCTTTGATTAAAAGCACAACAACACCAATGTTGTAAAAAAGATGCATCTTTATCGAAAACATCATAGTTCTCATGCTCAGAACAATATGGTTAGCATTAAACATTGCAAATGTATACTATCATTTCAGGTACAATACAGCTTCTTGTATTTATCTTGTAAATATACTTCCAATAATGTATTATTCATAATTGCATTGTATACCATTTTGTAGCTGCGCAGAATTTTCTTCTCTTCCTGAAATAGCGTTCAATCACATGGTGGCATACCATTCACCCAAATATACGCTGTTCACTGGTTGACCATACCTATCAGCCGGAAACGGAATGAAGTTTGGGTTGTCGCTAAACTTTGATGGTGGCCTTAGTAAAGGGTTTACAATTTAATAATAATTTGCTTTATTCCAGAAACAGTACTAGTGGTACAGTGTGGAATTTTCAGCACATATCTACAATATTTGCATCTAATTTTACAGACATTTAAAATAAGTATTAAACAAACAAAAAAATAAATCTGAAGACACCAACAGCAAAAAAACAAAAAAACAGGATAAACACAAAATAATTATGAATGCGAAAAAGTACCAGAGTCTACCAAGGTCTAATGCAGTGTTTGTGGTGGTAGCGTGAGTAATCGTGAATAATACAAAATTTTTTAAGGTGGTGACTATGGCGTTCACAAACAATGATTGTCAGTTTAATATTGCCGAAAAGTATAGAAAATAAGAAAAAACAACCACAAAACTAATAGTTACATGATGGTTAATGACAGGACAATTTTGTAATACTCATAGTGCCAATAGAGTCGGAACCAGTGGATACACAATAGAAGGAATATAGTAAAGTACAAAAAAGGAAGCCAATGTTAATATTTCAGGTAGCTAAGTATGTTTGAAGGAGTTCACTAAAGAATACAAAATAAGAGAGAAATAAAAGAGTATGAAATTATGTTGTTACTAACAAAGCAAGTCACAGGTTTCACGCTTAACATTGTCTCTGTCGCTTAGAACACGGGCCAAGTATGGTATCGTTGAGTTCCTGTGCTTGGTTGTACGAGCACAGATTCTTTTATACTGATTTCTGGTTTTACTTGATGGGATACAAGGAGAGAGTTAACATTTATAAGAACCTGTTCTGATTGCCTGTGCAATAATTGAACAATTTAAACTTTTGAAGAAGTATTAATTTATGATACTTCAGGATTGCAACTTATAACATTACTGATCGTACGTGTAAAAATGGTATTCATTTCTTGTAAACTTAACCGTTTATACGAAATATAAGTTATTATTATAATTATTACTTTTGATGGTATTTCGTTTGGTTTCGCTTCTCTTTTAGGTTGCAGCCTCTTCCTGAACAGAGGCAATAAGGAGGCCTCTGTTCAGCGTTGATTAGCCGAAAGCAGTGAGTGTAATCGATTCCAGATTGAGCTCACTCCTGACCGGATGTTATCTTTGTATTTCAGCAAGACCATTTATAAATAATGGCATGTCAAAATCGCAGAAAACGATTTCATCGAAACGTTCGTCAGAATTCTTGTTGAAAACCTAGGAGCGGAGAAGGAGATCCACTCTACACGTCACTTTTCGAAAACGTAATATGACAGAAGCCATTACACCGACATACATACTGTAAAATATGTAGCATGCTTCATAGGGTATGTCCTATCAACAAAGTCGCATCTAACATTCCGTGTCTTCGGATGAAATGCAACCTACATTTGGACAGGACTAATACAAACAATAAATGGTCGACTGATCTCAGAAAGTATCAAGACATGGGGTGCAATTACGTTAAAGTTCGTCAACTTTCGATAGGAAACTGCCATTATCACTTTTAAGACAAAATTTCTCAGATATGCCATTTGTGAACCGAGTATATAAACCAGTAAGTGACAAATATAGTTTACAGTTTACAATTTATTTAGGACAGTAGGCTATATGCCTGTGTTAATCCTTTCGATTTGTTACACACAGGAGGTCCAATCTCGCCTTGAATGAATCAACGGATGGCGCTGATACGACGTGTTCCGGTAGGGAGTTCCAATGGTTCACCATCCGATACGAAAAACGGATCTCCAAACTCAGACGATTCGACCGTGGTTTTTGAACCTTGAGGTGATGTCCTCGCAATTGGTTGGTGCTAGAAGGAAGAAATAAGTTAGATAAATATGCTCCAAAATCATTTCTTAGGATACGGTATGCTAGTATTAGGTCACCCTTAAGTCGCCTGTATGACAGTGGAAATGAACCCAGTCGACTTAACTTCTCTTCATATGAGAGGGTTGAGAAACCTGTTATTAGCTTAGTTCCTACTCTTTGCACCCTTTTAATAATAATAATGTATTTCATATAAATTTACAAATTTACATGAAAATGCATGCCATTTTTACAGGCACGATCAAGTATGATATAATATCAAATCGTAGATTGTCTACAAGTTAATCGTATTTCAACTGTTAAATATTCGATACATATAATACACTCATTTTCTGAATTAGGCCGTATAGTTATTGAATTGTACAGTTGTCCTCCAGGTTGAGCGGGAAAATCGACTTCGTTCCGTTTTCATCCCGTGGTTGTAGGCATACGATAACCAACCAATATTGAGGTAAGTACACCTTTTACAAGGGATTGGAATCTGTTTTAGAAAAATTAAAGTGCTGAGGTGAATCATTAAATTGTAATGAAATAGGTAAGTGCAAGTATCATTAATAAATGCATTAATAAAGGAAACACCCTAGGGTAACAACATTCATTTGCAATGTATAATGCTACAGATATATCACAAACTATCATGATATCCACTTTTGGTTTTAATACAATTATCCTCATGCCAGTTGTTTTTATTTTATACCTTTTTGTGCATTTAGTGCACAACCGTACCCTTCAGAGAGTAGGAGTATAATAAGTAATGAAGAGCTATAAGATGTTAAGTTTAATGGAGTAAAATGAGGATCAAGTAAAGACGTTGTCAGAAAATAAATGAGATAAGACATTGTGGAGTGGTATGAAAAGATCTGACGATAGACAGCAAGTTAATTTATAAGATGCCCCATAAATCTGAGCAGATCCCACATGGTCGCATCTCAACAATAGGCTGGGTGAATGGTATATATTTAAAGGTAGAAGCATGATCTGTCAAGGCGTTCATTGTTATCTTTTTCAAGATAAAGATTTAAGCCCTCATAAAAATCAGAAATATCTCGAGCCTTCAAATTTTTTAATGCTGTTCCTGCAGAATGGGGCGATTCACCTTAGTGACCCCCACCATATCTACTGATCAGCTAACTCCACCCTCCCACCTTTCTAATAAGTCTATTTCGTATTTGAAACACGGGCTCGCTGCCTGGATCCCATATTCCAAATGAGGTCTGATATAAGTCGGATATAATATACGAAATATTTCAGCGTCGAAATTCGCAAAAGCTTTGCGTATGGCCCATAATATTCGAAAACCCTTAGTGGCTGCAGCTCTACAGTTTGTTGCTGTTTTCAAGTCATGCTGCACAACCACTCCCAAGTCCTTGTACTCAGTGACCACTGGGAGAGTAATGCCACTCATTGAGTAATTGTGCACGTGACTATGAGATACACGCATAACTACACTCTTGCTTAAGTTAATCTCCAAGGCCCAGTGCTTACACCAATCACTTAACAAGTTTAAATCTTCCTGCAAAGCAAGTCGATCACTGTCATCGTGTAAAGCCCTCCATATCTTGATGTCATCAGCAAACAGTAAGCAGGATGACTTAACTACTGATGGAATCCCACTAACATAAATCAGGAAAAGAAGTGGGCCTAGAATTGTACCCTGAGGAACGCCACTCTTAACCGATTCCCATGTTGATAAAACCCCGTTAACTCGTACTCTTTGTCTTCTGTCCTTTAGAAAGTCTTGAATCCAGTCGGCAACCACTTTATTGATTCCCATACTACCTAACTTTACTAGAAGACCTGAATGAGAAACCCTGTCAAACGCCTTGCTAAGGTCGATGAATATGGCATCCACCGGTATATTAGCATCAGCTGAGCTTGCCCAAATTTCTCTGGCCAAAAGAAGGTTGGTCAAGCAAGAATGGCCTGCTCTAAAACCATGCTGTTCCACAGCGAAAAGTTTGTTCCCTTCAATGGACTGAATGATAGCATCACGAATTATTCTTTCTAGTAGTTTAACAACAATACTGGTCAGACTAACAGGAAGATAGTTCTGAACTAAGTTTCTAGATCCGGTTTTGAAGACCGGACTAATGATGGCATCTTTTCAGTCTCTTGGACATTTAGACTGGTCCAGAGACATATTGAAGATTACCGACAATGGCTCGGCAATGTTTCCAGCCAATGCTGTTAATATACGTGGGTGGAGTTCATCAGGGCCACTGGACTTACCAGGATTGAGCCTTAGAAGGTACTTTAGGACAGTATCCTTTCCAATGTATAAGGGTGCCATTTTCAAGTTACCTTCTGGAAAAGTTACAAAGCTGGTATCAATATTTTCAGAGAATACTTGACTAAAGTGCTTGGACAAAGCCTCAGCCTTAGTCAAGTTATCCTCAGCCACGTTTGTCTGGTCATCTTCAAGCATAAGAGGTGGGATAGCATCACTCTTACATGTTCTTCTCTTGATATATGAGAAGAGTCTTTTCGGGCAGCCTGGTGAACTTTTGACTAACTGGGTTCCGTAAGCTATCCTTGACTGGTGAATCAAAGTTTTACACTGGTTTCTGGTTTCACAGTATTTCAGCCGGAACTGCTGTAGCCCAGTAGAAACAAAGAGATTCCAGAACCTTTTTCTCCGTCTTAGGAGTGTTATAGCTTGTCTATTTATCCATGGTGGCCGGTTTGTTGGACTTTTAGGAACCCTCCAGGGAATGAAATCAGTGGTAACCCTCTCAAGTGTATTCTTAAATCTATCCCATTCATCTTCAATGGATGAGACCATATTGACTGACCAGTTGGCAGTTGAAGCACGCTCCTTTATAGCGACTATGTCAGCATGCCAAACACTAGGTCGGGATTTGGGTTGAAAACTGACTAAATTGCCAGCCCTTAAGTTAAAATCTAACACCCCATGATCACTGTTTGCTAGAGGTGGATGAATAACTAGACCATCCACGTCGTCGTTGTCATGAGTAAGCACTAAGTCCAGAATGGAAGATCCTTGGGTAGAACCGAATCTTGTACTACCTAAGACATGTTGTGTCAGGGCATTTTCCATCGTAGTCAAGAGTAACCTGCTGTCAAACTTATTAGTGGATCCTGGAGATGTGCCAGCTATCCAGTCTATATGAGGTGCATTAAAGTCACCTAGAATAAGACAGCTACTGTGTTTACTCCATTGTTTGAGGTGATCTAAAATAAAGTCATCACACTGACAAAAGGGACTTCTATACAGAGCACCAATGAGTAAAGTGCCAGTTGCAAAGCTTAATTCACAGCTAATTACCTCACTTGTCCCACTGTCATGCGCTTCAGATTTCACGGAACGAACATGTAGGGAGTTGTTGATGTACAGAGCAACCCCGCCACCTCTACGACCCTTAACCCTGTCGCTGCGCAAGCAACTAAATCCGCATAGCTCAGGTGTGTCATCTAATCCAGAAACCAGCCACGTTTCAGTAATGGCCAAAATACCTGGGCTAAGGTCTTCCTTGTAATACACCTAGCTCATGAAATTTGTTCCCGATACTACGAATATTAGTGTACACTACCTTCAGGCTTCCTATGCGCTCCGGCTTATCCACACAGGTCTTGGCAGCATGCGTTTCCAAGACCTGACTATTTGAAAACCCACCAGTTTAAGGTTAGTCTCACCATTTTTACGTCTTGTTTCTAGCTGGGACAAAACTTCTTTTCGTTTAAGTCTGTCTTCAAGAGATAAATCAGGTCTGACTGAAATTCCTGACCCGGCAAGGTTGTGTACATTAGCCAGTGGATGATTCCGTTCATCAGGAGAACCTAAGACTACTTTAAGCGATCTACGCTGATTAGAACATTCATCATCTCTTTTGCCTATTCTAATCAGCTTTTTAATCGATACTCCAGGGAAATTCGTTGGGAGCATCTTCCTTATAATACTACTCACTAATTTAAGGTCGTGATCGTGCCTTTTTACGGGATCAGATTCTTTGGACTCTTCTAAGTTTCCAACAATTATGTTAGAGTCTAAGGAGAGCTTGTCGTGTTTAGCAGTGGCTACGTCTTTTCTCACCACTATTGATGCAGCTTGGCTACAGGTGACAGACGTTCGCCTACCATCATTATTACTTTGTTTCTTCTGATTGCTTGTCTTCGTTACCCACTGATCACCTGCCTGCAGTTGCTTTTCAGGGCTGATGCAGGTTTTGATGGTACAGTCGAGATCAGTGTCTGCACCACCTTCATGGTGAACTTCGCTTACAGTGTTCTCTGGTGCTGAGATACTGTTTGCAGCTTCCGTTTTGTTACCCTTTCGCTTACTGAGACGCTTCGAACGCCTAGTAGGTTCTACTTCCAGGGTAACTGGGATAGTAACTACCGGTGTGGTAACATTCATGATGGCACTTGCTGTGTTATCTTCAGACGGGCAGTCTGTGTCACTATTACTAGCCACGCTATCATAAGGAAGTTCCATAGCCTTAGACAGTAGTTCGTGAGCCTCCCTTATCAAAGTCATCTTTGGGGAGCAACACATTCTGCACATCCAGTGGAATGTTGGAGCACTACAACGTTTGTATGCAGCTGGACGTAATCCAGTACACATCTTATGATACCACTTTTTACAGTTATTACACTGTATTCCATCATCTACCAAAAAGTAACACTCCACCCTATTACATTTATGTGGTACTTTTGACATAATGAACTAATGGAACTGCCAGGACAATTTACCCAATGTAGACTATATAAATGTTTAAAATAAAAACTTAACAGACAAAAGTCAAGTTAAAGTTTTTTTAAATGTTCTCGAAGTGAATAACACAACAAAAACAGCAATTTGTCAAATACGTGAAAATACGTGAAAAAAGCACTCCCTTTTTCAAACAGCGCGCGCGTTATGCGAAACACGTTTGGTAATTCCGGCCGATCTATTTAAATATGATAAAAATATCATAGATAACGTTTTGGTTTTTGTGAAAAGACCATCAGATTATTTCATGTGTGCATTATATTCTTAACCACAACTTAGCATCACTACATGTCACCTTTGCACTCTTTTGCTGCATTTATTACAAAGATTCAAACAATTGTTCTCCTCTTCAATGAATTCAAACTCTGAACTATCTACACAAGTCTCTTCATGAGAATACTTATTGTTGTTTTGAAAATCTTGAGATTTTGTTATCAGCAGAGAGGGACAAATTCCAACTCATCGAATTGTGAGAATTATTAAAACTACACTTAAATGATAAAAGATTTTGTAGCAATATTGGTAAACATTGTTAGATGAATAATTTCGTTAGATGGATAACAATATAAACAAGTTATAACGAATCATCATTATCCAATTTGCTCTCTAAACAACTGTTACGAGAAACACAAGGTGAAAATAGTGGAGGTAATAGTATTCTCCCAACTAGCTTCGATTGATGTAGTGCAGTTTACTCAGCAACTAATAATAATAATATATTCTCATTTTTGTACACGAGGGACGCCCGTTTACAGGCATCGTCAATACCATAAATAACATATACGATTAGTAAGCACATATGGTAATGAAAATATAATGAATTCATATAAATATGTAACTTAAATAATACTTATCCATTCCTATACAACTTGTGTGTCCTACATTTGTAGGAATAAATGTGTACCTTATTATATTATCATTACTAACTATACTCACTAACCGTATGTGTAATTTATCGAATTGATGATGCCTGTAAAGTGGCGTCCCTCATGTACAAAAATGAGAATATACTATTATTATTACTATTATTATTATATGTATTCCTACCTATGTAGGACACACAAATTGTGCAGGCATGGATAAGTATTATTTAAATTTCATAAATTTGATTTATGCTGAAATTACATGGTTGCTGTCTTTTTCGACTTTAGTTTGTGGGGACAATGTGCTAACTAGTCATTCAATGGAGCACATTAGGAAATATAGAAATATTGACTTCGCATTAGCGAAAACTCAAGCATGTGTTGGATGGATTGCATATACTTGGGAAAATATCTAATCTTGAAGTCATTCCTCCATATAACTTTGGTGTGTACGACATCGAATGTTATTCTTGATTTATATCCAAATTGGGTATTAATTCAAAATAAGTGATGTATTTGTATAACGTTGTCAGCATTTCCATCGTGGGTAATACCAGAAGGGAATTGTACTTAATGCAGACAAATAATAGTTTATATTTTCTTATAAGGGTTGCTATCCTCATGGCCAATCTTCCCTCTTTACCGGCCTCGCTACCGTCCTAGCAAGGTTCGTCGACCGGAAATTGAACTCCTGACCACATGGTTGGTTTGCGGTAATTGTACACCTGAACGACCGATGCGCAGTTACATGTATGAGACCACGCATTACACCAGATAACTGTGTCACTGTTCGGATGAGACCCATACGGTTGAAACCAGCAGAAGATAGTGAAGAGATTCTAATTAGCAAGGAGGAATAAAGACAGAGGAAACGACGTTTGAACCACTTAAAAGTATTCCTGTACTAACCACCACCAACGGACAAAGTAATGCTAGTGAATAATGATCCTCAAACTAAAGCAGAGGTCCTGAATGCTGTAGGGCTACTGAAGGCCTAAGTTCCTCTTGCAAGGCTGAAAAAGAATCAAGAGGTCTCAGAAGTTTGCCTCACGTTACTATTACAGACCATATGGAAAGGGAGGAACGACACCCACCCACTGAAATGGTGGCCTGTCTGTCGAACAACCAACGAAGGGTTGCTTAATTCTTTGCAAAAGGCATATGGCAAGGCTAAACCTCAAGAGATTCAATGGTGAAAGCTTGTAGAAGCTCTTGAAGTGGAGTTGGGAGTAAGACAAAGCTTCCTACTGCCACCGATGATAACCCTAACGCCTAAAGACGCCTAATTATCTGTAATCTTGAACACAGTAGAGTAATTCAAGGACTGTATAGCTGCTAACTCTGGAATTCTTACGGAAGTGAATGCAGATTTTTTCTGTCTGAGTTTACTGCTTGTCTCCAGCTGATTCTTATATATTAGCATACGTGTTGTGAACGAACTGAAGGTCGATGCTGAGCACAGATAAGCCACACTAAAGATATTCAGGAAAAAGAGTCTGGTTCGTGCTATATTACTCAGATTTCACTTGAAACCTTGGTTCAACCTAAGATACAGTAAAGGTACATTAGCAGTCGAACAACATATTATTGCCACCAGATAAAGTGTTTACTTTATCAGATACTCACAGACCCAAAAAAACTAAGAACGAAAAGTCGATGAATAACCCATCTCGTCTTCTTTATAAAGCTATAATAAAGTGCTCGGCTTACGACAGCACTGTCAATTCATATTCAAGTAATTCAGGAATCATAACCCCATATGAAGTAAAATGAGCAGAGAGGCTAAAACCGGTGCTTCTCTGTGGTTATCTCAGATAATATCTAAAGAGGACTACCGTTCAAACAAAGTACCTCACACGTCTAAAGAATGTAATTGGTGATTCATCTAGTTGATGAAATAAATTGAACAGCGTGTCATGGAACCGACATATGGTCAGAATTCATCAACAGCTAGTGTGAAACTTGGCATCTAGGTAAAAGGACTGTTATGTGGTCCTTCGAATTTGGAGAACTTAGTTTGTATCACATCCAAAACTGCCTAAACCTTAGAGAAGAATACAGAGTTGTTTCTACCATTAACTGTAATCATCCACAATTAATTATCATTTGTATACCTCTGATGATTTGGACACAGTAAAACATTTATTATGCTGGAGATTTACTTGTCGATGTCAGTGAGGTTTATCCAGCTGCATCACTTATTTAGTATGTGTATACACGGCGATTCCTTGGCGAATGCCTTAGCAATATTGCAGTTGAGCTGCGTATAAGCTGAAACTGGACATGTCCGAACAATGAATGAGCCGCAGTGCCCATTTAATGCATGTACACATATTGCTTCTTGCTACATGTCCCACATGGTTACTAGAGGTAAAATCGGATTTTCTGATATGGAAACTTAATGCTTCTGAATCAGCATAACATGCAGACAGTTTCTAAAGTACATGTGAAGTCATCCCGTCATTTATCAACAAGTTCGATCACATAAACCTGTTAACTACTCTAGACACATGCATGAGTCTTTTGTTTGTAAGTAATGTCTATATATTGTAGCATCGTTACACCTGTAGACGTGGAGAGAATATTCTAATTATTGTTTGTGATTTTTGAATATGTTTACAAGTCTTGTAATAAGTTACCAAAGGGATGGTGCTTGTAATCCGTAAAGATAGAAATCACATTTGTGCAGTCCAGCGGTTCTGGAGTCATGAATTTATTATTAGTGATGACATGCTACACTAGGATACAATATTAGTGACTGATAATATATGGAGTACAGTTCTCGAGATGTAATCATAGGAGGATTTATGTTTCTAACTGTGATTCATACTTCATACGCTTTCTCCCGTTTTCATTTTCTGTTCAGTTTTGGTTATTCAATACTTGAAAAGAAATTAAATGATATATGCCAGTGTGAAATCACTCAATGAGATTGTTAAAATTTAATGAATAGACACTCACTTGAGACTATTTCAGATTGCAGATATTTTGATTGGTTCACTCAAATCACCTCCATGAACGAAAAAATCTCTTTACAAAACATGCAACAAGATCGCATGCAGACACACTAACGAGCAGAAACACAAAAACACGTTAGAGGACAAAGGATATAAATTTATGTTGTATAAACAATCTTCACACTAAGCTCACAGAAACTCAAAATCATGACAATGACCTATTTGCTTAGCTCCATATTTCTCATAATTTCCTATCACGCAGTCAATTGCTTAGTGCCAAGACCACTGAAGCAAGAGATGGGTGAATCGTTGTGTAGTGTGGCCAACCTACTTCCAATTGAACACGATTATCCATCATGTTACATACTCACCGAAGCATTGAAAGTGTTCGACAAACGTCTTCTACAAATACATCGTTCACCACAGTCAAATAACGATGGGACAGTATCTTGCAGCATCAAAAAACTAAGTGTTGTCATCACAAGTGGCTGTGATGAATCACAGAATCAACTTTGGCCCAGTGAACACATGGATGAATCACGTAGGTCTAACTCTCCTCTTCATAATATGCATACATAATTAACTAAATAACCACTGAAGACAAAATCAGCATACTGGATGGGAAGATTGACATTGAATCTAATGAAGTATGGGGAGTATTGCACGCCTTGCAGACTATCATACAACTGGTGCGCAGAAGTGAATGGGGAGCTGTGAGTCAATTGTGATAATAATAAACCACTATGTTTCTCTGCATCTCAATAATTATTTCATTTAGCTTGTATTACGCGAACAAACTATTGAGGATTCACCACAATATGGTCACAGAGGATTTCTGCTGGACACTGCCAACCACTACATCAGTGTTGATGAGATGGAGAAATTCATTGTAAGTCAATCCAACCCATTATTCTCTTACTTCTACTTCACAATCATTCAGGATGTTATGGCCGTTGTTAAAATGAATGTACTTCACTGGCATATGACAGATAACACTGCATTCCCCTATGACTCATTCACATATCCTGAACTCTCCAGAAAGGTATTTAGTTTTTCACACTTTCCCTCATCATTTTTGTCTGTGCCTACCTGTCACATCACAGGGTGCATATGATCCACAAAAGTTAGTGTATGTAAATGGGGATGTTCGACGGTTGTTGCAGTTTGCACGTCAGCGTGGGATACGTGTGATCGTGGAATTTGATACTCCTGGTAAGTGATTGAGGAGCTTCACATTCTGCATTGTATTTGTTGGTGAATTAACACTATGCATGTTTCAATTGGAAAACTCCAGTTCACTGAATATATACATTAGATCATATGACGCCTTTGAAAAGACGGTTGCAGCAAAGATAATTTTCTTTTTAATGAACCCATCAAATAGGTTGTACACACGTGCATTTATAGTTATTCGATGAGCAAGCTCCAGAACTCTTTCCGATCAAGGTTCAAATTAGCAAGATGAAGATGTAATAATAATAGCAAAATAAACAGGAACATTGAATAAAATATATAGTAGAGCAAGTAGCGGAGAAAATAGGGTAAAACTAACAGAGATTAACAGGAAGTTAGGACTATTAGTACTGAGAGGACATACAAGGGTTAGACATATTCATTTTGAATACATGGTGTCCGCTTTGCCCGGATGCCTTTAACTCGCTACATTGGAGGACTCTGGACGAACCTTGTGTACTGCTCTGAAGTCCTTTTATTTTGCTACAAAAAACAGTGATGCGGTTTTAGTGGATGCGTCTTATGGTCAAATGTTAGCCTCACATTAGGTGTTCCGTGTTATTCGTGGTCTCTTGGTCTTTTGGTGACTCATTTTGAATTGGTAAATACTTCATTAATTTGAACAAGTAGGTTCAGTGTTCACTGTGTGAATTTCGTCTCCATATGACTTTCAGCATATTCACTTTTCGAACATAACAGTTTAGTATTACTGTCTGGCTGATCTTCAGGCCTCCGTAAAAACATATAATTTCGTTTGAACCAAATATTCACTTGTGAAGTAAAATCGATTCTATTCCTTTGTTGCTGATTTCAGGTCACACAAAGTCATGGGAAAAAGGTTATCCAGGAATACGGACAGAATGTTATAAGGACGGTGAGCCGACTGGGGAAACAGGTTCATTCAATCCTGCAAATGAAACCACATTTGAATTTCTGAAAGCGTTTTTCAAGGAAGTCACGTCAGTATTTCCGGAAACGCTCGTCCATTTAGGTGGGAACGACGTATGGCCTTCTTGCTGGTAAGATTTATGCTTATCTGTTCTTAAATGAATGTCAACAGTAACATAGGTCCATCGATAAACTTCGAAGAAATCTTTCATACGATCATGACTTTCCTGTGTGTTTGTTGTTCATTGGTTGACTGGGTCGATAGTCTGAGAATCTGCATAAGCAGCAGCCATATCTTGGAATTTCAATGGTTTGTCCATATATAATAAATGAGTGAAATGGAAAACTCCTGATGTCACTCCTCGGAGCTGGATTATGACTGAAAACTATTACTGCTGCTCATTGTGTATTTAAAACACATCCCAATCTCTTATTTGGTCCACTGTGTATGAGGTGTCAGATATTGATTGAAATTTTATGTTTCTGCAAAATCTTACACGTTGATTGTATTAAAATGGACTGTAATGCTCGGGCGCACTCTGTCACATTCGAAACACACTAACTGTCCAATGCTTCTTGAAAAGTCGAATCCTAGAGATGAAAATATGATCGGGAGTATCAGCGATCCAAATATCACAAATCATGTGTTGACCACATTTTTCAATGTTTCTCATAGAGAACAACTCTTCTAAATAATTCATGAAAAATCTCTGAAGCAAAGACAAGGAACATACAATTTTAGTTTAATGAAGGCAATGTTTGAATATCTGCAATTCGACGAAGGCCTACTAGTTGAAGTAATGTGAAACCGTGGCTGACTCATATTCTGCATACGCCTGATGGCGTCATTACTTGCAAGTGACTGGTTGTTCACGCTTCTGTCCACGCTGAGTGGTGCACGGTTTTCTTTGTAAGTGTTTTTCCACACTGCCTGTAACCTGGCTCTATAACTCACAATTCTGATTTTCTGATGTTCATTTATGCTGCATTCTGTCAACAACAACAAGCATATCCAAAGTATTTTGTTGGTCTTCACTGCATCAAAAGTTAGTGAGAATTGTCGTACAATCATTTCATAACTCGAATCTTTTATGATATCCTTCAAGTTAACTGCTTTGCTCACTTTGTGGTACGTCTGATAACTTACAGGAGAGGAAAATCACACTGGAAAGACCAGTGAACGAGTCACTGTTATAATTTGTAACTGAAATCTCCGGTGTTGTAATATGACATAAGAAACAATATGCAACAATAGGGCCAAATAAGCAATCTAGAACGAAGTATTTTCACACTCGATAAAATCTTTGAAACTGTTTTTCCACAAAATAGGAACTCGAATCCTGATGTTTTGAAGTTTATGGAGGAAAACAATTTCGGCGGTGATTTTGCAAAGCTTGAATCATATTACTTTGATAAACTCATTGAAGTCATTCAATCAGTTCAACCGGAGGGACATACTATCACACCAGTTTTCTGGGATGGAGTGTACATCGATGGGTGTCGTGTAAGTGAACCCTTTCTCCTTTCCAATAATATCTCGACATGATTTTTCACGTACAGTTTAACACTCCTCGTAATAAACAAGTCCTTACATAATGTTCTCCATATGGTTTGAGTACCTTATCATGCGAATACCTACAGTCGTATAATGTTTCATTGTTGTTTCATAAATTTCAGCTGACTGCTTCATGTTAGTGTGTTTATGTCACTCATCTCTACGTAGTATCTGATCATTCGTGTCACATTAAGTCTCCCACTTTAAGGGTAACTGCTGACACAACTGACGATCAACCATCACTGGTCTCTTGATCCGCGATGATCATGATCAAACATTTGGTCAGAGGTGTAGCACAGGTTCATCGATCTTCCAATTCTTAGGTAACAATCGTTCATTTGAGCTCCATTGCATTTCAAGCTTCTGAGACTTCCCTGTAGGTGAAGAGTAATCGTAAGAATATTCAGAGAAAAATATTCAAGTGAGAGTGCGATTTTGAGTGGAAACGATGCTCTTCACTTGCCTAATGATAATAGAATCTCTATTCTGGACAGCATTTATAAAATGTACAGAATCTTCAGAGGAGGTTATTTCATGATATTTTCCCTTCCTACAGTATCTTCAAGTAAAATATTAACTGATGGTGTATCCTCTTACACAATGGTCTCTGAGCTGAAGCACGAACCGTTACGTTTTGATAAGGTTGCCTTGTCTCCTTCAAAAATCCACGATATCTGGCTGTAAGCCAATTGTAGGATGTTCAGAAGTACATTTTGAAACCCAAAGATTTAATTCAGGAATAGTTATTTCATACTATTTTAATTTGGAACTTTTGATTATAGCCTGATTCCAGACACTGTTTGGTACAAGCATTGAATTTTCAGCATGTGATATCGGTGTGCGTCGGCTGAGGATCGAACCGCAGACCAAGTACACGGTCGGCGAGTGTCCTTACCGCTATGCTACCGACGCACACACTGCTACCAGAAATCATGTCATTCCTCAAGTTTTGTAGGAACTTGTAAATCAGAAGCTGGTAAACATTTTAAATACACGCCAGAGAAGATAATACCGATAGAGGTCATATCTTCACCGATTAAAACAAACCAAACGACAGTTAGTATATGCAGTAGATGGAAGTTTCTGGTAGCCCAAGTTTTAAGCAGGCCTCCGGTTGAATGCCTATTTGATTACCTTTATTAATAAGTTTGAAGAGGAGTATTTTCTCCGATTTCGGACTTTTCATTTCAGCTTTCTCATATCACAGTGATAAATAAACTCTCAAATTACCGGGATGGAAATGGTAGAAACTTACAAACCATCGTTATATTAACATCAGACAAAATGAGACTCATAGGCGAGGAAAAAGCGAAGACAAATAGACCCCCATACAAAGATCAACGAAGTGTCACTAAGCTTGTGTTGGGTCTGTAACACTGAGTTTCCCAACGAAATAATAGTGCCATCGCATCAGTTCTTAAGCAGGGAAGAGGTTTTTATCTCTTCTCTGTTTTGTATAAATTTGGAACGGTGCACTAAAATCCGTTGTTCAGACCGGTTTAATGCCTTGCATCAAATATTCACGTCACAATTTTTGCATCGACTAATGACTGTACTCAATTTTGTGATTTAGCCTTCTAAAACCACTGTGATTCAAGTGTGGAAGGGAGGAGCTTGGACGAATATTGTCAAAGAAATAACATCATCTGGTTATCGAGTTATAATGTCGTCTTGCTGGTTATTCACTGGTATAAACAGTCCTGTAAACTGGGCGGACTACTACGAATGTGATCCAACAGCGTTTGGCGGTATGTACAAGAGATAAATGTTAATTATTACAACTCAGAGAGACGAAACACGTTCTCATTTTGAGTGTTTGCTTTAGCTTCACACTTCATTTCAGTATTGCTTGGCCAGCTATACGCGTGTTTCGGCGTTCACTTCCTGGCCGACTGACTCCTTAACCTCGCTTCACCGGTAGTAAGTTCAGTCAAGTGGGATGGCTGGACATTGAGAGTAGCAGCCCTATCCCTTAAGAGGATAAACACCATTACCATTGTGACTTCCGGAATCCAGCATGAAGCCCTGGTTCTACTGAGAATGCAAAGGAATCAAATAAAATAGACGATAATACACACTTCTGACTACTCAACACTGTCATAATCCCCTATGAGAGGAGACTGTATCTAACTTTGCTCAGCCTGATGTTTGCTCATACTTTTTATCTATAACGAAAGCGAAACTGTTCATTGCTACTAGTAACCACTCTCTGATTTTCAGTTGAATAAAAAGCATCAGAGGCACACCCCCGCTGCACTAAACCCCCTGCAACCACTTTTCACGCCTCTTCCATTCTTTAAAGACTTATGTTTACTACCCACGTGATGTCCTCCATGTTACTCAACGAAACTCAACTCATTTCTGAGGATTGATGCTACTTAAACATCTCATTAGTGCATGTTCGATCAATGTACATTCCATTCTACATATTTTTCAGGAATAAGGATTATGGTTGATTATTTACACCGTGACTCCCTTCTTAACTTTCTAATATGGTGGAGTGAGCTTCTCCTCTGAAGGCAGTCGGACGGTATTCAGAGCTTCTGAATTGGTTCCACCTGGCTTCTGAATTAGCTCCGCTTAGTCTTAGTCTGGAGATACGAAGATTGAAATCTTGAGAGAGTAAACATCACCCCCGTTCCGTGGCCCATTTCGCAAATGATAATGCATTTTAATAGTGAAAACAAGTCAACACCTTTAAAGTAAATATATTTGGCAATTATAGTAGATAAGACCGCGCTTGCAAAACCATTACTTTAGTCACGTGAGTGCTTCCATCTTCATATGATATGCATCATTATCATTAATTCGTTAAGATTCTCCATCAATACACTAATAGCTGCCAACGTGTGTACAATTGTCACTTTCCTCTGCCTACTGCATTTGTTACAAGCACATTTGCATTATCTACTAGCAGTGTTGCGATTACTCACCACTGATAATGTAACATTAAGTTGTGTCATATTTATTATTATTAAGTCATTCTTCCTGTTTTTGAAAACTATCAAAGCCACTGAGGAGGAACGAAATCTGATTATTGGTGGAGAAGCCGTTGTATACACAGAACATGTGGATGAGTCAAATCTCATTATGCATTCATGGTAAGTTGTGATGTCTACTTTATTAGAAACGTTGAAAATGATTCATTCACAGATAACTTTCATGATGAATGAAGATGTACTCTCATTAGTGCGAAGACGTGCTCGTGCATAAATGAAGCTGAAATTATCTTGGAATAGAATGGGAATGGTTTCATGGAATGTGAATATAAATATTATGAGGAGTGGTGTACGGACGAAGTGCACAGACCCATGCAAAGGTTCATTTGACTGCCTGAAATATTTTGGAATTTAGTTAGATTTACTCGTCACACTTGAGATCATAGTGAAGAAAACGGTCATAAGTGAGTCAGTTATGTGGAAGTGTCGTATCCGCATAACGATTCTAACTGGCATCGCGAATCTTTCCGTCCACTCAGTCAGCGCAAAACTCCCTGTTGACAACCACACTATGGTTAACTTTTGTAGCATCCGTTTATTAAAAGCGGCAGTGTGGTCAACGAGAAAAGTAATAATGAGCTGTCGGTAAACATGAATCTTTCATCCTCACTGCTTTATTAATCCTAATACATCATCTCCAAAACGGTGACAGAATTCAACACACATTTTTCATACACACTGGTCGTATAATTACAAGGAATTCGGTCACCTAGAGAAAGTTGGTCAGAAAGTTCATATTGTTGATCGTTTTAAATATATATTCTTCTCACTTCGTTTATATACTTTAAAAGGCCTGATAGTGCTGCAGTAGCCGAACGCCTTTGGTCACGAGATCCATTCAATACCGACGAATTCAAAATAAGAATAAATGAACTACGTTGTCATTTGAGACAGTAAGTTCACACGTTGCTGTGTTAGTAACGATATTCTGAAATACATATTTCTTTATTATAACTTGAAGCCACACAGTATTTTTGGTACGAGTATGGAATTTTCAGCATATGATATCGGTAGCCCAAATTTCGCAGGCCGACCACAGATATCAGGTGTGCGTCGGAAGGGGGTCAAACCCCGGACCATGTGTATGGTCGGCGAGAGTCCTAACCGCTGTGCCACCGACGCTATTCATGTCAAGTTTGGTTTTAACATCACCAGATGTTGGAAGCAACTTCTCTAGACGTGATGGCTTCACCTGAGATTTCGTTTTCGTAAAGCAACGGTGATTTAAACACGTACTGCTGATAATATATGTGAACGTTGAAAATTAACCCAATCATTCATCTTATCTTGGATTCATATGGTGCAATCGGTCAGATACTTCAGACAGCAATCTGAAAGGAAGTTACGCTGAATGAATAAAGCTGTAACGTCTGTAGATGCAAAGATGTTTGTGATAAACTTACTTCAAACAGAAGACGATTATGAGGGTTACGGGAATATTCGAAACATCCTACTCAAGATGTCTACTTAATTCTGTCATTCTGAAGCGATCAGATGTGACAAACAGAAAAATGTGACCCTGTTTAATAGATTTACACGAGTATCACATGCCCACAGAACACATGATTGTTAGCAGTTTCCCTGATACTAAGGTGTTTATGTCTACTGCTTGATTGGGATGGGAACAGCGGATGTACGAATGGTAGAACGCGGAAATGTATAACTCCCTTCAGCCTCATTTCTTATGTTTATTTAGCTGATTAGAAATTCTACGCCTGAGGTTCGCCATCCACTCACATGTTTCTGTCCATATCAGTCTTATTTCAACCATGATTTGTTAGATGTATATTTAACCTCGTATGGCTTTCTGTCGCTTACCTTGTCTTACAGTTAGCAACTTCTCCTTTCACGGTCATATGACTAGTTCTTATAATGACACATTTAACAATAATATCATTGGAATTTGGAGAGTAGTCTTACCGCTTATGGTTGGATTCGAAGTAAAATAACAAAATAACAAAGACGCTGAAGCTTGTTCCTCACCAATTCATAACTAACTTTCCTCTCTTTTGAATACAGCTTGGGATTCAATGCGAAACCTCTAAATGGACTGAATAGTTGTTTACGACCGTAAGAATGCACTTGCAATATCTGGACGTCTGTGGTAAACTCATCATTTGTAACTCAGCATTGGTGGAATAAAATGTATTTTCAAAATGTCTTTCTTTAATGTACAACTTGCAGAAGTGTTTAACTACGACTGATGCTTCATGCTATGTGCCCCCTATTGCATTCAAGAATAATGCGGATGTTGTATACGTCTTACTTAATAAATTCATAGAGTCATACACCGAGATAGATACTGCATCTGTTTCATTTGAAGCAATCAGCACAAGCGCCGGAAAAATTCGATGAAGTGAACATACACGGCGGCGATATGGCAGTTTTCTCAGCACACAAAACGTAAACAGAAGCCATATTACGATGACGAATATGGACCAGTGCAGCGATAGAACAACAGAACATCACGAGTGGCATCCTATCGTTATTGTCCTCCACCTCATTTCCATTATTCCGTGTAAATATGTAAACGCGTCGAGTGGAATTTCGCTAGCTTCTACTCTCACTAGAAAAATCGTCGTATCATATCACACGTGAATTGTGTATAACAGCCAGTAAAACCATGCCGTCAGCACTGTCTAATATGTCACTGAGTCTAAGTTTCCAAGGGACGACAGTGGTGTAACTATAAGTTCAGTCTTTGAAACCGGACTGAGACATTCTGTGAAGGCGCTCCTTCTGGGAGTGGAGGTGTAGTTTGGCATTTTGTTATGATGACGTATTCACAGAATCTTCTTATGTAGCTTTTAAAAGATGTATCATATCGTATCATTTGTGCTGCGTGTTATACATTCCATTTGATGATGACGAACGTGATCTCTCCCGTGTTACCTTAATCAGAAATAGTCTAAGACTTTCCTTTTTAGTCACAATCACCTCCACACTCCCATGACACGTGCGAAATGGGGACATCCTAAAACGCTCCTGAATATGGTACCACATCTCCGATCGACCAGTCACACAACCTTACTTTACTGTGATAGCCCTCAGCGAGTCACTTATCATTAGGCTTGCCTCACTGCGAATCTCTAGTTCACTGCAGATTCAGATTGATCATCGATCCTGCAGCAGTTGCACTATGACCTCCGTTTCCTCTCCTCATTTGCCGTTCTCGACAGTCTGAGGTCATTCTACACGGATAAAACTGGGTTTTGAAATGTTCCAGTGTCACAGGTTGGCTCCGCATTGTCCGAAATAACGCATATTGCATGGACAAATCTATGGAGTATTATGGCGGTTACATTTCACGGGAGAAAGATCAAAGACCGAACAATAAATCTCCATTGTGATGCAGATAAATACTAGACACAATTGAAATACATATTATTGTTTGCATCTAGATGAGTGTTCATCCGTTAAATCCCACTTAGATTTCCGTAATTCTGAGGGGATACGGGTTTCAGTTATTGATCAGAGTGCACTACACTAACCAGAACCAGTTAGGAAGAATGTTACCATCTCTTCTGACTTTGCGTAGTGTTGCGTGTGAAAGTTGACAAATGGAATAGTGATAATTGCTTGTGACTTTAGTACATTGTTACCTATATAACAGATTTATTCATCCCACAGTGTGTATCAATATTGCCACAAAATCTTTTATCATTCAAGTGTAGTGTTAATAATTCTCAAAATTTGAGGATTTGGAATTTGACCCTCTCTACTGATAACAAAATCTCATAGTTTTCGAAAACAATAATAAGTATTCTCTTAAAGAGATTTGTGTAGATAGTTCAAAGTTTGAATTCGCTGAAGAGTAGAACAATTGTTTGAATCTTTGTATTAAATGCAACAAAAGAGTGTGAAGGTGAGATGTAGTGATGCTAAGTTGTGTTTGAGAATAATAATAATAATAGTATATTCTCATTTTTTACATGAGGGACGCCAGTTTACAGCCATCATCAATATGATAAATTACATATACGATTAGTAAGCATATTTAATGATAGTAATTTAATAAAATACATTTTTTCCTACCTGTGTAGGACACACCAATTGTACAGGCATGGATAAGTATTATTTAAATTACATAAATTTGGTTCATGGTAAAATTACAAGGTTGCAGTCATTTTGCCTATGGGAACAATATGATAACTAGTCATTCAATGGAACACATCAAGAAATATAGAAATATTGTCTTCGCATTAACAAAAAAACCCAAGTATGTTTTGGATGGATTACAAATACTTGGGAAAAAAATAAAGCTTGAAGTAATTCCTCCATATAACTTTGCATCGAGTCTGATTCTTGATTTATATCCATATTTGACAATAATTTAAAATAAGTAATACACTTGTATCCTTTTGTCAGCATTTTCTTCGTAACATCACAAGTGAATAGTACTCAAGGTAGGCTAATAATAATGACAGTCTGTATTTTCTTATAAATGGGTGTTTTCAATAAATGCAAGCTATTTTGCAGGTACAATCAGTTATGTTGTAAGTTACAATCGTGAAGTATTATAAATCAATACTTTTTTATTGGTATAAAGGTATATTTCACAACTGTAATCCAGGTTGCGTATTGCGTAATTCACGAGGGAATTGTAAGATATGGGACCAATAATGTTTGCAGATCATTTGTCATTGTAAATGGTCAAAAATGTACATTCTTTGTTCTCTTTCAAAATGTTAAATGGAAGCTGAAATGGTGAGAGACAAAAGAAGACAAACAACAACAACGCAAAAGCAAGCAAGTGGAGTACTTAGGGAGTGATTAATATGTATATATACATTTATATTCTGTTTAGTAATTATAGTTATTTTGGTGCACTAACTAACCATTCCCGTGATGCTAACTTTTATATTGTGTGAACTAATATTATTGTCCTGTGGAAAAATGTCTATCATGTACTTCCAATAATATAAAACTTTATATTTGTAGTTTGTTGTAACTACACGTTTAATGAACTTAAATATCTATGTTGGACGAAAAAGTGGGTGTAGGATTCAGACGCAGAAGTGCACTGTCATCTTTGAGCAGTCTGGTGACTGAGGAGATGAACACTGCGAGTGTGTTTGCATCGCGCACATCAGCTGGTAGTCTATTCCAAATGGCTGAAAACTTATTTAAGAAGAAATTATACCGCATGTGAGTCTGACAATGCTCTAAAGCAGCTAGGTTGTGATGATTTCTAAGATTGTAACTGATGACGGTGGTAGGTTTAATTATTGGCTCGGAGGAGTGCACGAGCAGATTAGTTAGCTTGTAGTAAAAAATTAGGTTCAGCTTAAGACGTCTTTTCCAGAGTGGTTCTAAACGTAGTCTGTCGCAACGTTCATAGTATTGGAGACCACTTTCTAAGCCAAGAATTCTTAAGGTGAATTGCCGTTGCACTCCTTCTAACTTAAGCTTGTCAATTTGTCTGAGTCCGCTAAGAATAAACGGTCAGTATTCTAAAATAGGTCGGACACATACTTTGTATAATAAAACCCTAGTTTCACAACAAAAGAAATTGCGAGTTATGCATCCTAGGAGCCTTCGTGTTTTACGTCTGGCATAATCAGTTTGTTCAGAGAACGTTAAGTTACTAGAGTATCTGATACCGAGATCTACGACTGAGTTGAGCTTGGCTAGTTTACGCCCATTTATTTCAAGATTCAGGTCAAGGTTACTGTTTCCGATACAAATCCAGCCGCATTTATCAATGTTGAACTTTAGACAGGATTCAGTACACCATGTTGCGAGACTACTTAGTTCAAGATGTATTTTAGTTACCATATCGCTTAGTTCATGAGCGTAGCAGGAGTAAACGACTTTGAGGTCGTCAGCATATAGGAATGATTTACCTGAGGTGAAGCAGTTGCAAATGCTGTTAATGTATACTGTAAATAAAAGTGGACCTAGGACACTACCTTGCACAACGCCACTTGTGATCTGCCTAGGATGAGGCAATACAGATCCAACCTTGGTTATTTGTACCCTATTGCTTAGAAACGATTTTAACCGGCTCAGTAATGGATTGCGAATCCCACATGAATACAGCTTCTCAAAGAGAATACTGTGAGATACCATGTCAAATACCCTAGATATGTCGAAGTAGAGAACAACAACTAGCTTACGTGCTTCGCGACTACTAGTGATGCAGTTGAAAAAGTCGAAGTGGCAAGTAATGCCAGACCTATTTTTGAGAAATCCGTGTTGAGACCTTGTAACAAGATCTTCCTTAAGTAGATAGTCTGACAATTGATCTTTGACAACTTTCTCCATGACTCGCGAGACAACTGGGGTTATATTTATGGGTCTGTAATTGCGGGCGTTTGGCTTATCACCGGATTTATAGTGTGGAATTATGAAACTAGTTTTCCACTCATTAGGGTAAGTGCCAGTGTCCATAGATATTGAGAAGAATTTAAGAAGTAGTAGGGGTATATCACACCCACTGTTTTTGAAAATTATAGAAGCAAGGCCATCTGGTCCCGTGCTAGTGGAAGGTTTCAGGCTTTTAACTGCTTGTTCTATTAATTGGTCGGTGAACACTATGCTTCCGAGGAAAGAGCTAGTAAGGGGGCCGGTGTCACCAGGAATGCACATTTCTAAACTGAAGTTTGCAAACCATTCACTGAATATTTCACAGATGGTGGCAGGCACATTGTAGATAACTTTGTCATGAAGTAAATAGGGGATGTCCCTAGTCGACTGCATTCGTTTTTTAAGAAGTGTTGTTAAGTTATAAACTTTGGAGGTGCATTCAAGTGCCCTTAATTCTTCGTCGAGGTCCTTTTGAGAGCGTTGGCGCTTGATAGATTCAAGAGACTCATGGATTGAGTGCAGTAGTGATATATCCTTAGTGGAATAGTACTGTTTCTTCAACTTCCTCAACTTATTGCGGTATGCCCTCGGAATGTATTCAGCTTGGTGTCTACTTAATTTCACTACCCTCTTAGGAGCAACAGTATCTAGACAAAGGATAACATTCCTGTAAAATAGGGACACTACAGTCTCCAGGGAGTCAGTGGTAAAATATTCATCCCAGTGACAGAGTCGAATGAGTTCTTGGACTAATCCCCAGTCTGTATGTTTGTAACTACGACAAATCAAACTCCCTGAATCCTGTTTGTATCCTGTATTTAGTGGTGAGAAAGGCAGAGAGCAGAGTACCATTCTATGGTCACTACTGGAAAATCTGTTACCAACATAGGTGGAGACTGGGATTGTGTCATGACAAAACACAAGGTCCAACATGTTGTCACTACGAGTAGGTGTCTGGACGTGTTGCTGCCATCCATAACAATCGATAGTGGCAAGTAATTCGTCGGAGCGTTGGGGCCAGAACTACTCAACCAATTGACTTCTGGAAGATTGAAGTCCCCTGCAATTATTTTGTAATTAGTACTAAACGATGAGGCGTGTGCGAATGATTTAGCTAATAACGCATCAGTTTCTTTGATTGAGCTTGGTGCTCGATAAACACAGCCTATGAGAAGCTTGTACTTATCTCCTTGTAAGACGACCCAGAGTGAATCAGGTACCTCGTTCAGTATTTCATCTTCCACCTTACTGGCTACGAATGAGTTATGTATATATATGAGACATCCTCCACCACGCTTGCAGTCTCTATTTGCACGGTGTACAGTGTAATCATCTATGCCTATATGCACATCAAGTACAGAGTATGAGCACCATGATTCAGTAATCAGAGCTACAGTAGGCTTGGCGATAAATAATAGTGCCCTTAGTTCAGATATCTTATTGATTAAGGAACGTGCATTAATTAGCAATATCGTGAATAAGTCACGGGATACTACAAACTGGCTTAAGATATCACCATAACCTAACTCTGTACGTCAACAACGGAAGAGTTTATGAATGATACAGGGGTCGGCCTGGGTGTCTGTACATCGGGGTTAGAGTGCAGTGAGGTGGTCCTAGGTGCCATGGGTCGTACCAGTGATTCGGGATACTTGGAAAATTTACCATGTGTTCCTGGATATAAGGATAGTAGAGGTTGGGCCTGGGTTGACGGTTAAAAAGCATAGCATCAAATGGTCTACCCATCCATGTGCTATTCGTCATACCAGTACACACTTTCATGTTGGTTTTAAAACTTAAAGGAAATTGAGAGGGAAGGTGCTTTGGTTGCAAGACTTTGGGGTTTTTGGGGCCTGACTTCCTATAAGGTGGAGCATACTGAAAACCACCAGATATACTTGTGTTTCGAGAGGAACTTTTCGTAAGAGGTGAGGGTTTTTTGACAGTCTTACTTTCAGCAAGCTTATTGAATACAAAGTATTCTTCCCCATCATTAGTCTCAACCCGGCGAAATTTGTTCTTTGTGGTTAGGTCACCACGTTTGGGTAAGAATTTCTTAGAACAGCTTGCAGCAGTTCTACCTATTTTAACGTCTTTTGGTGAGACGTTATTTACATGGGTACTGGTATCTAAATCAGTTCCTAGTTCCATTGCCATGCGTGGTTGTTGTGTAGTTTGCTGAATGCTAATGTCAGCATTAGGTGACTGTTGCTGTGCACGATCATTTTTGGGTAATTCTAAGCTAGAGGAGGTGACCAGGTTATTACTCCGCGTTAATCTGCGCTGACACGGTGTTTTATCCTGAGCTATGGTTATAGACTTATAACTGCTGTTCAGTCTTAGGTGATCCTGACATTTAGTAAACTTACTAGAATCAAGGGAATTACTGAACTTAAAAATAATGGGACAATTAGCCTGGTTAGACTTTTTACGAAGTCTTTTGCATTCACATGGAACACTGGCCATGCCGCAACAAATCAGGATTTTGTGTTTAACAGTCTACAGAGGAAGAGAATCTGGGACATTGTAAACTATAGCCTGGTGAGAAGAGGTTATACGCTTCATCACCTCCGCAGACAAGCAGTCAATCCGATTTTCAGCCTTATTTAGGGTGTCTGGAGACATTTTAGGATGCTTTCTTAACAGACAGGCTATTGGGTCTAAATCCGAAAGCTTGCTTCGGGTTACATCCAGTAAAGACTTAACCTGGCCAATATCAGAACCGCTCTCCGTGATATTTGACATTGGCAGTGACATTCTATCAAACTGACCTAATTTTTCCTGAAGTTCATTTGCTTGCCTTTGGATATCTTTCACAAGGAGGTCTAATTTACAGATCTCAGAGTTCTCTAACAGAACATCTTTCATCTGTATCACAGGAGTGAGAATTGCACTCAAGCCATTTTGTGAGCTAGTAGTTAATGCTGTATTACAGGGTGGTAATGCAGTTATAACCGAGGTTGAGGCACTATCTAAGACAACTGTGTTTCTACGAACACGCTTTTTGGAAATTTGGACCATAATTTCAAGGATTATATGACTATAAGCAGTAAATGAATATCAGAGCAAACACGTGCAAAAATGTCACCACTTTCGAACGTACCGCCAGACGAACATATACATATGTTCAGATGACAAATGTCTGGTACCTGTCATCTGTACTGAAGTGCTGAATTATGTCTTGCAATGAAGTGAACTGTCAATGAGAATGATAACTACTGGATGATCTACAACCCTATAAAAACTTTCCGGATATTAAGGAAGTCGGATGGATTGTAAATTTTAGTCTTTCCGAATAAAAATTAAGAAAGGCGATCTGAAACTAGTTGATTCTCGCTTGCCATGTGGCCATCCACGGCTACACATTTCGTTGATGAATCTCCAAGTCAGAACGTCACTATTTTCAATCACACACATTGAAATCAAACATAACTAGCATGGAAATATAACACATAAAAAATATTTTCAAAACTATGCGTACTCTAGCAACTCTGTCCAGCAGCATTGTTGAAGAATCTAGGGTACAGTTAAACCATAAATCCACAAGCGTTCAGAAAATGACCAGCAAATGGAAAGCACTAAGAATCCCCTAAATTCTCTGTCAATTATAATTACACCATATTATACAGTGATTGTCTAGTTCACTACTCGAATGTTTAGCCCTCGTGAGTGTTCGAAGACTAGCCACGGTCATTGAGGACTACATCAAATCAAATTCAAATCTTCAGTGATTACTTGAATTTCATAGTCGTTTCATGATTCTAGTCTGCGTGCTTCACTTTCCCTGTAGGCATCGTATTATGATCCGGATTAAGAGTAGTCGAAGAACCCACTAGAGTCTGCTTGTTAATAACGATCATTTAATAAATGTCATCAGAAGTGCAACAAGCTGCAAGTGGAAGGGATCCCATGGCGCGCCTTTATTCGAGAAGAGGCCGTTACACAGAAAAGAAGCCGGAAAAGAAGAATGATACCCAGAAGTGCTAAGAGCACACTGAGAGACCTCAGAGCGCAAACGTTTATATACCCTATTCTTCAGGCATATGATCTACCCACGTGCATGGTAATTTACAACGGAAAGTTCACCGAAGCTGTTAAAGTTTACACAGCCATAAAATTAGTCAGCTGAGGTAAAGTGAATCACGTGGAAGACAGTTTTGGTGGGAGAAACGGGCATAGAGGTAACCCAAAGTATGATTTTATAAGATCTGGACCTCGGTGAGTGAGTTGCGGCTCACACCTCAAAGTAGGATGATTTACTACTGAAGGCCAATACGTTAACAGGAGAGAGCGCAAGTATGATTGTTGGAGTTATTCACGGTAACTGTTAGCTCTTCAGCACAGACAACCCCTTCTGAATAATCAGTATATACACGCAAAAGATCTCTACACAGCCGTGAACTGTGTATAAAAAGAAGTGAGGAACATGAACCCATGGTTTACTCCTTGGCGGGTGAAGAGATAATAATATATATTTATTCCTGCTCATGCAGGAACATACCAATTGTACAGTCATGGATAAGTTATTATATAAATAACACATTTTTCGATGTAGGCAATTTGCTAGGATCCTCTTGCAAAGTGACTGTATCACTGTTGCCCGCCAGCTTTCTCCACAGTTTTGAGTCATCTGCGTATAGGACTAAAAGGGAATCGGTTAGCAGAGATAACTCATTGATATACAGAGTGAAGAGGAGAGGTTCGAGTGCCGTGCTTTGTGGCACTCCGCTACGCTACGTTCCATCTATAGTTATATCTGATACTGTTGTTTACAGTAGCTTAACCAAGAGGGGCTTGACCAAGTTGAGGTCAAGCTCGAACCTGACCCCGGCATCGGAAGCAGGTGATTCTTCCACTTTGTGGACTTTGAGCTCTGTGACGTGTGTGTCTTTCCGTCTTTCGTGGACAGTGTGGATATTATGCTGCCACTTTCTCGCTTTTTGTGGGAGACTACATTACGCCATTCATTGGTGTCCTCCTCGGTGATCATAGTCGATTGTATTTGCCTGCTATCGACCGGTGCGGATGAGGCTTGAAATACAAGTCCCCAGGCGACTTTAGCTGCTGGTTATCAGCCGATGGTACACCTCTTCTTCCTGCCTGTCTTTCCATTACTGTCAGTGAAGGGCTTATCTGACATCGGCATGGGTGTCTGGAATATAAACAAGAAGTCTTTTCAGAAGACTTTATGCACGTACGTCTAAGTATAAAAATTCCACTATACCATATTTAGCACGTACTCTATGTGATGAAAATAGTGTCAGAAATGAACTAACTAACCTTCTTAGCACCACCAAATAGACCATTTCCTTCAACCTTAAAGCGTCATACTTTATTGTTATTGTATTTCTTATATTTATAATCCTCTCAATTTTTTCGTTTTGTTTATTTTATTTTTCATAACTGTGGACATAATTTTAAGCTGTATTATGACTGTTAACTTTGTATTTCACCTCACTATACCATATCAACAGAACATTAGACCCAATTATCCATAACATGCTAAAGTTTCCAAACTGAATCGACAATACCGTTTGAAACAAACTCACTGTTATTAGTATTTATTATTATTATTACCATTATTATTATTACTATATCTAATAACTATGTCGTTAATGTGGACAAATTTCTCCGGTTAATTTTTGTTTTAAATTTTTAATTTTATATACACTTTGAGTAAATCAGATGCAATATTGTGACAAATGCTGAGAATTCCATTCTGTATTATAAGTACTGTTTTTGGAATAAAGTAAATTATTATTATATGGTGGGTGCTCCTCTGTGCTGAAGGGCACTCTCTGCGTGACAGAGACGAGTCAAGAAGATTTGTTGTCTTGTCACCTCATCGGCGTCTGAGCAGTAGTCGTTCTTCTCCTGTGGTGGAGGACCTTTGCAGTCCAGGAGCTCTATAGCCCAAATGAGAGTGGCAGTGGCTTCCGTTATACGAAAATTAGTCATACTGCAACAGCCATTGCACAGCCAATTCGCCAGATGTTTGCAGCAGCGCTTGCATGCTGCATGAGTTAGGATTGTGCACATGCTATGAAACCATCTCTTGCATTTGTCACACTGCATCCCTTCTTCAGCTATAACTATTTAGTTATAAGAACACAACTTCTTTCAGTTGAACAGACTCAAAACTGAAAAGCAAACTAACTTCCATCATAATCAACTGATTTAAAGTTGACCTATAGACTTTCGGAGCGTGAAACACAACGAAAGCCGAAATTTAACAAAAGAGTGTAATCTTCAGTCCCACTTAAAAGTTTGCTTGGTAGCGTATGCAGTGAGATGGGAGAAAACCTTGCAATTCCCGAAGAAAACGCAAAGAAAACTACCTTGATGTATGTAAAGAACGTCTGCGAGATCACCGCAAGACTCTTCATACCTTTAGAAATTGATGTCACACACAAACCAATAAATTCACTTCGCTCAGCAGTGTCCGATATGCAATACCGTTTTTATGAGTTAGTATAAACCTATTTGATTTCTCTGCGGTCGCTTCTTGATTGTGAAGTTAAGGTTCCTGGTCTTCGGTAAACTTCTGAGTAGTTCGTTCCGCCACTTGACTGCCATGGCTTTGGTTGGCTCCAAAAAAAGTGGTGCTGGGATTAATTATATGTTGTTTGTAGTATGCGGTGTATGAAGACTTTGTTGCTACTGTGAATGGAGTTGATCTTTTCGCCAGTTAGTCCTCCGGTATCTCCGTCAAAAAAGAGATAATAACATATATAATTAGTGTAGGTTATGCAGACTGAAAGACAGAAAAGAAAATAAAGCAAACGCAAAAACAGACAGCTGAATAAATTGGAAGTTGTTAAATACAAACATAAATACACACACATTATACCAATAATAATAATTATAATAAGTGTAAGTGTAGTAGTTGGAGCAGTCAGAAGAGTAAAACAAGAGAGAATGTGAAGAAGTAAAACGACGGATTTAATAATTATATATATTTCCTATAAACGGGTAAGTTTACATGAAATGCACGCCATTTTTACAGGCACGATCAATTATGCCACGAATTACAATTGTGAATTAGCATATATTATCACTTTTTAAAGAAAGTTCAAATTGTTAAATTACAGTACAAGCAATCGGAACAGATTCTTATAATTGTTAATTTGTAAATCTTTCACGAAGGTCTCCATCAAAGTTGAGCGACAACACATACTTCGTTCCATTTCCTGATGATGATAGTAATGACCCATCGATAAACAACATATATGTAAGTACTGTGACCCCACGTGCTTGAACGCTATTTCAGGAAGAGGAGAAAATCATGCACAGCTACAAAGTGGTATAAAATGCAATCATGAATAATACATTATTGGAAAAATATTTACAAGAAAAATACAAGAATAAGCTATAAAGTACTTGATATGATAGTGCACATTTGCAATGTATGGTTGTCAATGGACGTGAACATTGAACGTTTGTTTTATTGGGTCTGGCAGCCATTGGCGGGCAATTGAAGGCGCAAATGGAACGATCGCTTGCAAGTTGAAAGAAGACTGAAGTTAAATACGAATAAAAACTTTGTAGTTTTCTTCACTTTAATTGCAAAACAATATAATTTCGTTCAAGGAATACTGGTGTTTTGGATTTAAAGTTGAAGAACGTACATAGTATTTATCGGATCAATCGCTTAAGTCTTCATTACGATAGGAACTTAGGGCTAAGTTCCTTGACAGTTTTTATTCGTCTCTACGTCTTCGTGGGCGCCTTCTGGAAATCGTCCGGGCGTACTTACTAGATCTGCAGCCAGCTTCTCTTTGGACAAGGATTATCAACGCAATTTGGATTCTTTGGTGACGTTGGATAATGCCTGGGTCAAGAAAGGGATGTGGCACCATGGAAGCAGACCAAAAAGTAAGTAACGATGAGTTGCCTGTTAATTTTAATGATATGTATGATGTTCAGCATGTTAAGTTTGATGTTCACGCTTCACCGTTAAGGGATAGTAAGGGTTTAAGATTGCCTAAGTTTGAACCGCGATACTTCGATTTAAACCCAGCCGAGTACCCACAGTTCATCAAAGAGTTTGAGGTCATGCTGAGTGGTTTTGTATTAAATGATGAAATGAAGTTAATGTATTTGTTGAGATATTGCACTGGTGTAGCTGCAAGAGCCATACAGTGCTGTAAGTTTATGCCCCCGAACGAAGGATATGCTGAGGCAATGAAGATACTACGTCATAGGTTTGGAAAACCATATATGATATCCCGTAGTATTTTCGAGACAGTGAAAGGTAACGGATCACAGTTAAACGATAATGCAGAGGAACTTGCAGAGTTTTTTGATAATTTGTTGGTATATAGAAATACACTCATGTCTTTTAACTGCGTAGATGAATTGAACCCAAGTCCCGTGCTTGAAACTGTTGCCAAGAGATTACCTGTTCGTCTACAAAGGAAGTTCATAAAGGTTTGTTCACGTCTAGAGGAGGAGGGTTTAGAGCCCGGGTTGGATGACATTGTGAGCCTGGTGAAAGACAGTGTCAACCAAGCTTTGAGCAAGTTTGCTAGTATACTGCATCCCTTCCCCGGAACAGAGAAATCAGAGAGTAAAATGCAATCATTTATGATGAAGGGTTCTCAGCGTATTGGATACCGAGAAAGCTGTATGGTGTCAAGTAAACCTAATGATTGTGACAGCTTTAGTGGGACGTCCCCAACGGATAAGTTACAAGCTGCAAGGCAAACACGGTTGTGCATCGTTCGTTTGCAAGAAGTGCATACAAAGGCGAACTGTGAAGCAATGAGCAAGTTTAGTGGTAGGCTAAATGTGAAGTCAGCGTCATCGTGTTCTGACTCCGAATCGTGTGACGATAATGGTGCGGTGAAGAAGCCTGTAGTCGTAACTGATAATCCATTGTTGAAAAGAGTGTCTCAGACGACACCGCAGTTTGTGCATAAGAAGAGGGTTACAGTTTCAGTGTCCAGTTCTGACTGCACAAGTTTACAAGGTATTACTAGTCAGAGTAAAGGAATAAAACCTTTAAGGATTCATGAGGAAGAACCTAAGTCATCTACGGCTGTTATTAAAGAGTTTGAAAATGAAGAAGTCAATCATACAGACGGCGGTAAAGCGAGTATTTGTGACAATGGTCACGGTAGTTCACATTTGTCTGTGGCTGACCATGCTCAGATTAGCAGAATGCCTTCTACTACTGAGTTGACTAAAGGTTCTGTACAACTTGAAAGTGAAGTAGAATTAAAGGCAGATGCGGTTGCCGCAGATATGGATACTCGTGAGGCCGTCAGGGTAAATGATTCGAATGTAGCCCAACTATCGACAGATGTTAAAACTGAACTGGAGCTAATCATAAAAGATAGCAGTGGTGGTAATCCTGTGGTTAGACAACCTCCTAAAGGTCCAACAACAACAGCTTCTGATACACCGCTAAGTTCATCAACTGGTGTCAGCCAGTCGTCGTTGGTGTTGTCATATGCAGTAAAAGAGCCGTCCATGAATCAACGTGTCTTATGCAGTGATTATGCTAGTGTCGGTCCGTTCGAAGGGAGGAAAGTCAATGGCCAGTTTAGTGACGATAAGCCAACTGTGTACAGGGTGGTAACTGTTAGACTGACTTGAACGAATAAAGGCATTTCAGGTTTCAAACTACTATTTGAATGTTATTATCTTTGGCGCAAATTACTCTGTACCTTCGCTTGGTTGGTCAGATACGTCGTATGTTTGTTTGTCATCTACCTTCCACGATACAATGTCATGGGCGTGTTACCATTCAGAGTCGAGGATATAGATGATGGAAGGAGGTCAGCAAATGAGCTCAACGACGATTTTCCAACTTAAGGGCGTAAATCTGAGAAGGGTTGTAGGCGTACTGCTGTAAGTCCTACAGTTCTTCAAGGGTAGCTTGTCAAGGCAGAATCCGCAACATTTGATATACTGATTGTACATATGTTTGTGTTGAGTGATTCAGTGGGTTCCGATTCATCTGATTGTCGATTAATTTTATAGTTGTCGCATTGTGTGAATCATCTTGTAATGTTTTTGTAAGTACTTCTGAAGTCGCTTCTAAACTTGTGAACGAATCGAGTAGTGTTAGAGTCAGCGTACGCGATTGCATACGCCGGGGAGAGGATTGGGCTCGAGTGGAATGGAGCAACCAATACTCCGTGAACCAGATCAGTGGTGGTACTGTCGTCAGAGAGCGTAGATCCCATGCGCCGGGGAGAGCGTGTCGGTGTGATGTGGTATGCTTGCTGTGTGTTGGGCTTTTTTGTCTTGCTTTTCCAATTTTAGCCTAGTCCCGATTGGCCCAGGTTCCGGCATTGGCAGTTCAGTTCGAGGTTACCGCCGCTGTGGAAAAAAGGGATGGACCCTTTTTGCCGAGGAGTGTCAATGGACGTGAACATTGAACGTTTGTTTTATTGGGTCTGGCAGCCATTGGCGGGCAATTGAAGGCGCAAATGGAACGATCGCTTGCAAGTTGAAAGAAGACTGAAGTTAAATACGAATAAAAACTTTGTAGTTTTCTTCACTTTAATTGCAAAACAATATAATTTCGTTCAAGGAATACTGGTGTTTTGGATTTAAAGTTGAAGAACGTACATAGTATTTATCGGATCAATCGCTTAAGTCTTCATTACGATAGGAACTTAGGGCTAAGTTCCTTGACAATGATGCTAACCATATTGGTCTTACTGTAGAAAACTATGACGTTTTCTATGAAAGTATAGTTATTCTCAAACATGAGTGCTGTTGTTATGTTTTTTTATTTTATTTTTTTAACCATCAGAGCAACCGAACTTTATGCGAGAGAAGAGTGTCAATGAGAAAAAAGAAAAACAAAAGAGTAAATTTAAGCTTTACTAAAGGCCTAGGAAGTGGAGATAAAATAGAGTATAATAGTAATTAGGTAGAAGGATTATCGTGAAGTATATAAGTGACGTTTTAGAGAGGAGTGGCTAGAAGGATTAGAACCTGTTGAATATGGTGACTTGTAGGATGTCTGGTGAACTTGTGTATGGCCCATGGGATAGCATCTTGACATGAAACTGAGCAGGCTTGTAGATGTTGTTTTTCTTTTTTCTCATTGACACTCTTCTCTCGCATAAAGTTCGGTTGCTCTGGTGGTTAAAAAAAAATAAAATAAAAAAACATAACAACAGCACTCATGTTTGAGAATAACTATACTTTCATAGAAAACGTCATAGTTTTCTACAGTAAGACCAATATGGTTAGCATCATACATTGCAAATGTGCACTATCATATCAAGTACTTTATAGCTTATTCTTGTATTTTTCTTGTAAATATTTTTCCAATAATGTATTATTCATGATTGCATTTTATACCACTTTGTAGCTGTGCATGATTTTCTCCTCTTCCTGAAATAGCGTTCAGGCACGTGGTTGTCGCTCAACTTCGATGGGAACCTTCGTGGAAGATTTACAAAATAACAATTATAAGAACCTGTTCCGATTGTTTGTACTATATAATTCAACAATTTGAACTTTTAAATAAGTGATAATTTTGCTACAACTACGGGTTGAAAACGAAACGAAGTCGATTTTCCTGCGCAACCTGGAGGACTACTGTTTAATTCAATAATGATACGATATGGGTCAGACAATGAGTGTATTTATATATATATATGTCAAATATTTAGCTGTTCAAACATTATTAACTTGTAGACAATCTACTATTTGTCATTATATCATACTTGATCGTGCCTGTAAAAATGGCATGCATTTTCATGTAAATTTATGTTTATATGAAAATATAAATTATTATTATATGGCATGCTTTAGACATTACAAAGTACCAGTTTGCTTATATCATGGAAGAACTATCACAACTAATTTGGGATTATACGTCCAGGATAATTATAGATAGTCTTATGAGTTTATAAACCCGATTGATGAAATATTGATAAGATCTCTAATAAGCTGAATAATCGAACCTTAGATCAAGGCATGTGGGAGAAATTGGGTTGGTTTTATCACGTTTCAGGTGCGGTACGGTTGCTGGGGCAAATGAGTTTCCTCAAATTGGGGGTATTGCACTAGGGTCTGTAGTACCATAGTTAGATGAACAGTCCATATGGGTAAGTAGACCGAAGCTCTTTCGTTGACAAGAACTCGTTAAGGAGACGCTGGAATTCAGTAGGAGATCGGCAACTACGTACAGTAAGTGGAAGTTCGTTCCATAATGCACTGTACTGTATTTTAAAGAAACGTGATCGCAGTTTTGTCCGGTACCGGGTTATGGATAGAGTATTTTCATGATTTCTAAGAGTATATATGGTTAAATTATTGAAAGCTATTGGATTACTACTTTTGAGGTAGCCGTGTAAAAGGCGAAAATGGAATGTAAGGTTGAGTTTCAGACGCCCTAACCAAAGTGGCTGAAGTCCGTATATTTTGCACCTATCCGCGTAAGTCATTCCTTCATGTTTGTGTAATAGTCGTCGTGTAAAACTTCGCTGAATATTTTCAATATGAACCCTGTCATACCCATTCATGAAGCCGAAGACAATTTTGCAGTATTCAATTACTGGGTGAACCGTGACTTTGTATAAAAGGACTTTTGCCTCAGTTGTGTACATTTTTCGATGTAACAAGCCTGTGAGTCTTCGGCATTTAGAAACAGGTGCTTTTGCGTACTGACTGAATGTTAAGTTCTGTGAGTAGTTAACTCCCAGGTCTTTTATGGAATTGAAAGTTTGGAGAGAGGAGTCACCTAGGTGTAACCTGAAATACGGGTGGCAATTACTGAAATATAAGGCACCACATTTATCAGAATTGAATGGCAGTTGCCAATCAATGCTCCAGTTATGTAGCCTATCCAGATCATCTTGAATATGTGTAAATCCCTCGTTCAGTGTAGAATGGGAGAATATCTTTACGTCGTCAGCGTATAGAAGAGTTGGGCAGCTTAGGCGGCATGGTGGGTCATTGATAAAATCAAAAACATCAGTGGTCCTAGGATAGAACCCTGCAACACTCCTGATGACGAGCTGTGCCAAGATGATTGGACTCGATTGACCTTAGTGCAAAATTTCCTTTCGGCTATGCAGTCTTTCAACCAGAAGCGTCTCACCTATGCCTGCCTGACTTATTTTGTGTAGGAGTAAGTCATGGTGAACTGTGTAAAATTCCTCCTCAAAGTCTAAGAAGACCGAATGGATTGGGCCATTCATATCCCATCATGATATCCTATCATCCCAAGCTGATAGTAGGTTTGTTACACAGGATCCGCCTTCCCTGAAGACGTGTTAGGCTTCATGGAATCGAGGTGCTCATTGATGTGATCGTCAAAAATACTTTCCAGTACTTTTGATACCACTAAGAGTAGAGCTACTGGTTTATAACTAGTGGCATTTTGCCTATCCCCACACTTGAAGATCGGAGAAAGGATGGCTCTTTTTCACTAACTTGGCAGTTTCACTGAATCCACTGAGTGTTGGAGCAAGTCGCATAAGAGCCTACAGAGAGCTTCGGTGCACTGTTTCAGAACAGATGGCCTGATGTCGTCGCAACCTGTGGACTTTCCAGATGTGAGTCGCTGTAGCTTCCTTGGTACTATTGCAGGGTTTATTTGGTGAATAACCACTAGGTCTTCTTCCTGTGAATTAGTAGTTCCACCCTTTTGGTCCTTACCAGTATTACCCACATTGCTGTTTAGCTGCCTGGCGAAGGCTAAACTGAATGTTTCAGGCATCTCCAGACTAGTGAGGCATTCACCATTTGGACCTACTAAGGCACATGCCCCTTGGCTGGTTGGTTTTCCTTCCGACATGAGTCGGCACAGGCTTTTGGGGGTCACCTGGAGATTTTGGCAAGGTTAGTCTGGAATGACCTCCTGTCACTCCTGACTCTCAAGTTGCAGTTCCAGGTATGCGTCCTGGTCAGTCTGACTGTTCGATAATCGACCAAGCCTAAAGTTTTGATTGCAGAATACGTTGCGTACCTCCCTTCAGCCATGAGGACTTTAATTTTAGCTGTTTTAAACTATAAGAAAGTTATATAAATAAATAAATTTATTCTCATAGTACAGCACATGAGGGACGCCAGTTTACAGGCATCATCAAGTTGTTACAGAAATAGAACCATATAATTCAATCACAATTTACAGGCAGTGGCAAGATATGCTTTACATGTTCGCTGGAGATTATACATACACTTGATAAATATTAATCCCAGTAGTACAAAACAGACTTTTCACTTATAATAATATATATTTCCTATCAATGTAGGACACACCAGTTGTACAGGCATGGATAAGTATTATTTAAATTACATGAATTTGATTTATAGTGAAATTACATGGTTACTGTCCTCTCTGACATCAGTTAGTGAGCACATTCTGATAGTTAGTTGTTCAATGGAGCACATAAAGAAATATAGAAATATTGTCTTCGCATTAACAAAATAACCCAAGTATGTGTCGGGTAAATTACAAATATTTGGGAAAAAATAAAGCTTGAAGTCAATTCCTCCATATAACTTTGTTGTGTGCGGCATCGTATCTTGTTTTATGTTCAAATTGGGCATTAATTTAAAATGAGTGATTAATTTTTATGATTTTGACATCATTTTTTGCAAGTAATACCAGATGTGAATTCAACTGAATGCAGAATAATATTGGTCATTGTCAAGCAGATTTGTTTTACTGCACTCAAGTCACCCATAGCCCGCCATTCGTCACTGCATGGCTGTTCCGTACGAGTAAGCAGATAAACACGTAGAAAGCTATATAAAAACCATTTTAGATCGTTGGCAGCGCTTGTATAAGATGCTGTACAGCGTCTTTTTATGGTGACAGTGGATTTTATCAAGGATGCTGAGCCATTACTAGTCAAACCTTGGGGGATAATATATGAGTAAGTGACTTCAATTGTTTCTCAGCTTCAGTCGGAATGTAGATCAATGCAACTTGTACTACAAAGTAAATACAACAGAAATGTACCAGAGGGCAGAGAAAAAGTATGTGGAGTGGGAAATATATGTTTATATTTGTTGTACATGGTAATTTGATGAACAAAAATTTGTTTCTACTATGTCTTTTTATGCATTTATGGAACTAGTTTATTTATAGTGTTTAGGGAAGTAAAGGTATTTAAGCGCGTTTAGGTACTGCAGTAGACTAATAATTGATTCGTTCTAGGAATAAATAGTTTATTTATATAGTCAGTAGAGTGAAATAGTGTCTACTGAGAGCGTTTGAAACTTAAAACCGTATTGCAGTTCCTGACATCTAGGGGCAGATTGTTCCATATTTTAGAATACACGACTGTGAAGAAGTTTTCGCGGAGTGTTGACTTAAAGGCTTTTATTGTCACTGTGCAATTTTGGTTACGCAGATCGTAAGAGCCTTCTTGTGCGAATTGTATGTCCTTATTGTCTGAGAATGATATTTTGTGTAGGACCTTATAGAAGAATACTAGGTTTATAATTAGTCGCCTTGTCCAGAGTGGGTCAAGTTGTAGAATCATGCACCGTGAGATGCAGTCTTTCTTACATTCGAGCCAAGTAGTTTGAGGTAAAATATCGTTGGATACTTGCAATTCTTAGCTTTTCACGTGTGTGAGTGCTGCCAATAATAAATGGACAGTGTTCTAGTAGTGGCCTCACACATGTTTTGTACAGAATTAGCTTGGCTTCATTGTCGTGAAAGTTCCTGAGTGTGCATCCTAAGAGCATCCTCGACTTTTGAGTCTGTGATGCCACTTGCTCAGAGAATGTTAGGTTACTCGAGTACCTCAGACCTAGGTCAACGACACTTCGGAGTTTGGTTAGGTTAGCCGATTGAAGCGTTAACTTCATGTCGATTGAGGGTGCACCGAAGCAGATCCAGCCACATTTTTTAAAGTTAAATTATAGGTTCCATAATAATATGTATATTTTCCTATCAACGACCAAACAGTCACTTTATCTAGTTCTTTTTGTACAACATTCTGGAAGTATCCTAGGTCATCAGATTGGAATGTATAAGCTACTTTTAGGTAATCTGCAAAGATGAATGGTTTCCAATGAGAGAAGCAAGCGCATATGTCGTTAATGTATAGAGTAAATAGAAGGGGTCCAATGACACTACCTTTTACTACACCAGAAGTGATTGGGCTAGGTTTCGAAGTTATAGATCCGAGTTTAACTATTTGGGACCTATTGTTAAGGAATGATTTAAGCCATCCTAATAGTGGGTCACGTATTCCTAAGGATTTCAGCTTATGCATTAGTAGTAAATGGTCGACACGGTCAAATGCCTTTGAGATGTCAAAATAGATGACAAGTACTAGTTGTCGTCTGTCACGACCGCTGGTCACAAAGTTAAAGAAGTCTAAGTGGCATGTTAAACAAGATCTGGATTTTAGGAATCCATGTTGGTTCGGACTTGTAATGTTGCAGGTAAGAATATGCCTGACTAGGTTGTCTTTAACTAGTCTCTCCAAAACTCTAGATGCTATAGGTGTGATATAGATCAGCCTGTGGTTATTGACTTCTGTTTTCGAGCCAGATTTGTGTTTAGGCATAATAAACGTTGTTTTCCACACATCAGGGTAAGTTTGGGTTTCTAAGGACATCGTGAATATTTTAAGCAGTAGTAAGGGAGTGTCACCATATTCATAAAAATAGGATGATATGCCGTCAGTACCGAAACCTTTTGAGCATTTTAGGGTTCTTATAGTTTGTTTAATGTTAGTATAGTTAAATTCAACAGTACTAATTAAGTTTGGTGTGTGTGGAGATGGAGTTTGTGCCACATTAGTAGCAGGGCGTATATTGAGTAACTGGACTGTGGGCTTAGGGTAGTTACCTGCAAAAGTTGAGTTAAATAATTCACACATGTCTGCAGAATTATTACATAGCCTACCTTTGTCTATGGGGAGGGAAATGCTGTGATTTTTGCGATTCATCCGCTTCTTTAAGATTTCCGTGAGTGCATACACTCTAGCAGGACTGGCTACTGTGATGCATTCTTCGTTTCTCATACGGAAATTTCGAGCTTGTGAGATGGAACTAAGTGTGTTAAGCATTAAACCTAGTGTGCCAAAGTCGTGGTGTTTGAAGTAACTTGTTGAGAGTTTCTTCAGTTTCATACGATCCTTTGGTTTTATGAATGACTTCCTATGTGGGGAAAGCTCAAGTGTTTGGAGTGGAATGACAGCATCTAAGCATGTGTTGGAGTTATGGTAGGAGATGCTCAGAGCTCTCGAGAGGTCATCAGTAGTGAAGTATTCGCTCCATTCGGAGGCTCTTAGCACTGATTCTACTAAGGTCCAGTTTGCCTTACTATAGTTCCTATATAGTACTTGTTGTGAAGTGGATGTATGAGCTTCATTGCTATTCAGTGGAAGTGGCAGAGCACACATTACTGTTTTGTGGTCACTACCCGAAAACTTAGAACCCACTAAGATTGAGAGGGGGCTTATATCGTGACAGAATATTAAGTCTAGTACATTGTCACCTCTTGTAGGGATAGTGGCAGTTTGTTTCCAGCCGAAAATATCCAGTGTCCCTAAGAGCTTGTCGTATTTAGTTGGCCCTTTTAATAAGTCCCAGTTGATTTCGGGTAGGTTGAAGTCTCCACATGTGATCTTATGCTCGTATTGAAGAGTGGATACTTGCTCCAGTACATTTATAACTTGTGTCTCGTAATCACTAAAGGTGCCAGGTCCTCTGTAGATACATCCTATTAATAGTGTAGCACTTTTGAAGTGTACGCTGACCCATAGGGTGTCGTGCATGCCATTGAGTTCCCTATTTTCTAGCTTTAATACAGTAAGTGTGTTCAGGAAGTACATTAGGCAGCCTCCTCCCTTACCACTGTCCCTGTCACAGCGAAAGTGTATGTACCCTTCGATGCTCATCTCTTCGTCTCGTATATTGGAGTGACACCAGGATTCAGTAATAATAATGATAGGGGGTTTGTATACCAGCGTGTGTGCTCTGAGCATCGGTAGTTCGTTGAGGATAGATCTAGCATTTATAAGTATTAAGTAGAGTTGAGATTTGAAGTAGTGTTTGAAGTGTTTAAGCTCGTCAATAAGGTTCAAGTGTGCATCGGCATCCACTGTTTCCGCATGGCATATCAACCCTGTGTTGCAACTAGTCTGTCCACCTATGTCCGTCGAGTTACTATCCATTTTTTAATGGGTAATGGGTTTGATTATTAGATAAACTATACGATGACGTGGTTCTAGGCTTGGGTAGGTTGGAGACTTGGGTTGAGGTTTTTATTTGGCCTATGCTTGTACAGTCTTTGGGTGTGATTAATAGTTCCGTGTGTACTAGCCCATGTCTGTTTTCTTCCCGATAGGGGGCCGAAGTTAGTGGTACGGGTTCAGAAGGGTTAACATCCCCACCAGCTGTTTGGTTAGTGCTGACAGGGATGTGTTGGATAAAAAATCTTTGGTACCTTGTGATGCCCATGACTTGTCAATCTGCCTATTGTGTAGGGACATTCCAGGAGACCTTACATGGGTGTCGTTATATGCATAGCTGCACTGTGGTTTGTTTCCCAGAAGGCTTGTTCCGTATAATCTGCCAAAGTTAGTTTGTGTGTCATCCTTTGTAGACCCTGAGTACCTGGTGGCTGAGCTTCGAGTGTTGTCACTTATATAACATATTTATTTTCGAATGTTAAATAAAAATAGTCCGTTCGCTTCCGCGAATGTGATAGCGTCACTACACCAGCTACCAGTGTGACTTGGCACAGTATGCGAGTAGGTTGTCGTTGTTGTCCTTGGACTCTATGTCCTTATTTTTGTTTTTAGTTTGGTTGCTAGCATGGTTTTGAATATTATTTACCTTAAAGCGTGAGTTATTCTTGGGAGTCTGAATATGTTGGGGATTCTTCACAATAAGTGGCGTATTTCGGCATGTTTTGTTACCGAGTTCCATTTGCGTTGTCACGCTTTGTTTAAGAGAGGATGTTGTCAGCTTACAAGAGGGATTGATTACCATCTTATGGCTGTCCATAGACATATCTAGATCCACCGTAGAGGAAGGAGAGATTACTTTAGGAGTAAGACTATAGCTCACAAGTCTTTCGTTTGGTTTCGTTTTCTGCGGAGCTATTTTTGTGAGATTAGAGAGGGGGGAGGCTATGAGTTCTACCGTGTTGGTAGTGTGTATATCTACTTTAGTGGCTTGAGGTGTCTTGCCATTTGGTTTATTAAGGTGATTGTAAGCACTCCTTTCAATCACTGTCTTATCTGCTACAACTTTTATCTGTTTGTAGCTTGTGTCCTGTAATAAGATACGTTGTGTGTTGGTGAATTTTTCAGCCTCTGTCTGCGTTTTGAATTGAAGGCGTATAGGACAGCAGTGGTCGTGCTGACTCTTCTTCAGTTTCTGACATTTTGTTTGGGAGTTAGGCATTTTCGCCGCCCTAAGTAAGATACTTTGAACCTTTTTCAACCCCTCATTATCTGGTATATTGTAGACAATCACACTTAGTTTAGTATCACGTCTTTTGATAACCTCTGTTGTGATGAAGTTTCTCAAGGTATTTACCTTAGTTACTGATTCTGTGTCAAGTTCTCCAGGGTTTATGGTCCTAGCCAAGATGTTCAGAGAAGCAAGTTTACAGACCTGTGATTTAATATCACTAATCTGTGTTGATAGTTCAGATAAGTTGGCCAAATTTTCTGAAAATCCTGCATTCATAATTTTTCTACACCTTATGCCCCTCATCTCAGTCTTCAGTTCTTCTACAGACACATTTAGTCGTTCTATTTCTGAAGTAAGTGTTTGAGCTGGACTTGGAATCTGAAGTTTTGTGACACGTACATAGGGTGAAGTGAAGAGGTTTATGTCAGGACCAGGTGCTGAGTTTGTAGAGGCGATGCTACTGCTGGTTGTCAGCAGGTTTTCGCCCTCAGTTTCAGCTACAGTAGATGGTAGTGAACCGGCAGCTCGACGCTTGCGGCGTATTGGCAAGCTGTGCACCTCATTTCCATACTTCGTGGGAGTTGTGCTGCTCGTTGTTGCGAGCATATTTGTACTATTAGTCATCACGTTGAGAGGTGACTGAGTTCGTGGCTTTTTTGTATGACTAACCATAACTAATTAGTGGAAGAGTTATTGGTTAAATTTATGGAACTGGAGAAACACTTGTGCGAGTCTCACAGCAAAAGTAGAAATATATAGCGAATCAAGCTAAAATGTAACGCAAACGTTGAACGTACCGCTTGTATTATATACAATCATTTCTGTGCATAGTTGGAAAAATCTGCTAGATTCTAAGTGAGTGCAACACATCAGGAAATACAGAAGTGTTGTCTTCGCATTAACGAAAAACCAGGTCTTTGGTGGATGGATTATAAGTGCCTGGGGAAAAAATAAAGCTTGAAGTCAATTTTCATACATTACTTTGTTGTGTGCAGAATCCTTGAATTACAGTTCATTGATGTGTTATTTTGCAATCAGTGATATGTTTATTTCATTTGATCTGCAATGTCATTGTTGGGAGTAAATACATAAGCTTCAGACGCATTAATTAATGGATTTCTACTGCTTGTGGGTATTTTCTTAGCGTGAGGATGGTTTATGAATTTCAGCTGTTCCGACAGGAGTTGAGAATATTAACTGCTCAGCAACATTATGGATATAAGTTCATCACATTATCTAGGGAAAGGTGGTTTGCAGTTGGTGAGGGATATATGGTGCCCAACGAGCGTACATCTGTCCATGTGATGTTGTGGTGAGTTATACCTTTTTCATGTTGTCGGTTTATGTCCATTTTATTCCACTTATTGTGTTGGGTAGTAGTTTTGCAAACGAGATTTCTTGTCTGTTTGAGGATACGTATCTTAACCGTTAATGTTTTATCTATAATTATAAATATAGGCAAAAAACAACAGGTGTAGTATTTAAGCTTATACATTAAATGAGGAGAGACTGAAGAAATTAAGTCTTTTCACACTTAGTTACCGTAGTCACAGGGGAGACCTCATCACCGTCTATAAGATCCTAAATGACCAGGCCCATCCTAATAAGAGCATCCTGCCATTAAGTGATTATAGGCTTCCACGAGGTAACCCGCTAAGGATAGCACACCGGAGACCAAGGACTCGAGTGCGTTCACATTTCTTCTCGCTTCGAGTTTGCCGTCTCTGGAACGCTTTACCGGCGGCCGTAACTACAGCTCCATCTGTGGAGACTTTTGAGCGGAAGCTGGACAATCATGCAGAAATGCATGGTTTGTGTCTCAATGGCTTGCCCTTTTAAAATTTGAAACCACATTGTCAATGGATAAGCATACAAGCTAAATCCCCACGACCCGTCCTGTCTTCTCCCACTGTACCGACTACTCTATCTTTTCTTTCTTTCTTTATTATTTCACCTTTATTATTTCACTTATCTCAACCTATATTATCTACACTACAACCTATTATCATTATTATTATTACTCTACTTATATGACTATACCGAATGACCAACGGGTGTTAGGTCAAACTCCATTCACGGCAGCAGCTGAGTCCTAACATACTGCACACTACAAACCACAATCTTGACCAATCCTCGCATCACTCCTCTTGGAGTCTACCAGAGCTAAAGCAGTCGAGTGGCGGGATTTACTACGCATAAGTTCACCGAAGATCTGGAACCTCTACCTTAAAATCAAGAAGCGAGCTCAAAGAAATCACTAGTTTATACTAGCTCGTAATCAGGATATTGGATATTGGATATCGGACCTATAATTTCGGAGGCTCTCAGATGGGAACTAGAACTACTATCGTTTGCAAACTCTTTTAGTTTTTCATTAAGCACCTTTTTGAAGGAGGCCAATGTACTTGCTTGACGCATTTCCATTGGTAGTTTATTCCATATCTGTGCATACCTAATCAAGTAAAACTTTTGCCTGGTGGCTGTTTTACATTGTTCGATAGCTACTGTACTCTTAGTGTGTCTTAGTTTGTAGCCATTGTCATCTGAAAGTCGAGTAACATTAGTAGAGGTAAAAACTAAGTGGTTTAGAAGCTTATAGTAAAGTGTCAAGTTTAGTCTCAGGCGTCTTAGCCATAGTGTTTCTAGTCCTAGGGTATCACATCTAGTGGAGCAGTTCGCACCACTTTCGGTTCCCAGTAATTTTAACGTGAAGTACCTCTGCACTCCCTCGTTTTCCAATTTGTCCTCTATGCGTATGCTACTATACATGAATGAACAGTAATCAAATAAAGGACGCACACAAACCTTGTACAACAGAATTCTAGACTCATTTCTGTAGAAGTTCCTGAGTAGAAAGCCGATAAGTCTGCGTGACTTTGACACTTGTTTGGAGATATGTTCAGAAAATGATAAGCTATGTGAATATTTCAGCCCTAGGTCCAGTACAGATTCCAGTCGTTGAAGTGCATGGCCTTGAATTGTCAGGTCAAGTTCTAAATTGTTGCAACCTATGCAGAGCCAGCCACATTTTTCGACATTAAATTGGAGTTGCCAGGTGTCACACCATCTATCCTTTTTTTCTAATTCTTGCTGTATGGCGTTTACTGTTATTCCAAGATCTGTGTTCTTGCATTTATACGTCACTTTTAAGTCATCTGCATATAGTATTGGTTTGCCTACAATAAAGCATTCACAGATACTGTTTATATATATTATGAATAAGAAATCCGTGTTTTGATGGATTGATAAGTTCATGTTCTAGTAAGTTGTCTGGCGCTTGGTCTTTAACCACTTTGTCCATTATTCGGGATATTACCGGTGTTATATTGATAGGTCGATAGTTGCATACACTGATTTTGGCCCCTACTTTGTGCTTAGGTAATATGTATGTGGTTTTCCACACTTCAGTACCTAAACGCGCTTAAATACCTTTACTTCCCTAAACACTATAAATAAACTAGTTCCATAAATGCATAAAAAGACATAGTAGAAACAAATTTTTGTTCATCAAATTACCATGTACAACAAATATAAACATATATTTCCCACTCCACATACTTTTTCTCTGCCCTCTGGTACATTTCTGTTGTATTTACTTTGTAGTACAAGTTGCATTGATCTACATTCCGACTGAAGCTGAGAAACAATTGAAGTCACTTACTCATATATTATCCCCCAAGGTTTGACTAGTAATGGCTCAGCATCCTTGATAAAATCCACTGTCACCATAAAAAGACGCTGTACAGCATCTTATACAAGCGCTGCCAACGATCTAAAATGGTTTTTATATAGCTTTCTACGTGTTTATCTGCTTACTCGTACGGAACAGCCATGCAGTGACGAATGGCGGGCTATGGGTGACTTGAGTGCAGTAAAACAAATCTGCTTGACAATGACCAATATTATTCTGCATTCAGTTGAATTCACATCTGGTATTACTTGCAAAAAAATGATGTCAAAATCATAAAAATTAATCACTCATTTTAAATTAATGCCCAATTTGAACATAAAACAAGATACGATGCCGCACACAACAAAGTTATATGGAGGAATTGACTTCAAGCTTTATTTTTTCCCAAATATTTGTAATTTACCCGACACATACTTGGGTTATTTTGTTAATGCGAAGACAATATTTCTATATTTCTTTATGTGCTCCATTGAACAACTAACTATCAGAATGTGCTCACTAACTGATGTCAGAGAGGACAGTAACCATGTAATTTCACTATAAATCAAATTCATGTAATTTAAATAATACTTATCCATGCCTGTACAACTGGTGTGTCCTACATTGATAGGAAAATATATATTATATTATTTGTTACTCGGAGGGGTAGCGTGCAGTACAACATGTTGTGATCACTGTTATCAAGTTTATTTCCTACCTCTATCGAGATGGGCTCTATTTCATGACAGAGGATTAAGTGAAGAGTATTTTTGTTTCTTGTTGGGATGCGTACGCACTGCTTCCATCCGCCTACGTCTGTAGCTTGTAGTAGCTCGTCATGGATTCTAGGTCCTGTACAGGTATCCCAGTTTACTCCAGGTAAGTTGAAATCGCCACAGACTACTTTGTAGTCAAAGTCCAGCGTAGCTACATGCTCTAGTATTTCTCCAATAGTTACATCAGTCATTTCAGGGCTATTAGGGGTCTGTATATACATCCTACGAGAATTTTATTTTCGTTTGTGTGGATGCTTATCCACTTAGATTCAGGGAGTTTGTCAGCAGTTGGGTTATTGAATGTATTCGAGTTAGTGGATTTAGAGGCATATATTAAGCAGCCGCCTCTTCTTTTGTCAACTCTATCGTTCCCGTAGATGTCGTAGTGTAACAACAGAAGACAAGGGCCAGGCAACAGAACGTTTATTACGGAAAATCAACACGTATTTATAGATTTTGATGTACATTATTGTAGGTTAATGTTAGTAGAAAATACCGTCTGTTGATTGGTTGTTTTCTCACAGAAAGTTAACCTTGCATCTCTTGTGGCTGTGTCAGTTCACCTGTATGTTAACTATATCCGCCTGTCCATCTTGACCTTTGACCTCAATTACTGTCAACCAATTTGCTAGTAGACAGCTCTCACCACAGTAGTTGTCTATTACTAGCTTTGATTCAGGTATATCAGTAGTAAGTCAGGTTTCAGTCACCATTAATAGTGTTGGCCGTTCTATGTATGCCAGGCAGAGAAGCGATGTTATTTTATTAAGGAGAGATCTAGCATTCAGGAGCATAATCGTTAGTAAACCAGAGTTATTGAAGGAGATGCTAACATGGTTACTTGTTACTATCCCTACGTTATGTTTGGAGGGGCTCTGAGGTGAGACAGAGTCAGTGTGTGTACTATTTTCTGGATGAATTGTGCAGCAAGTGGGGCTATTGTTTGCTGCATCCGAAAATAATCCTGTTGCATATTTTGACTTTTAGCATCCATGGGTGGGCATCTGCGTTCATTTACTGGTGATATATAGTTTACTTGACCTAGGTACCCTGTGTTAAGATTACCTTGGTAGTTGTACCTCATGGGTCTTTCATAGTCGTATGCATATTGGCTCACATCATATGTGTGAATGAAGTTATTGAGAGGGTCAAGTGTCGATCTATACTCATTATCCTGATGAGGTTTAGCTTAGATAGTGTGAGAGTTTGGACGAGAATATTCATTAATATGGTGCCTATATGAGTCCCGTTTAGTGCTCCGTATATCCTGAGGATCCATTCTACGTTGCATTCCCAGGTTATATGCGTTGTTAGGCATATTACCCCTAGTTCGGGAAGGGGTATTCTTACTCACATGATGGATTACTGTGTGAATAATCTTTTTTACCACTTCCCAGTGTTCATTATTATTATTACTTTTATTTATTATAGCTTGATTCCACACCGTATTTTTGGTACAAGTATGGAATTTTCAGCATGTGATATCGGTAGCCCAATTTTGCAGGCCAACCATAGATATCGGGTGTGCGCCGGCAGGGGATCGAACCCCGGACCATGTGCATGGTCGGCGAGAGTCCTAACCTCTGTGCTCAGCCCATGCTAAGGGCCACTCTGCGTCGGACAAAAGCCTCTGCATTTCAGCATAGTCCGCTTGAACACAGGGCTACCAAAAAAATTCCATCTTACAACATTTTGCGAAATCGCTTTGGTTTGCTCTTTTAATTCAGTTTTAATTTATCAATAATGTGTCCTAATCGTATTATCTATAACCGCGCATTTTTAAAATCATTACAACCTACTGCGTTGTCATTTATTTATTTTTTTAATTTTTATTTTGATTTACAGCTTGATTCCACACCGTATTTTCAGTACAAGTATGGAACTTTCAGCATGGATATCGGTAGCCCAAATTCAGGCCGACCATAGATATCGGGTGTGCGCCGGTAGGGGATCGAACCCTGGACCATGTGCATGGTCAGCGAGAGTCCTAACCACTGTGCCACCGACGCACAATAATTGAGAAAAAAGCATCACTCTGGATGGCAGCGTGCACTGAAACGTACACGAATTAATCAAATGACTGTTCCTGAACTCGTTAGCACTAATTGTAGATCCCTGTCCAACAAAATGGATTATCTTCAATCCCTAATGTATTCTAATGTTTATGGAAATGCTGGCATTTTAGCAATACAAGAGACTTGGCTGCACCAGCATTATGATGATAATCCAGTTTCAATAAATGGATATAGAGTTTTTCGCCAAGATAGAAAAAGTTCTAAGAAAAAATGTGGAGGAGGGGTAGCTACTTTTATAAACACAAGTTGGTCTACATCAAATCACGTTTGCTTCAATTATTCTAATGACAATATAGACTGCATAACCGTCAGGTGTCGCCCAAAACATTTAAGTAAGTATTCTTATATATACATAACAAATATTTACATAACACCCAATTGTAGCCTTTCAAATATATATATATATATATATATATATATATATATACAGTTATGTTCGCAGATGAATTTACTGAATTCGCTGCTCCTGCATTCGGAAACTCGTTGTCTATAGTCTGTGGTGATTTTATTTCATGTGATCACAGCTTTCTTACTTCACTTCGTAATGAGAATCTAGTCAAGTTTAATACACGTCTGGACAAATCACTAGAGTTGGTTTTCATAAACGACAGTGGTGTATACGAAACCCGAAGGACAGCTCCTTTGCTAAACTCTGACCACTGCATTATTCGTATTTTGCTGAAAGTGTACGGCAAGTTACAACAAAAATTGTTCAGTCATTTAACAAAGAAGATACATGAACGTTCATATTCCCATGACAACATTCTAGCACTAAGAAGCATGTTGTATGATACCAACTGGGACCTATTTACTGACGATAAGTTGGATGCTACTGTCTCTAATATAACCGATTATCTGAAGTTTTGTTTGGATATTTGCTGTCCATATGAAACACTGTTTTCGAGATTTGACAGAATCTCTTGTTTGCAGCTGAAAAAACTTAGGAGACAAAAAGAGAAGTTGTATAAGAATTGTGATAATACTGGTGTCTGTAAAATAAACACCCTTATAAAAATTGAAATAGAAAGGTTGAACAGACTATATGATGAAAAATTTTTATCATGTAAAAATCCTTCAAACACTTGGAAACTTTTCAATAAACTTGCAAGTAAAAAACAAATGTCTGTTGATGCTTATTCTGATGTTAATGCTTTAAACAAATCATTTATCATGAAACAAATTAATATGCCTGTACCTGATGTACCTAGTCAAGATAATGGTCATTTTCCGGGTTTTAAAGAAAAGGATGTATTATTATGTTTGAAATCTTTGAATCCAACACACAGCCTTGGTCCAGATGGTGTACCAGGCATTCTTCTTCAAAAGTGTGCAGGCATCTTGTGTCATCCTCTTACTCAAATCTTTAGTGCATCATTCAACAGGGAAATGGTACCTGCTGACTGGAAAGAAATCAAGGTTGTACCTGTACAGAAATCATCTTCTGGAGCAGGTATAAAGTTTAGACCGGTCGCTATAACATCTCCTTTTTTGGAAACTATGGAGAAACTTCTTTTGAATATTCTTAAACCTTCTTTAAAAGCTTTTAGTGACCCTAAGCAGTTTGCTTATAAGTGTGGAAGAAGTACATTAGATACAGCCATTGTACTACACCACAATATTGTTTCCTGCCTTGATAAGCGTGCTAAGTTCGTTCGAACAGCTTTTTTAGACTATACTGCAGCTTTCGACTCTGTTCCTAGGACACTTTTATTAGGAAAGATGATTTCAGCACAAACAGATCTTGGGCAACTAGATGGCTGTCTTCTTATTTTAAGGATAGGAAACAGCATACTGTTTTGGCTGGAAAGCGCTCCACTTCTCAGCTAACTGAAAGTGGTGTGCCTCAAGGTGCAGTAATTTCTCCATTTCTTTTCTCTTTCTTTTTACATGGCCTTCCGAACTCACCCAAAGTTAACTTCATTAAGTATGCTGATGATCTGACCGTTTCTGTCCCTGTAGTTTCCACATCGGATTGTTCCCATATGAATGGCTTCTTAGCTGAAGTTAAGGATTGGTCTGGCTCAAATGGTCTTAAACTAAATCCAACTAAATGTAATACTGTTGATTTCAGCTTGATAAGTGAAAAAGACATGCATGGATTGATCCAATCTCATGATTGTTGTAATATTGATGGTAACATGATAGAGAGTAAGTCAAGTGTTTCTTATCTTGGCATTAGTTTCTCTTCAAACCTTTGCTGGTCGTCTCATATTCTTATAGTTTCTAAGAAAGTTTTCCATCTGACTTATTGCATAAAGAAGTTGAGGCACTCAGGTATAACCCAATCTCTCCTCATACAATTTATTAATTCATGTGTTTTGCCCATCACTCTTTATTGTTCTCCATTATTCTTCCCTGGGCTACTCAAGAAAGACCATATAATACTACGAAGAACATTGAAGGCTGTAAGTAGGGTCAGTGCTATCCCTTTGACTCAACTAACCGACACTGTTGTCAATAGGCATATGAATTCTTGTAAACACTTAGCTAAAGTTATGTTGTCTGATAGTGAACATCCTCTTTATTCACATTTGTTTCCTTGTATCTCATCGAGTAAGACCAGAAGAAATTTCATAAACATTTATGCTTGTACTGCAAAATATAAAAATTCGACCGTACCATATTTGGCACGAGTATTGTGTGAAGAGACAAATATCAGAAAAGAACTTTTACAACTTTTAAATCATTGACTAAACTATAAAATGTAATGATGCATATTAATGCATGCGTTATTTGTAATATTGTTTATTTATTATTCACTATAACCTAGCAATGGTGTGATTTTGTTGGGTTTTATTTTTATTTTTCCTATTAACTATCAATATTTTAACATTTTATACATTTATATCATTATAAACAGAGCTAAACCATTGCAATATGTAAAAGAAACGCTGAAAATTCCATGCTGTAAATTGTTATTGTTGTGGAGTAAAGTGATTATTATGATTATATTATTATTAATAATGGATAAGGTTAGAAAGTCCACAGCGGAATTAGTTCGCAGAATGAAGCCGTCACTGGGTGAGTCAAAATGGTTTAATTTAATGCCTAAAACTAATAATGCTAGTAGGATGTATGGTACTACTAAAATACATAAGCCAGGTTATCCCATAAGACCAATAGTAGATTTTAGAAATACCCCTACATATGAATTATCAAAACATTTAGCTCTAATATTATGCCCCATTAGAAATCGTTCAAATTCTAGACTAACTAATTCATATGAAATGAAAAATAAACTGAATGACATACAACTAGAGAATGATGAAACAATGGTTAGTTTTGATATGACCAGTCTTTATACTAACATACCAATCAATATGGCCTTAGAAGCAGTTAAAAAAGAATTAATTGCAGACTTTAAACTCACTTATAGGACGAAACTACCCATTGATGTTATTATTGTAGGAATTCAGTTGTGCCTCACATCTACTATCTTTAAATTCCAAGGCAAAATATATAGACAAGCTGAAGGTGTAGCAATGGGATCACCAATATCCCCTATCGTAGCAGATATATTTATGGATAGCTGGGAAAATATGGCTTTTAATACGTTTAATCCTACTCCAAAAATTTGCTGGAGATATGTGGATAACACTTTCATAGTGTTGAGAACAGAAAATATCTCTTTCTAGCTTCTTGACACACATAAACTCACTAGTGGAGGGAATAAAATTCATATTTGAAGCCGAAAATGAACAAGGAGAATTAGCTGTGCTGTTAGATTGTAAAATAAAACGAATAGAAGAAGGCAAACTACACACTAGTGTTTATAGAAAACCAACGCATTCTAATAGATATTTAAACTTTAAATTATCCCATCCATCGTTATCTGTAAAGGCAGGCTTAGTTAAGTGTTTAACAAACCGAGCAATGGCACTAAGTAGCACAAAAAAAGACCTAAATGATGAAATAAAACAGATAGAAGAGGTGTTGGTGTTAAATAACTATCCTTTAAAATTCATTAGGAAGATTGAAGAAGGCCAAAAGAAAAAGAAAAAGAATTGTGAAACTAGTAATAATAACATAAATAACAGAGAATATAAGTAATCTACAGTTATACCATATAAAGACGGGATATCTGAGACCCTACGTGGGATTCTAAATAAAGCAGGAATTAGGGTGGCATTTAAACCTACAAACTCACTCAGGGACAAGCTCTGTAGGTTAAAGGACCCAGTGGACCCAATTAGACAAAATAATATAATTTACAAAATACCCTGCAATGACTGTGAGGTCAACTACATAGGTCAAACTAGTAGGTCAGGGGTAGTCAGAACATAAGAATTTAGCTAAGGTAAGAATGGTTGACCCACAGAAGATAAGTAATTTAGAAAAAAGCTCAGCAATTGCAATGCATACATTAGCACATAACCACACAATAGGGTGGGAGAGGGTTAAAATTCCAAAAAGTAATCTAGGTAGGTGGAGAGAGAGAGAGGTTGATTACTGAATCCTTGTTCATCGAATCTACACCCAACACATGCAGTAGGAATGAATCATCACTCATACCCGAAATATGGAAAATATTACTACCAATCAAATCAAGTGAAAAACAATGGAACTATATAAATGAATTTAGGAAGTCGTGTGATTACCTTGATATCATTATGAGTGGCAATAAATTGTGCTCGAAACGTCATCAGTAAACATTACTGTATAACACTGTGAGACTTTATCAAAACAAAATATACTCATAATGGAATTACACTCTACCACAGTGCCCAAGTTTTATTCTTATATCAACTTTGTTAAGTTGTTGTACACAGAAGGAAGACAATTTAAAAACTGTATTTTATTAAATCCACAAGATGGAATAAAAAAATAATGAATGTTCTGTTGACATCCAGATGATGGAAATGCACATTCTTATGGTTGTAAACAACTCTTCGGTTCATCTAACGGTTTCACTTTGAATCCTAATCTGTATAAGCAAAAGAAACGGAAAGGTGTAGTGAATTGTTGGCGAAAAGATTTCAGCGTCACAATTATTTTAGATTCCATTCATTCAGACTCAAATTTTCTTATTTTTAAATGTTTGCTTATAAAGTCTGCTTCATAAAAGTGAAATAAGTGGGTGCTGACTGTAAGACTGTGTACTCCACAATACTTAAATTTCACACGCCATTAAAAGTTGAATGTCCACCCTGATAAACTATAGTTAGGTGAAGACTAACATTCACTGCATTTTGCATGAGTGGATAAAAGATGTCAGATACTGAATTGTTATTCAGGTACATGAAGGCAGGAAAGAGGGTACACAGGAACTATAGAGAAGTGTACCCTCTAGTTCACACATACAGAGACCCCATTTTGATCGAAAGCCTAACCAGTCGACAGCTACTAGCAATTACACATCAACTGAAAGCACTGTGTTTCTGTGAATTTATAAAACAGAAATAAGCGTCTTTGTAACTTTCGATTCCACATGCCTGAGGAGAAACTTATGAACTAAATACCTCAAACTGAATATTTCCGCTGGCACGTTTTATAGTCAACTTTGATTTCAAGTATATTAAACACCAACAGATGCTCAAGTTTTGGAGTTCGCAACATCTCTTGTTTCATGAAAGTTCCAGATGCTGAGTTGGTTTACACAACTAACAAACAGCCCTCTTCATCACTCCTTGAAGGACGCATTTTACAGTTGATGTAGGATTGAATTCCTACATTTAATGGTATATATGTAAAACTTGGGCACTGTGGGGGTATTCGAATCATTTTCACCTTGTTTTTCTGTCACATCTTTCAATATTCAATACGCTACTAGCAGTGTTTGAAATATTGTCAAAGAGTTAACAATTATCACCACACATTCAATCATATCAATTAATTTTTTGAAATGACTGAACACAGCTTACACAATGAACGGATTTCGAGAATATCTTCACGAGGTCAGTAAAGTATGAACTTACTCTCTCATATAACAACGCAGTTCATCCAGTATTTGTTTCATTTCAACAATGGTGGACTGATCATGTGACCACAGACGATCGGCTATGACTGCACCTTCAGGCCTAGTGACAATTTTTAAACAACGTTAGGAAAAAGCGTTTTTAAAGTGTCAGCCGATAAGGCAACTAAATACTTGTAATTATATGAGTAGTGTAGGTAAAACGTTTTCAAACTTGCATTCCGAAATTTCTAAGAATTCACGTAGAAAAGTTCATATTGATCAACAACTGACTATCATGACATGGATATTACGAAGACGGAATCATACTGTCTCTATCAACAGCCAGTCTTAATGATATCAAATGGTTGGAAGCAATCTGTAGGAAGACTTGAAACTGGATTTTGTGCCTGTTGGCACTCACCAGTCAGCAAGGCGAATGTGAAATCCTAGAGGAACTCATGTCTCCTCTGAGATTTGAACCAGTGTCATCCAGTGCTGCAGTCATCAGAGACGTTGTTGCTGAGCTATTTAGGCTCTCGATTGACTTCCTGTCTTATTCAGACTGAGTAGATGGATAACCACATGGTATTCATTGCAACTAACATAGAAACGTGATCTCTATCAAGGTAAAGACTCTCACATATTTGCCAGTGTAGGATCTGCAGAGATAAACTCAGAAAACACAGAAATAGGATTGACGCCTTAGGCTCTGCCTGATAAGTTACCACCATTAGGTTGCTCAGTGTGCGTATGTATATTCGTGGCAGCAGTCAGAACATCTCACCCTGTATCTTCCAAAGAACATTTGAATGTGTTTTCACAAATCTAAACGTAATCAATTAAGTTCGTCAGCTTCGTTCCTCAAATCTGATTCAACGAGACTCTCTTCGTCACCATGATCTCAAGTGGATCAAACAAATCAGAGTTAAATTAAATCTAAAACTTCTGCAGTAATCGAACTAACCTGAATTTTGATATATGCATTTCACTCGATCAATATATTTCATAATATTGGTTTTAACACTGCTCATTTCATTCTCGTTAAGGTTAACCAGAATGCTTACAGTGATCTCGTGCCAATTCAGTCGAGTGCATGGAGTACAGAGGGATAAAAGTATGTACAAGTTAGCCAGTGTTTTGTGATCACTGCAGTCACTACGATAGGAAATATTTACATGGTGAGTGAAACAAGGCGTTAAACAATCCCTTAAATACCAAAATTGAGAGACTCAACTTTGCTGAGCTTATAGGAATTCGTAGCTGCACATTTGCAGTAACATTTTTACATATATTGCAATTGTGAGCATGTATAAATGACAATCTAGGCATCTTGCACTACCAGTGAAAACAGACCGCATGTGTCCATGTTTGAACAGCGAATCGTAAGCTTATTATGCCCTCAATCTATGAATAAGGGAGAGCCAAAATCACCAATACATCATGCACTAACAAACCCACTCCGTTCTACAATCACTTTGAGCTTAATTATGCACTATAATCGGTCTAAAACGTCTTCACCACCAAAAGAAACATCTTCAAGCATCACAAATTTTATTCATGAATGCTGCATTTTCATGCACCTGCTGGATAGGCAGATAACACAACTCACCATGCGCGCGTGAAGAGATTTGTATCGTCCACATTTTCTCCAGATACAATGGCTTCTCCACCAATCACCAATTTCTGCTCTTCCTCAGTACCTTAGACAGTTATGCAAGAATAGGAGGGATAAATTTTGCAATTAGGATACTAAGTTTACTCAATATTGAAGGCTTTATTCAACTTCAACGGAGTTTATCGCATGGCACTTTCTTTCCGTACAGGATCTTCAAGTGAAATATTAAGTGAGAGCAGGTTGTATGACTTACTGCTATCTCACATGCAGTGCAAAGAAGTCCATTGTGATATCTTTTCTGTATCCCCTTAGGTGAAAGAACAAGTTTGATTGGAATCCAATTATAGAGGGTACTTGGATACATTGTGAGAACTAGGGACATAAATGGTGAACAGTTATCCCATGCATTGGGATATGTTGCCACCTACGATTATGTCGTTTGTCATGTTTACTAGACAATCGCAAATAATTAAGTTGTGAGAATTTTAAATACTCGCCGGGGTAAATAATGCTATTAGAGGTCAAATTTTATTGGATTCAAGCAAACCGAACAGGGAAAATTATCCGCAAAGAGCCGATGGAAGTTTTCGGTAGCCGAAATTTAAGCAGACCTTCTTAATTATAATAAAACCACTAAAGGAAGGAATATGAATGAACTGCACAGGTGTTTTGTAACTGATTGGCGATGATTTCTCAAGCACGTTTCTGGTTATGACTGAATAATCACAGCCGTACAAATTTACTACTTTTACAAACTAGATGGGGTGGGAAACACTGAAAATTTCACATAAGGCTAATTCTCTGGTTGATTAACGACAGTGTGTCGGTGAACAATCTCGACAAGTCGGTAGAATTATCAAGCTCCAAAATATGATAACAGTGTGATTGGTGAAAATAAAGTTGAAGCATACTAATGGGTTTAGGTGGGCGTTTTGAAAGGCAGAGTGACTGCACAAAACGTTCCTGAACGAAAGCACTGTGTTAAAAGTATTTTCGGCAACTTTACAAGCTAGGCTTAGCGAGCGAAATCGTGCAAACTTGTAGAGTGTGAAAATGTTGCGGCTGCGACTGTACAACTGTTCCCACATTATCACCCAAATTTACAAATTCACATTAAATTTACTGGACCCGTAGCTTTTCTGTCAACCCATGGGAATGATACAACTTGTAGTGTTGCAAGAGAGTAATTTAGCTTTAATATTTCTGAGTTTTGAAGCCAAGGATTTGGAAACGACATCACTTTTAAAGTAAGATACAAACAGTTCGTCTGTACCGTTTTCAAGCACTTCTCTTTATATACTCACACCATAGGGACTGACTTAAAGTCTCTATATATCCAATCTCATTTAATGGCCTTCCCCTTAGCTTATTTTATTATCTAAAATGTCAGTTCTAATGATATCTGTAGCTCAGATACTGCAGCAGGGCTGAAATTTAGTTTTTGTTTGAGGAACTGAGCCGACCATACAACCAATGATTTCCTACAGAGACAACATCGGTCAACCTGGTGAATGACCGTTATTTGCCTCATTTGAGGATTCAATTAATTTGTGATCCATGGTGAACGTTTATGAAAGCGAAGAAGTGTCACAAAGTCAAATTCGAAGCCACTAGTGAAACTTACAGAAATCAAATGAAAACCCTAATCAGTCAAATGAAAGACATGAAATCAATATGTGTGCAATTCAGAGAGCGACATTTATACTCACGTATATTACTCACCTTCAAATGCTGCAATATCACAGTTATGATAATCATACCATCGAGTTGCCTGGTTTGAAGGAGAGATTTGCAAACATGCCGAAACTATAACTCGATAACCAGTTGATGTTATAGATTTAACAATATTCGGCCAATTTATGCCCTGCCAGACGTGCATCACAATGGTCTTATTCGGCTGAATAGGAAAAGGTACTTTTAGGGATTATTAAACGCATAAATTGATATGTTATGAGTCTGGAAATTGAGCAGCCTAATCTGATTCCAATGATCTTACGACAAATATTATATGTATACCTGAAGGTGACTTCAAGATGACAGATCACGGCTGAGTAGACCTCACTCACAGAAAGACAAACATTTTACTTTCGAGTTTATTTTATAACGCTTTTCTTGGAAGTGACTGTTGAATGTCATCATACAGGCATTGTCATTATCTTTCTTCTGAGTAAACATTGAAATATAATAGGCGTTAATGAAATTCGCAAATGCTTGAACTATACACTATTAGATGTAGAGGAAGAAATTGGATGCTGTTCTGATGTCATATTCCAAAATCCTTTCTGATGAGCATCAAAGATCATTGAAAGCTCTCAAGAATAATGACAGAATTGTCATATTGCGACCTGACAAAGGCTCAGGAGTGGTGCTGATGGATAAAGAGGACTACATTGCAAAGATGAAAGCTGTGTTAAATGACCCGTTGAGGTTCAAAGTTGACAATTGCCAGAAAGATAAGACTGATGCAGTCGAAAAACGTATCACAAACGCACTGAGAGATCTTCTAAAGAAGAAATTGATTGACAACAATACGTACAATGATTTGAAACCCCGAGGGTCCCGCTTGCCACATATGTATGGCGTTCCGAAGATGCACAAAAAACAAGTCCACCTGAGACCCATACTTTCGATGATCAACTCGCCTCAACATAAGGTGGCACGTTGGCTTGCAGAGAAGTTGGAACCTATTCGTCAACGGCTAGGCGTCCACACTATGAAGGACTCATTTCATTTCTCAGAAAGTGTGAACCACATGAACGTTTTAAATAAGTTCATGGTATCATTTGATGTAACCTCCTTGTTCACAATGATTCCAATCAACGAAACTATCGAGATCATTTGTCAGCAGTCTGATCTTCTCCCACTCCCAGAGTCGGAATTCAAACGCCTACTCCTTATGTGTACCATGGATGTGGAATTCCAATTTGACAACACTCTTTACCGCCAAATAGATGGTGTAGCTATGGGCAGTCCACTTAGCTCTGTTTTAGCAGATATATTCATGTCCAACCTTGAAAGAACAAAGTTGAAGCATGCAATCGAAGAAACAAATTCCTACTGTCGATATGTTGATGATACATTTATAGTGTGCAACAATGAAAGTCATGCTTCACACTTACTCGGATTATTCAATGATGCACACAGCAATATTGAGTTTACTATGGAACATGAAAGTGACGGAAAGTTTCACTTCCTCGACATTGCCATGAAACGCCTAGAAGACGGTAGTCTTCAAAAGTCAATTTATCGAAAGCCTACATGGAAAGGACAATACTTACATTTCAATAGCTTTTGTCCAAATAACTTTAAACGCGGTCCAGTCAAGACTCTGTACTATAGAGCGAGAAGAATATGCTCTATAGAGAAATTAGAGGAAGAATTTGAGTTTCTTGAAAAGACACTGAAGAGCAATGGCTACCCTCAAAGATTCATCAAGAAGTATGGAAGATCTGAAGTCGCAAATGAAAAACAAATCACAGTGGAAAAAAAGCCAATATACTTTGAGCTTGATTATAAAGGTGAAAACAATACAGCGATGATCAACAGAAGGCTGAGTACATCACTAGCTATAGCCTATCCTGCAGCAAAGCTCGTTCCCGTCTATCGAACAAATCGCTCTTTGGTGCAATCAAAAATCGATAGATATCCTTCTCATGTGAACTCCAACTGCATATACAAATTTACATGTATCTGCCGGAGCAGTTACATTGGAAGGACAGAAAGAAGTGCATATCTACGATTTTCTGAACATGTACCGAAAATCTTACGCCTAAAGGGAACAAATTCTTTAAACAGTGCCATCGCCAGGCATCTCCTGGACACGGGTTATGAGGTGGAAATCGAAAAATCCTTTAAAATTATCAATAGACAAAGGAGCTCCATTCTCCTCAAATTTGCCGAAGCAATTTCTATCAAACCCTTCAAACCAGATTTATGTGTTCAGAAAGAAGCAGTTGTTAGTCTTTCCTTGCCATGGTAACTGCATGTCTTTATTCTCCACTCTGATTACGTAATCTTTGTCTTCAACCTCACCCCCCCTTTTTATAATCTGTGATATTGCTTGACTCTTGTTTCTATGACGTGATTTGAACTCAGTACATCGTTACCAAATTTATTAGTTACTCATCATCTTACTCACCTCTCGTCTTTATTACGTAACTCTTTTACCATTGTATGCATACATCTATTTTGTTTAAACTTGAACTGCCTGTGTAAAAACTATATAAGCATAATTTTGTGAACACTTTTCACTATTTGTGGAACTTTCTGTCAACTGACAACATGTAAAATTTGCAAGTATGTTAAAACTTTTCTGTACATAAACCTCACAATTTATTTAGGCTGTAAGCAGCTGATGAGAAGCCGAAGAAATAAATGATGGTACCATATTATTCTGCACAAACCACTGTTGTTCTTGCTTTATTTAAATTCATTAAGGGGAATAAATGCATGAAGTTCTGAATTAACTTTGACGACGTACGCGACAGTGATCACCAGGAATCAAGAAACTGGAGAATACTACCCGTGACTTGAGGAGAAACTAATTAATTGAAATGAATTTAAGAAACACAAATGAATACTAAGTTCACCTGCATTACATGAATCTACCAACTTTAACCTGTCTGGTGAAGTTACTGCAATCAGTGTGAACAAATATACGCATAAAACTATTGCTATGAAAATGCCCTCAATCGATGTGGGCGATACTCCACAGATACTAGTTATTTGCGAGGGGTGTTTTATTCTAAAAAGGAAAAAGGATTCACTTACACGATAACCATTGTGAAATACTTCATTCGAAACCACTGGTGTAATCGCGTGTCCCTCTGGTTGAACTGATTGAATAGCTTCAATGAGTCGGTCAAAGTAATACGATTCAAGTTTCCCGTAGTCATCACCGAATTTCTTCAGCTTCATGAAATCCGAAATTCCAGCATTCGATTCCCTATTTCAAGCGGAAACAGTTTGATATGTTTTAGAGAATATAAGACTAATTGGTTTTATTCGATTTTATGGAATGTGTGAATAATTTTTATATCAACAGTTACATAATACTGGAGGTGTCACCTTTAAATAGTAACATGAACTCATATGATGGTGTTTATAGTGTCTTTCACCTCAACTATCAGTTACGACACTTTTCACAAGATACTACCAGCAGTCGATTCGAAGGATATCCTGATGGATTTCAGCAAATGTGAACAGCTCTTTCGATTTGGTTGTGTTCTCTGAGCCGGTTGATTTAATGAGAAGCTTTTGCTGTCCTTCTGGATGTTGTCTAGAAGAAACTGCTTCAACACTAAGGAGAACCACGAACCTACGTGAACGTTATTCAGCGCTTACATCATGATGCGACATACCAAGTTATTTGAAACGGAAAGCTGAACGAAGAGTAAGAAGCGAGAAGAGGAGTGAGGCGAGGCTGTTGAAAGTAAGACGTCTGACACTAATGAAAACCACATTACATGAAGAATGCAGTGGTGACGAAGATACACAGCCAGGTAACTCACCAGTCACCACCAAGGACAGAAATTCTAATGAAGTCACACCTTTTACATTTCTGGGCGGAGTGGATTCGATTGCAGGCAGCAACAATGACTATGTCGAAGCTAGCCGAGATTGGGAAAGCAAGAAACGGGTTTACTAATTAGTGTCAGTGTGCAGGTTCACAGAACGTATCCAAGGAGCAAGATTCGAATTTTCAACACGAATATGAACTCACTGCGTCAACATGTTTTAGAGACTTGATGAGTCACAGAAATTTGTTTCTTGCGGACGATCATTAATGGTGAATTGAAATGAAGGTTCGGTGGTCAGAAAATGTCAGAGAAACAGGAAAAGCTCTGGTAGTGAATTTGGCGGAAATCTGGTGCTAAAATAATGGGCAGAATGAAGTGGACGTTGGCTAGAAATACGTTGAGTGAAGTCACGCGCCAGGCGTTTATTCGGAAGCGGATTGGGTAGCGATGGGCATGGTTCCCAAAGGTGAAACCATGAAGTTCACATTAAGAGGGAGTGAAACATTTCAGGCAGTCGGAGAGTCTGTTGAGTGTGATCGCAGACAACATATCACTATGGACATATGCCATAACTTCTATTAGGAACTCAAGAAATGATAAGAATTGATGAAATATATCGTGACAGCATAAAGGAAGGAAACAATCATTGATTTCACAGATCTTAGACAAATAAGAAGTTCAGTTTCATATCAGTTCAACTCATGTTATGAGACTTCTGAAAGGCAACCTGCTCAACAGTTTTGATTGTGACGAAGTGAGACTAAATTTCACAGTTCATAGAAGCGTAGTCATGAAAATAGGGTTTCTAGTGAATGTGAAATTTTAATCAATGGAGTTATATTAGGGAATCTCATATTACGAGGTCTAACTGAGACTAATTAAGATCAGGATTTTCGAAATCAACGTCAGCCTTCCTGATGTGCTCTGCGTTTTAGATTGTTTAAACATGTTTAACAGTCCACTGATTCGTAAGATACTACTTGAATTCAGAAACAAACCTGCATTCTTCCCCCTAGGGGATGTTGTCAGCATATAGTCAGTAAAGTTTACTAGTAATATCAGTAACCAAACGGACATTTCACGCAGACAACTTCACGTTCTCAGGAATAACCAGGCAAACTGAATATTTCTAATGCAGCGATTCAATAGTGAGAGCGCTTATTCAAGATTTCAATGTTAGTAACACTCAAATTTCGAAAATGTACACCGCTTCCATCCCCGTAAAGCATCTTTTACGATATCATAACAAAACTTAACCCTTACTTGTATCATTTTGTTTTTGTATTCCTGAATGACGAGTGATAGCCATGTGTAAACATACACCATATTTCATAAATTTACCATACTCAGGGTGACGATAACCTTGACTCACTCAGATACAATCAAATGATCACAAATTCATATTTCAATAAATGCGTCGTCAACAGCCGTGAAACCATAGCCATTCTAGTTATCAAGGAAACTATGGATATCTTGAATGCTTTGTTCAAGTGTACCAATGGACTCATGTCATCTTCAACATTCATTTCAGAATAGATAAAGATAAATCTTACCAGCATGAGAAGGAAACATCGTTACCACCCAAATGGATATATGCTTCTGGGAATACTGACGTCACTTCTCTGAAAAACGCTTTCAGAATTTTAAAGTTGGCCTCACGTGCAGGGTTGAATGGGCCTAATTGACTTCCAGAAGAACATTTTGTCCGCATTCCACGATAACTTTTTTCCCATGACTTTGTGTGACCTGTAATCATGAGGAAGGCGAAGCTGTCATTTCCACTTCAATGGTAAAGAATATATAAACATTTCACTAGAAATGTTGAATATCGAAAAATACAGTGGTGAAATGTCACCTGTTTCAAAAAGATGCTACTCACTCGGGGTATCAAATTCCACCATCACACGTATCCCACGTAGACGAGCGTACTCTATCACACGAACAACATCTTCATTCTCATAAACCAACTTCCGTGGATGATACGCACCCTATATGAAGATAGAGAAAAGTGAGTCGAAGAAATAAGAAGGACAGACTACTTCTCGGGAGAGTCGAGGATATGTGGATGACACATAGGGGAATGAACTGTCATCCGTCATATGCCAATGAAATACATTCATTTTCACAACCGCCATTGCATCCTTAAAAAGTGTGAATTAGAAATAGAGAAGGAGGAGAAACTCACAATGAACTTTACAATCTCATCAACACTGATATAATGTTTGGCAGTGTCAACGAGAAATCCTCTGTGAATGAATCTTGGTGCATCCTCAATAATGTCTTCGTGTATTACAAGCTGGTTGAATGAATAAACAAGGTGTTAATGATCATGAGGTTGACAGTGCAATCACATTTGACTTACAGACCCCGATTTACTTCTATGCACCAATTGTATGATACTCTGCAATGCATGCAATGCTCCCCAAACTTCATTACATTCAATTTCAATCTTCTCATCGAGTATGCTGATTTTGTCTTTAGTGGTTAGATGGTTCATTATGTATGAAAAAGTTGGGAGTTACTCACGTGATTCATCCATGTATTCACTTGGCCACAATTTATTCTCTGACTCATCACAACCGTCTTTAATCACAATTGTCATTGTGTTGATATGGAGAGTTTCGACTTCATCATACGATCGCTGTTGACGCCTCATGAGGAGACGTTTGTTGAACACTTTCAGGGCGTCAATCAGAATAAAACATTTTGAATAATTATGTACAATGAAGAGGGATTCAGCTATGCTACAAAGTGCATTTCCTTCTATGTGTTTTCGTGGTCTCGGTACTAAGGCATTGATACCGTTGTCTGAAACTATGAGAAATATGAGGTTAACCAAGTGAGCAATTAACATGATTTTTGTTTTCCGTTAAAGTTTTCTTCATGTTGTTTCAACGCGTATTTATATCCATCTTGTCGTATGTGTTTTCTATTTTAGTCTGTGTGTGTGTCTGCATGCGATCCAGCTGTATCATTTGATAAACGTGTTTTGTTATACGTGAAGGTGAATTTAATTAACCAATGGGTGTTTATGCGGAGTAAAACAAGGCTGGACATATTCCTGTCTGCTTAGAATGTCAGTCTACTAAGCCTATAGCACTCCCATCTTATGAGATCAGAAAGTAACCATGTAGATGCTGTGGCTGTAGAGATGATCGCTCTATCAGACATCTATTCACTAACATGATATCAAGATCAACCAAACTGTGGAGAGTTATGTAGACTCCAACTTTTCATGAACTGATGTAGTTTCGCACTGTAGTAGCACAATGCATTGACCACTCTGGCTGTGCCACTACGAGTTTTAGACACACTCGTGTTTATGCAGATATTCGGAATGCTTGATCCTCATGAAGAAGACACAGACTGTTGGACACTGTAAAAGTGTTATATTTAATCTCTCACTAGGTCAACTACATAGGTCAAACTAGTAGGTCAGGGGTAGTCAGATTGTCAGAACATAAGAATTTAGCTAAGGTAAGAATGGTTGATCCCGAGAAGATAAGTAATTTAGAAAACATCTCAGCAATTGCAATGCATGCATTAACACACAACCACACAATAGCATGGTGGGAGAGGGTTAAAATTCTAAAAAGTAATCTAGGTAGGTGGAGAAAGGGAGAGGTTGATTACTGAATCCTTGTTCATCGAATCTACACCCAACACATGCAATAGGAATGAATCATCACTCATACCTGAAATATGGAAAATAATACTACCAATCAAATCAAGTGAAAAACAATAGAACTATATAAATGAATTTAGGAAGTCGTGTGATTACCTTGATATGATTATGAGCAATAAATTGTGCTCGAAACGTCATCAGTAAATATTACTGTATAACACTGTGAGACTTTATCAAAACAAAATTTACCCATAATGGAATTACACTCTACCACAGTGCCCAAGTTTTATTCTTATATCAGTTTATCTCACTAGATAAGTTTGCTTCTCCGTGCTTGGACGGCAGCTTCCACCATTTCATTCGTGACAAAGCAAACATGAGCAAGCCAGAGTGTAGTTTAATGTAGAAATTACTGACCATTCACTATCCCGTACGAGAAGAACAGTTCAAACCATGTTTAAATGCATTTGCACTCTAAACAATAAGCACTGTCAATATCACAGTTACCTAATATACGATAAAACACAATGAAGACAGACAAATTTCTCATTTCACAGTCACTTCACTTTGAGGATAAAACTAATTACACTCTTATTAGATTCAGCGACCCCAGACATTTTGCGTATAGACGTGATAGATGTGCTTCAGGTGGTAGTATTGTCTAGCATCATAATATTGTCTTAAACGTAGACACAAGTCCTTAATATGTTCAGTGTGCTTTCATTGATTACACATCTGTCTTTGACTCTGTGCATAGGCTTCTTTTGTGAAACTAGCCCACTGCGACACAAGTAGGGTGATGAATTAATAGATGGGTGCATTTTTAACTTTTCTGAAAGGAAGCAGTACATGGCAGATAGTGGGAAATCCTCCACTGCTTTACTTGCTCTAGTCAATGTCCCTCTAAGTACATGTCTCATTCTGAGGAATCCATTTTTGTTAGGTATTCCGAAGATCTGATTATTTCTGTGCCAATGACATTTTCGTCAGATTGCTCCAAAATGAATGGCTTTTCATCAGGAATTCGTCAGTGATGCCTATTAAATTGTCTCAAGTTAAATCCCTCCAAATATCAGATTGTTAATTACATTTTCGGACACACGTGAACAAACATGAATTTGTTCATTGGGATGATTTTCGTATCACATATATACCAGTGAAGTTTAAAGTACATCGAATGTCCAGTTGCATAGATTATACCTTTCCTGGTCTTTCCACATCACGTTAACTTTCAGATAGATACTTCGTCTGAAGTTTAGCTTGAGAAAGTTAAGACAATCTGTTATCATTCAGTCTCTAATTTTACAGGTTATGAATTCGTGTATTCAACCCATTCGTCATTGTTGCCCAATTTATTCTTTTCGGTAATATCACTGTCAAGCTGTATAGTCGCATCTATCCAGCAACTTTCCTTAGGAACAAAAGAAATATTCTAAGAGATTTGTCATATGAACTCCCAGTTTTAGACAACAAATGACGTGATATAGAAAACGTTAATCGGATAGGAATTGAAGTAAAATTTATTGCATAAACTGAGTGACGTAATACACTTGTCAGCATTGAGTGGGAACCAACTAAAATTGGATGCTGGTCAAGTTAACAACGGTGGTAATTAGGAGTAGAAGTTAATTAGGCGACTGAGGAAGAAAATTTTACGATTTGAAAACTAAAACAAAAAATACGTGTCCGATATTAGGACAGGTAATAATGATGAATAAACGTCTTCTGCGGTCAGAGTTTGGGATTCACACTGTGAATCTGCATTTCTTCTGAGGTTTGAAGAAGTTTGATTCATACTCTTTCGACAAGATTTCTACGTATTCTGTAGATGACTTCGAATTCGGCCTTTGGGTTAGTTAGCTTGGTATCCAAATTCGATCTCGTGTCCCACAATAGAGCTTTGGGGGAGATACAGAGTAATAAGATGAACTAAGCTCTACTTATGAGCTCGGAGTCGACTAGTGATGTTGAACGTCCATTCCAAAACAACCCAAACAAATATCTTTCATATCTTTCAAACGTCAAACTGTCTACAACTCAACCAGAGGCACTATCTTCACGTCCAAGATTCTGTGCAAGTTCATAAAACATTCAGAGGTTTCAATTCCAGCTTCATTTCCGAAAATTTGATAAGTCGAACTTATGATGTGCCACAATCTGCCACAGCTCAAATCACCAGTCATCGACAGTTGTGGTGAGTCTATAAATACCGAAACTAATGGAGATACCATATTAACCAAGAAACATTATAAAGAGCTGAGTGAATTATTGAAGAATGAAGAGGTAGTGCTAATAATTTATGATGAAGATGAGGGAATCTTAATTCTGAGCCGTGACAACCATATTAGTAAAATACTAACAATCCTATCTGACGAATGCAAATTCACAAAATGGGAGAATGGAAAGAATATAATGGAGCGAACCGAATAAAACCTAGCGAATACCATGCTAAAACTAAAGACTGAATTTCTCGTTGACGCCGAAATGTTGGAACCTCTGAGACCATCTGGTTCATACATAACCTGACTCTAGTGATTGCCGAAAACAAAATCCACAGAGGAGGCGAACCCCTTCGACCTATTCTCTACGTGATGAATTCACCTTATCGTTATACTGCTCAATCGTTAGTAGACCTACAGAAACCAGTCAATGGCTAGTTTCCAACCACTCACTCCGATTTTCCTTTGACTTTGTCAACTCTTCTGAAAATGTCAACGTATTTGATCAAACCATATTCTCGACGGACGTGGTATCACTGTTTGCAAACGTCCCACTAAGTGAAACAGCATGCTACATGTACGAACATGATTCAGTAGGAATGGAAAGTGGAGTACTTGCTGACTCATCGAAGGATCACCATTTGAGACGGGTCATAATTGTCCATTTCTTTTCTCACCGCTACGCCTGTTGCATGAAGATTTATTCGTGTCAAAACTCGAAAAAACATCTTTGGGTTTCAAAAAAGATACGTGGATGATAATTTTATTATCTCCAATAATTGAAAGAATTTGGAAGATATCATGGATTTCGTCGACTGCTGCCACCCTACAATGCAGTTCACATTACACGGGTCTGATTCAAAAGTAACTTTACTGGACGTTCAGCTAACGAGATATGAACAATATGGAACACTAAAATGATCTATCCACAGAAAGCCGACATTGAACGGACGACTCACTAACTTCCACTAAACCTGGTCCGTTTGTTGAAGCACAGAATCTTCAGCATTCGCAACCCTGACATTGTGTAAGAGGAGGTGAATACTCTGAAAAGAATTCTTCTTGAAATGGCTCCGTCGAACTTTTCATCACAAAATCCATGAGACCTAAATCACTAAAACCGCCAATATATCAAGTCATTCAATCTAATTTTTTATTTTTATTTAACTTCCTACCCGATGAACGCTTTCCATATCACATAATTTGTAATCTAACATTACCAACTCTTATGACACGTCTTTGCGACTGATTCTTTTGTTGCTAAGAAAATTTACTAGATATATGCGATTGTATGGTTTGATAACGATGTCGCTGAAAAGAGTGACTCTTCGCTGAACATGTTTTATTTTATACTACCCAGTGGGGATTTTTAATTTGTTTGAGAAAGAATTTGTTACAGTTTGATGGGTATTAAAAACCTGATGGTAAGCCAAGTAGGGTCCTGCTAAACGGACTCGCTAATACTGAAGTAGATAAACACTCGAACTCATGCAACAACTCGGAGAATATTCTTTTGAACCTTGAGAATCCTCTGAATACTCAACTCTCTCCTTGTATTTCATCAGACAGGACTAGAAGCAGTTATCAAAAGAACTTTATGCGCTGGTGACTAAGTACAAAAACTGTAAGATGCCTTATTCGCTGTGCATTTTCTGTGATGAGAAACGTGTTAGGTACAAAACCAATAAATTACTCCTAGACAGTAAGTGTACGTTCCTTTTTATTCTTTCTATCATAAACAGAATGTTGTCAATATCTCTATTAACATGTAGGTTTAATTCTACATTCATATTCTTACTGATATTATTACCAATGTAAATGCCCTCAGAATTAATTCCCCAGTATTATGTAAATGTGAGGTGAAAGTTAGATGCAATCTTGTATAACATGCTGCAAATTCCACATTGCATCAAACGTACTGTTTAGAATAAAGCAACTATTATTGTTGTGGTCTGGATATGGAAGATTCTGAGAAAACGTGTGATCTGTGTGATAAGTGCAGATATCAATTTCAAATTAGGAGAATAATTCCGATGCTTATCTTTTTATTTTTACTGGCTACAGTGTTACTTATCTCAACAAACGTTTCCGTTGCGAATATTATGAGATGGAAATGAGAATGCATAGTTGTTATGTAGCGATAGGAGGCCTATTATGACACAACAACCATGCATTCTCATGAATTGAAGTAGAACGAGGTAGTATGACTGAAAAATATCGATCAACTCAGATAGTAAATGAATCCACTTAGGATTTTGAAATACCTTAATGGCATTACCACTGACGTTTAGACCACAAATACTGTCAATACCATCATTAGTTCTATCAATACCACACTAGAACTGCTATCCTCGTTTATGGATACCTCTCTGTCACTGATGGCAGTTTTGAGTCTACTGTTGTAGCTATCGGTAGACTCGATGATCGATATGGGAAAATCAACTATGATTACAAGAGAAAAGTTGAACAAGATGAATGAGAATATTGAGAAAACCGGGGTCTGTGTATTGAAAGAAACCGAATATAACCGTGTAAAAGAATACGAGTTGAAGATCCCAGTTGTTACTCTGATATAGTTAGACATAAAAGCTGAATGATGAGTTGGAAGATGAAAACGCCAACAGCACCTGGAGTTACACTTAACTTAGTCGGAGGGTTTGAGTGACAATTCTGGGTGATGTTGAACGACAACATTATTGCAGTAGATAACAGCCCAAAGAGCTGTTCATTGCTCCTAGTAGAAATTCTCAACAGGAAGTACGAAGCGCGTGTGGATTGTAGACAGATGAATAACATAACTGAAGTGAGACTCTGTATCTTGACTAGTATGGTAGAAACGCTGGATAGCCTAAAGAGTGTAAATCTGCTTATAAGTGAGGATCTCCAATCAGAAGATTGGCAGATCTCAAAGGAACAATACAAACAACATATGCCATTTGAAGAGTTCTGCAGCCATCAAGAAATACTCTGCTGAAAATGGACTGAAGATACAGTTGATTACAGATTGTATAATAATAATAATATCATAATCGTATTCTGTTTAGAACCTAATTAAAATTGTTAATTAAAATTTAGTATAATACGGTATTACGTTTTTACTCTGTCGTCAAAATCATTCTAAGCCTTCAAAGAAATCTGATGTTTTCAACATCTTCGAAACTTTGAACTACTTTTGTAAAAATGCGTGTTTAAGAGAACTCCTTTTCATAACTCCGAAAATATCAAATTGTTGTTTGTACAAAGCTCTTGAAATTAAACTCATCGTTGAATTGTTTACTGGGATAAGGAAAGACTTTGTTCTCTTCTTATCACATCAAATGAATAAATTCGGTGTATACGATTATTCGAATCAAAGTACACCAAGGAAATGAAGTCACGAAATACTAGAATACTTGCTGTAATAACCTGATCTGATATTCTCTATTGTAATTCGTTCTCACACTATGAATTCGAATGTTTGTTATGTAACAAAGATTCGTTGGTTGTGTATAGTCCGTTCATATGGTGCGTGTTTTAATTAAACTTTTCTCATAATCCACTCCCCTTAAACTTCACTGTTTGCTTAAGATTCTACATTGAGAGTATCGACAAGTCTCAGGGTTTGGTTGCATTGAGAAATGTGAAGAATTAGTAGAATTTACATGTCAGACAATGGACTCTGTGTTCCATAATATCTATACTACTTATATTACATTTGGATATTGACTATAAACTGCTGAACACCTACCGGTAGGCTTATAATTATATTTTCTAACATTGTAGTTTATATGCATACGCTTTTATTGTAATAATCCTTATTTTTCATAGTGGTATCGTTATATTACCACACAGTTACAGTGTCATAAGTTGGTGGTATTTTGCAGTGACTGCAGCTCGTGAAAGCAAAATTTGTAAACGGAGTGGTCAGTCAGCGATTCTTGCTTCTGACGAACGACTAACAAAATTCCACACAGTCTCTTACATGGTGCTAATAGATGCATATGATACCTGAAGACATTAGGTCTTTTCACACCTAGCTACCATCAGCCTAGGTTAACTGAAGTGCTGCCTATACGATAACAAATGATCAGAATCACCCAATCAAAGATATTCTGCCACATATTGGCTTCCTCGTAGCAATCCATGAAGAACAGCGTTACAGAGAGCAAAGAATCGAGTGCGAATTTGGTTTACACCATCTCGGAAAAAAGGCATTAGTTATCGCGGTACTTTCAAATGTGGTTATACTTTCTTACATGTTTTTGCTGACACTAATTTATTGAGTTCTGATGCGTAATCTTTCACACCTTTGAATCAGTATACTAAGAATTGGGTATGAAGTAAAAACCAGTAATTTAGATAACAGAATGATGTCGGTTAATAATGCAATAATAGCTTGTAAATCACCTGTTATCATTAGCATTCGACATAATGCTCACTCCTATGATTTTCGTGAAATATTTTATGTAGGAGAGCATCAAGCTTTTTTATTTAATCTACATCATACCCTGTAGGAGAATGTTTTGTGAGCATGGGTGAACTGGGTATTTTGCCAATGCCTTAAGCTATTAAAACTGCTGATTTTGTCACGTTTTTCCCACTTTACACATGTGCCTACTCTGATTAGCTAAACAACATCCAGTCGTGAGTAAATGAACTCAGGATGAAATTAAATCCACTTGGTCGCATTTTTTTCCTTCACGTTCCCAGTGGAACATAGGGCTCCAAGCTAGAGGCTTGAAGATTCTGTAGCAGTGTTAATTTTTACAGGATGGGGTTGCTAGCCTGATGCCTAACATTTCCGTTTATCAGTCTCACTTCTGGCTTAGGGAGGTAAAGGAGTGCGTCGACCGGGGATCAAACCCCGGACCATGTGCATGGTCGGCTAGCGTCCTAACCGCTGTGCCCCCGACGCACATATCTGAAGCATTCTGTAATATCGGAAATTTCTGGTCTTTAAAGATATAAGCGATCTTACTCCCAAGCTAGTTTACAACAATTCTTAACTAATTCTGACTCATGCGTCGATAATGCGTTTTAATGGCAAATCAATATTTTATTTATCTGAAATGAACCCAGTATGTACTGAAATAACGCTGATCGTTATAAAAAAAGAACACTGGACGCTTGATTAAGGCGACAAAACCTTGAAAACAGGATTTGTAGCTGAAATAACACTGAAAAAAGCACTACATGCTCCTTCTTCTTTCTGCTGATTATAAAACACCTGAATCTCTTTTCCCTCTATTTTCTCTTCGTTTGTTTGATAGATGGAATGTGACATCTTGAATCGCCGCACTTCTGTGCATAGTTTTATTATGAAACTTAGTCAGTCACCAGCAATACTACTACCAATAATAATAATAATACAAATTGCATGATGGAGATCATTTCTAGCTCAGGTGTGATTTTCATCTAGTTGTGTTCTCTGAGCTGGATGGTTTATCTGAGAAGCTTTCATCACTGTCCTAGGAAACATCTTCATACTTCATACTTCAATTTAAATTATGCACTGAAGATACAAAATAGAAATTGTAGTTTTCATGTCATTCATAATAGCAATAATTATTCTCATTATATCTACTTTATTCCAAAAACAGCGCTACTTATAATACAGAATGGAATTCTCAGCATTTGTCACAATATTGCATCCGATTTACTCAAAATATAAATAAAATTAAAACAAAATTAACCAGAGGAATTTGTCCACATTTACGGTATAAAGTCAAAAATATTCGAAGTACAAAATGAGAATATTAAACATAATAATAATAATAATAACAGTGAGTTTGTTTCAAACAGTATTGTCGATTCAGTTTGGAAATTTTAGCATGTTATAGAGGCATTGAGTCTAATGTTCTGTTGATATAGTATAGTGAGGGTAAAGGTAAAATTAACAGTTATAACACAGCTTAAATGATGTTCACACTTATGACAAAAATAAACAAAAACCAAAAATTGAGAGGATTATAAAACTAAGAAAAGAATAACAATAACGCTTGATGTTATAAGAGTGGAGAAAATGGTTTATTTACTAGTGCGAAGAACGTTGGTTAGTTCATGTCTGACACTATTTTCATCACATAGAGTACGTGCTAAATATGGTTTAGTGGAATTTTTATACTTAGACGTACGTGCATAAAGTCTTCTGAAAAGACTTCTTGTTTTACCTGAGGAGACACAAGGTTGGAGCTGTGGGTAGAGTGGGTGCTCAGAGTCTGACAAAATTCCTTTAGCGAATTTGTTGCATGACATCAAGTGCCTATCAGTGACAATGTCAACGATATGGCCCAATGGGATACCACTCATCCTACTGACAGTCTTCAGAGTTTTACGAAGTATGACATGATCCTTTTTAAGCAATCCAGGAAAGAATAAGTGTGAAGAGTAAAGAAGAATAGGTAAGATGCACGAGTTGACAAACTGTAAGAGGAGGGGTTGAGTTACACCTGAGTGCCTTAACTTCTTAATGTAAAAAGTCAGACGAAATATTCTTTTAGAAATCGCTAAGACATGGGAGGACCAGGATAGGTCAGAAGGGAGAATTAATCCAAGATACTTAACTTCAGACTTGGTTTCTAAATCAGTATCATCGATTTTGCAAGGGTCATAGGAACCAACGGCTTCATTTAACTTTCTTTTACATCGGAAACTGAAATTAACAGTCTGACATTTGGAAGGATTTAGTTTAAGGCCGTTAGACGAAGACCATTTGCTAATTTCTGATAGAAAGTTGTTTATCTTAGTGCAGTCAAGCTGGGAGTTAACAGACATTGAAATAGTTAGATCATCGGCATACTTAACAAAGTTCATTTCCTCAGAGTGAGGCAAGTCATGCAAGAAGAAAGAAAACAGAAAAGGAGAAAGGACAGCGCCTTGAGGGACACCAGCCTCAGTAAGCAATGAAGTGGACGACTTTCCCTGACATACAGTGTACTGATTTCTTCCTGAGAAATAAGAATGGAGCCATTTGACAACCCAACAGTCAGTTTAAGTTTCAGCAAGCTTGTTTAGCAAAATGTCCCTAGGTACTGAGTCGAAAGCAGATGTATAATCTAGAAAGGTGCAGCGAACAAATTTAGCCCCCTTGTCTAAGCTGGAGACAATGTTATGATACAAGACTGCAGCTGCATCTAAAGTACTTCTACTGTGTTTGTAGGCGAAGTGTTTAGGATCGTTAAAGGCTTTAAGTGAAGGTTGAAGATTAAGTAAGAGCAACTTTTCCATAGCTTTTAGAAAAGGGGAAGTAATAGCAATGGGTCTAAATTTAAAACATGTCGCAGTAGATGACTTAGGTATAGGTACAATTTTAATGTCCTTCCAAACGGCTGGCACGACATTTTTGGAAAAAGATTCGTTAAATATGTCCATGAGAGGATTACACAGGATATCTGCACACTTTTTAAGGATAACACTTGGCAAAGCATCTGGACCCAGGCCGCAAGAAGGGTTCATAGAGTGGAGACATTTTAGAACATCATTTGTAGTAAATCCAGGGAAGCAGGTTTCATTAATACTTGTAACACTAGAAAGTTTGGCATTTGTGGGAGAATGTATGAAGGACTTGTTTAGTGTGCAAACATCAAGGGAATAAGGAATACTGTTCATCTGCTTACCACCAGTAATTTCTTTAAAAAGTTTCCATATATTAGACACATTTTTACAGGATATAAACTTTTGGTTGTAAACTGAATTCAACCTGTGCATTTCAGACTTTATTAGGATGTTAATTCTTTTCAAACCAGTATTATCCTTCATTTTATATAATTTTTCTTTCTGTCTGCCAAGCTTTTTAAGTTGAGGAGAGGAGAAACGGTCAAATCTGATGAAGAGCGTTTCTCTGTAACAACAGGTGTCAAGACAAAATTTGAGATAACTTGTAATATTAGGGATTGTGTCATCAATAGAGTCTTCTTTAAACAGGTCCCACCTTGTATCTTTGAGCATGCTTCTGAGGTTCTGAACATTCTCCATAGAGTAACATCCGTGTACAGTTTTCTTGGAAAGGTGTGAAAAAGTTCTCTTGTGTGATTTTCCATAAATTTTAGGTAAAACCCGTACAATGCAATGATCTGAGTTAAACAGTGGAGCTCTTTTACGAGCTTCGTATATTCCGGAGTCATTGATAAATACAAGATCAAGGGAATTATCCGGTCTGGTGGGAAAGCTGACAACATTTTCATGACCTATCACTGAGAGAAAGCTGCAGTCACATGAATTAAAATCACCTGTCACTATGGACAGGGAGTTACCAAAAGAGGCGGCAACGAAAATAGTGAATTCATCAGCGAACATAAATAATTCTGAAGTGCTACAACAAGGTGTGATATAAATATTTATAATATAAATGAATTCGTATTTAGATAGGTGTTTAGGTCGACATTTGACAGTTATACAGTCAATATTATCATTTGAGAATTTGAAACAGACGTTGTTGGCAACAGACCACTGAGAATTGATAAAAGTAAAAGTAGCAACACCACCACCTTGAACTACTTCGGTCATGTCTGTACATATTGAAACCATTTAGTAAGATTAAATTATCACCATATGAGTAGCGTAGTCAAGTTTCTTGAAGCGTTATTACACCTGTATTACGGTAAATATTTGAACATAATAGATCATCCAAGTAATTAATCTTGTTCGATAATGACTTGCAATTTGTGCTTATAATTCCATGAACAGTCATCTGATGCATTGGAATATACTTTAAGGATCTTTGCCACCCACCATGATGCTTTTTCTTAAGGTTATTATATACTCGTAAATCATCCGGTTGAAAACATTTCAAATAATCGCGAGAGTAAGTAATACGATTTGGACACATAATTGAATAATTAAAACAAAATAAATACAAGTAATCAGACGCAATATAAGTGACGAAAATGTTGGTAGCCCAAGTTTTAAGCAGGCCGCCGTTAAAAAAGAATAATAATGACGCCATCTTCGTCACACGGTTCTCTCCCAAGGGTTTGTTATCACCGATATCTTCTTAAACATCCTGTAGGAGAATTCGGAAATGAAATAAACCGTAACAATAGCTTACTCGTCAAATCCAGTCGTCAAGGTTACTACTAAATAGGGTAATACTCCAGAAATAAGAATTGAAAAACCTCGAATTCTGAAATGTTTAGGCTGGATTTTGTCAAAAGGTATTGTCACTACTCATGAATACGTTAACAGCAGAGCTGTGCAACACAGTTATCCGCGATTTAGCGTCAAGAAAGCGCGAATGTACACGGGAAGAAGAAGGTGAGTTCAAGTAAACGAAATTTAAGAGCAAGTTAAACATGTACACCATGTGCGATTGAATTACAAAGTGCAAATTACCGCAGAGAGAAGAGTATAGTAACATAAATTGAGAAGCAATTCTATGAAAATGGCGAATTATGATACCTGAGTGATTAGGGAGAAAACAATTTATCATTCCACACTACTTATTATCAGTGAGTAGTATACAGTCGAATCGGAAAGTAGTAACAGTTCAGTGTTAAGAAAGGAATTAATAAACATCATGTTGACAGATAACTTGCAGCTGTATCGAAGACCATCCTGTGAACACAGATTGAGGCAGATAACATTACAAAGATTCGGTGATCAACTTCTCCACCCACCTAACTACATCACCTTAGAAAACTGTGTGTTAACGTAAGCACTTCAGTAGTTGATTTTCTCCCAGATTGATTATCATTTTCGGATCAATTATCCTGCATTTAACTGACCTCTTAAGTATTTTCAAAATTAAATTACTTTGTCTAATTGGGTCACTAGGTGACCTTTTAGCCTAAAGAGCTTCTCCTTGAGTGAGTTGGAAAATTTAAATACCACCCTAATGCGTGCTTTATTACGAATCCTACTTTAGGCATTTAGATGTCCCTTACTTAAACTGGTAAAACTGCAGATGGCATAAATTCCTTCTCATTCCTCGTGTTACGATTCATATTTTCAGAACTATTTATTGTGACATTTTCTGAAACTTGTTGATGAATTTCATGCGATGGCGATTTAACACCAATGTGTCTTACAACTGTCCCATTCTTTTTTATCTAAAACAATTGGTTCCCTACATGAATTTCCACGAAACAATAAGAAGACGTAATTTGTGTGAAACCTGTAATGTGTGTTTGAGCAAAACACTTCGGACAGTCCGATCACACATGTACTAGTCATGCACATTTATACAGAAGGCAAGATAGCATGAATTATTTCAATAGAGGTCACATTGTGTACAGGTCAAGGTCACGAATGAAGAATAGGAAGATGATGTAAGGGTGTGGGAAAGAAAAGATAAAAACAAGAAAAAACAAGGAGTCGGTTGAAAATATAATGAAGCAAATCGAACCTTGGTTCTAAATTGGATTAGCAAGAGGGGTTTGAATAGACGCATAAGACTGATGTAAGCCTTTTTATAGCCAGGGCTTCAACGAATTTGAGTACGTGACCCAACCTTGTTTTACATATGGGTTTAAACTCACTATTGAAGTCATGCTGATGACCCGTCTCTATGATGTGCTTCGCTAAAGATGATGTTGGACATCTGTTTCCGGCATCACTTGTATCCGGTGATTTTGTTTGTCGTTGCAACCACTTTGGTGTATGTTCTATAGGCCTAACCTGCTGAGAACGATGGGTCCTCCATATGTACCTGTGTCCAAACATACCTGTAAATCAGTGAACACAGTGCGATGTGACACTATTGTTCGGATGCTGTGAGGGTTTACAGGACAGTTGTGATATTCCGCTTATCACAGAAAGGAAGATCAGATCGAGGAAAGACGGGTTCAAATGTACCGTAATTCGAAGAAATCTCAGGGAGAAGGATGTTACATGGAAATGCATCGGGTTTAATGGAGATGGAAGATTACAGAGAGTGAATTCATCTGCGCCATTGACAAAGATTTTGAGTCATATCACCGAAAGTCTTCAGCTGTTTATCCTTAGAATTCTGAGGACCTTAACCATGTGCTGCACACCTTCATACCTGACTCAAGCTAACTGTCAACGATTTCATGGAGTGATGCCGAGTTTTGGTTTGATCACTTCTAATCCATTTGCAACCTAATGCCAGGTGGCATAACATCGTCCAGCGAGAATGGCGATGGCTTCCCGTACTCAACACCTGTCCCAGTAATCAAAATCAATGCAGCGTCACAACTTCATCCTAACACTCAACGCCTAACCTCCGTATGACATCACTTAACGCCGGTGACAGAACGCAAACACCTATGGTCAAAGATAGATACCCTATCCATATTCCCCACTTCCACTAATCATGTCTCATGGCCGAAGAATTGGGCACAGCAAATTATTTTGCAGTACGTATCGACTTTGATGGAATGATGGATATCATATCAATGCTGGAGATGACGCAACTAGGTTAATCCAACCTTTTGAATCCGTGCTAAGATTTTGTCATCAATGAGTCCACTAGGGCTGATGCAGCTTCCCAAATAAGTGAAGTGGGTCAACAGAATCATTTTCTTTGCCCTTATCGTTGAATTAGTGAGTTACTTTGACTGATAACTGTGTGTAAGCTCTTATACGCTGCGTTATTTCGAGTGTGGTGCTGTGATTAGTGGAATATATTTTCTTGAGACTTTCTTCACGACGAAACATTGCCACAGCATGTCTCATTCAACAGAGGTGAATTCCGCCTTCTGGTTGACAAATATAACGGGTGTTAGACTCTGGTGAGTACTCTTTTATTCCAGAATATTTCGGAGGGTGAATGTATGAATTGATTGTGTTAGTAGTAACAGAAGCGGTTAGTTTTGTATTGGAATTAGTAGTAGTGATGGTATTAATTACAATAATTATGGTAGGATGAGCAGTATTAGTAAATATGCTGGTGGTTGTAATAGAAGTTGTAGTGACAGTTATTTTAGTATTAGTGCACATACTACTTGTAATTCTAGAAGTAGCGAGCAGTATTGCGTGTCGAAACTCTCCTCGATTCATTTTTTCACCCAACTTTCATTGAAATTTCTCTACACAACACATTTGTTTATCTCACAGCGATTCTCATTATGCTGTGCTAAATCTGTTGTCGTGATATTAAATGAAATTGAGGCGTTAAGACCAGTTGAATTTTAACCATCTTTCCTTGGAAAACCAGTCTATTCTTGTTTATGTGATATTTATTTAGCTAAACGTCTTTGTTTGAAGATGCTTCAAAGTATGGAAGTTGTTAAAACAGAAGAACTCTTCTTTAAGACAACAGGCTACATAGGTGAGAGGTTGCAGTGCTCAATTCTGATAAGGAGTCTCATTCATCCTGTAAATATGATACGATTTTGGTGTTTTTATGTAAATGAAGCTGTAAGTGAGGGAGTGTTGTTCACTTCGACTGAATTTGTGTGTGTGTGTGTGTGGTGACAGTCGAAAAATCACTCCTTACAGTGTTTTCATCTTACACTGTGTTATTCCGTATCTGCTAATGTTATCTATCGAAGATTTAGAACTATTACCATTAGGCGCTCCAGTGTTACTGCATGGAAGAGAAGACAGAGTGTCTGCACTCAGCTGTGTTATTCAGCGTCACTAGAATTCGGGTTTCGACAACAAGTGCTTCAGGTCTATGCGAGGTAGTATTTTTGAAACCATATTCGTTTTTCGTGCATTGAATATATTCGGGGATTTAGATTTCGATGTTTAGTGCTGCCAGTGACTTTGTCAAATCAGCAGTAAACGAGAATTTACAAAATCTCATTTTTATAAATTGTTATTGAATCATAGTTCTTCGATACGGTGTAATTCTGCGTTTTTAAGCCGAAGTATCAGTAATTTTATCCAGGTACATGGAGATTACTGTAATTCATAAGTGCAACTCAACAATTCCACCTCCATGCAGTTGCCAATGAACCACACTGAAGTCTTGTGATCCCACCTGGTTGCTCAAACCTCAGTAGATGGAGCAGCTTTCCAGGTTAGGAGTACTTGTATTATCAGAAAAGTTGAATTCATACAGATGCAGTACCAATATACTCTACACAACCAAGCAATCTACACTGCGATCAAAGGAGACATTCATTTTCATGGTGAGAATTAATTACAATAGTGAATAACGGATCAGTTCCATTGTGGGTAAAATTTATTTTGATAAAGTCTCACAGTGTTATACAGTAATATTTACTTTGTCTGATATCTTCCTACTTGGAGTTGTTTTCTCACATTATAGCGAGATTTAGAAAAGCATTCACCTAAGAGTTCACTGATTGTTTGGGGATCATCGTCAATTATATTTTGATCTTCCGAGAGGCTAACCGCCAAGGCTTTACTGCTTTTTGAAGATGAAGTCCCTGCACTTGATTTTCTTCATGTTTTGCAGTTATTTTATGTAGAGTTCGATTTTCCAGCATTTATTTAACACTAATGCATTGTCTCAGTTGCAAATCGTATTTTTAAGGATTTGTCGCATTATTAAGCGTTCAGAGCACTTTATAATAACGATCAGCGTCATTTCAGTACATACAGGGTTCATTTCAGGTAGGTGAAATATTCATTTGCCATAAAAACTCATAATCGACGCATAGGTTAGAATTAGTTAAGAATTGTTGTAAACTAGCTTGGGAGTGAGATCACTTATATCCTTCCTGATATTACAGAATATTTCAGGTATGTGATCAAGTAGATCTAATTTCATCCTGAGTTCCTTTACTCGCGACTGGATGTTGTTTATCCAGTCGGGGTGTCATTTCTTGTATGTTTAAGTTCGCCTGAATTCATCTCCACGTTTTCTTCTTTTACATGTTGTTTATTTTCAGCCATATGTCTTTATATGAGTGTGGAATTAGACGTAAATCGTCTGCGAGTTCAAGATCTACTAATGTCTTCTTGTCAGTGAAACTTTCATCTATGTATTTATCCACTCAGTCTGCTATGATTAATCTCCTGCCTTAACATCCTCGTCTACTCTGTTAGTTTCCAGGTACCTACAGACTAGTACTACTTCCAATTTTTATTCATCTCTCCTGAGGTATCTGCATGGATATATTTCACCCAGCTTTCAGACAGTTACGGTGTTCTTCCTCATGGGTCTACTCGATGATTTCGCTTCCGTTTTTTCTGAAAACTACCTAGGAAAAGGTCACCTGTAGATTTGTCTTGAATTATGGTTTACTTGAGATTTCATTGTTTGCTTTCACTCTTACATCGTAGTTTCATGGCACTTTGTGATATGCTGAATTCTCATCTACAACCATTCTAAATCTTGTAATCAGCTAGTTGTGTCTTTACCCTCCAGAGTCTGCAAAGAAGTCTGCCTGACTCTGAATGTGTCCATTCGGCGAAATCCACGCCAACTTCCACACATCCTTATCATTTTATACCCTGCCTTGAATCACCGAATAACGAAGGGTGCACAAGTATGCAAAGCATTCAGCTTTCTCTTTCACTTAATGGAGCAGCACTCGTCTGATGATGGGTATTCTCGTGATGTTGTCATCTCCCAGTTTGACATTGTTTTCATGCATCAGGATTTTCATGTCACCATCCAGGTTATTTCCCATCACTGTTTACAGTCATCTGCGGAAGTCCCTCATTTCTGGGTCTACATTATATGTGGTGTATAATTGCTTCATTCTACCTTCTTCGCCTTAAAAGTTGAGTCTTACAGTCATTTTTCTGGAGAGAGTTGCTTCTCTGTGCATGGAGGTATCGGATATCGTCGGTAATGTCATAATAGCCACAACTTCAGTGTGCCCATCTATCTCATCTCAGTAAACGGGATGGATTGATCAGACTTCAGAGAAAGATTTGTATTGACCACTTCTATTGCATTTGCTCTCACTGACTCCTAATAGTGTTTTACCTTATCTTTTCACTTCTCACCGGTCTCAATCACCGTCTGTATGCCTACTTTTGCCTTCATCGAGAGAAGACAAAATGGTCGCCTGCATTCCAGCTGGTTTCCATCAGCAGGCGTCACCTATCCACAAATTGAGGTGTGAACTTGGTAGCAGAGAGGAATGCATTTATTTTTTGTTCACCTTATAGTATCAACAGAGATAGTGTTGTTATTCACAGGATGGAGTTGTCACAAACAACCTGCCTTCATATCCGGACTAAGAACTGCTCAGTTAACTGGACTGGATTATCAACAGCTCATAGAAAAGTTAGCCTTAACTGCTGACAAAACTTGTGGGGACAACCGCTGGCAAAAGCCACATTTCACGGTCTACGTCTCTAAATCTTGACCCACTTTGGATGAGACGACTTATCATAGACCTAATATTCTCCTCTAACGTCTTACACAAACTATCAGTCTCATACAGAAAGGATGTACAATTCTCACTGCAATACTCTTACGATCTGTGTAGCCAAACATGCAAAGTGACAATAAAAGTTTTTAAATCATCACTCCGAGGAAACGTTTTCACAGTCATGTATTCTGAAATACGGGACAGTTTACCCCTAGAAATCAGAACCTTCACCTCAATTATAAGTTTCAGGGGCTTTGTTTCATTCTTCTGTTTACGTAAACAGACTATTTATATCCAGAACGAATCAATTATTAGATCCCTATAGTATCTAAACGACGCGTGATTCTTCACTAAATCTAATTACTCTGCATTAACGATAAGGAGACTAGTGCATAGAGGAATAAAAGGTCTAAGACAGTATCAAGACATATATGTTTACTAGACGGCAATGTTCAATGAATATAAACATGCATAAATACTGACGTTGAAGTTTTGTTTGTGTCCACAAACTTTTCTTTTTCTGGTGTTTTGCTGCTTGCCTCTTCTCCTCTATTTGCTTTGTAGTGGAAGTTGCACAGACCTACAGTAAAATTGAAGTTAAACAGAACTTGAAGCCAATTACGTTTATATACCACGTCGTCTTTCGAGCTTTTGGCTCGTAATAACTCAACATCCTTAAAAACGCCAGCGTCATTATTTAGGACGCAGAATAACATTCTGTACGAGCAGCAACCATGACCTGGAATGAAGATGCAACTGGTTTACTAATAGTTTTCCACATCTCAATGAACCTACGCGTACGGAACTCTATGCAGCTACAAATGGCAGTTATTGCTGTATTTGATGCAGTAAAACAAATCTGCCTTGCTATGGCTGATATTCGTCTGCATGTGGTACAATTCCCTTCTTATGCTACCCTACGATGACAATGCTGAGAAAATGATACAAATATGTTACTTAATTTAAATTGTTACACCAGCGGACTGTTAATCAAATACAAGATTCGATGTCGTACACAGCAAAGTATTGATTTCAAGCTTTATTTTTTCCCACGTATTTGCGATTCATCTGAGACAGACTTGGATATGTTTGTTAGTGCAAAGACAGTATTCCTACGTTTCTTAATGTTCTCCATTGAATGACTAGTTAGCAGACTGTTCCCAAACTCTAAGGTCATAAAGAACAGCAACCATGAATATTCACCACAAACCAAATTTATGTAACTTAAATAATTCTTATCCATGTCCTTACAACTGGTATGTTCTTACACAAATTAGGGATGTCACTTTCAAATGGATAGTTTTTGATGCCTTAATGAACTCACTGTTATGTACGGAAAGTAGCTTTTGTGAAATTTGTGACTGCGAAAATTTCACAAGAGTGGTTAAATAATTTATGGATCAGAATTCTAATTCGCAGACCACTAGAAAAGCTATCAGAATGCAACAAAGTGTTCAGTTATTTCCTGCTTGGTTGTTCTGGCACTGATAATCTTCTTGAAGGTTTTCGTTGGCCAAAGCTTTTAATTTAGACAACATGGAAAGGACTTCGTTAAATGAATTTTAATTTGAAACTTTTCACACTCTCCATATTCCCATTATTTGGAGGAACCGATGAGATTCCGCCGAAATGAAGAATATTCTTTGTATACTAGCTGGAAATCACTTTTAGTTACGTAGCGAAATTCATTAGTAGAATCAAAACAGAATTCAAATAACTACTCACATTAAATCACGATGTTGGATACACTGGTATGTGCCAATTTGAGAGAATTTACACTTGCTAAATTCAACGCCAGATTCTTTGGTGTGCGATTCACATCTCACAAGGCGTTAATCCTTGTAAAGTTTGTTAATGTTCAGTGTCTGTCATTTTACACCAACACTTATCAATGATTTGGAGAAGTTTTAGATACTCTGGTGAAGCTGACTAGCAATCTGCGTTCTGCAGTATAAAATGGCAGTCATTTCTATGATATGATGATGATGTTATCAAATATTTATCTGAACAGTGAACGTCTTTTCGACACCATGGCTAGGCAAATGTATAACAATTTTTTATTCATTCTAAGAGTCGATGATATCGTACACGCGTTCTCGCCTGTGAAATCGGCTGCTTTTAATTCAAAAATGAAAATATCATCATCGTCATGGTACTGTAACAACAGAAGACAAGGGCCAGGCAACAGATCGTTTATTACGAAAAATCAACACGTATTTATAGATTTTTATGTACATTATTGAAGGTCAATGTTAGTAGAAAATACAGTCTGTTGATTGGTTGTTTATCACACAAAGTTAACCTTGCATCTCTTGTGGCTGTGTCAGTTCATCTATATGTTAGCTGTATCCGCCTGTCCACCTTGACCTTTGACCTCAATTACTGTCAACCAATTTGGCCAGCAACCATCTCTCACCACAACATGACTAATATTTGATACATAAACATTGACCTCAATTACTGTCCACCACTTGGCTAGTAGACAGCTCTCACCACACTCGTCCCCCCGTCAAATAGTTTGGACTGAAGTCGGCGCGGTCTTCTCGGTTCTTGGGGCTTTGCTCTGTTGTCTTGCTGTCTGGAATCTCGGCGCTTGCGGATGTCCACTTGTTTAACGGTGTTTACCATTGCGATTGTGTCTGCGTAACCCCATCTCAACGTGACCATATATGGTCCTTCCCACTTTGGAAACTGTTTGCCTGACCCTGTCGCACATTCGTAGGTATTTCGCCTCACACTTCCATATGCTGCTTTCTCCCGACCTCCCAGCAGCGTCCCAAGTAGCAGCCTTATCGCTGACAGATCTTGAACGCCACTCAACTGCGAATAAGCCTCAAAGTCCTGCCCGAAGATCCATATGTCTCCATCAAAAACTGCAGGGCATAGGCTTTCCATTTGTCGGTAGGCAGCGACACCAAATGTAACAACAGAAGACAAGGGCCAGGCAACAGATCGTTTATTACGAAAAATCAACACGTATTTATAGATTTTTATGTACATTATTGTAGGTCAATGTTAGTAGAAAATACAGTCTGTTGATTGGTTGTTTATCACACAAAGTTAACCTTGCATCTCTTGTGGCTGTGTCAGTTCATCTATATGTTAGCTGTATCCGCCTGTCCACCTTGACCTTTGACCTCAATTACTGTCAACCAATTTGGCCAGCAACCATCTCTCACCACAACATGACTAATATTTGATACATAAACATTGACCTCAATTACTGTCCACCACTTGGCTAGTAGACAGCTCTCACCACACTCGTCCCCCCGTCAAATAGTTTGGACTGAAGTCGGCTCGGTCTTCTCGGTTCTTGGGGCTTTGCTCTGTTGTCTTGCTGTCTGGAATCTCGGCGCTTGCGGATGTCCACTTGTTTAACGGTGTTTACCATTGCGATTGTGTCTGCGTAACCCCATCTCAACGTGACCATATATGGTCCTTCCCACTTTGGAAACTGTTTGCCTGACCCTGTCGCACATTCGTAGGTATTTCGCCTCACACTTCCATATGCTGCTTTCTCCCGACCTCCCAGCAGCGTCCCAAGTAGCAGCCTTATCGCTGACAGATCTTGAACGCCACTCAACTGCGAAGAAGCCTCAAAGTCCTGCCCGAAGATCCATATGTCTCCATCAAAAACTGCAGGGCATAGGCTTTCCATTTGTCGGTAGGCAGCGACACCAAATGTAACAACAGAAGACAAGGGCCAGGCAACAGATCGTTTATTACGAAAAATCAACACGTATTTATAGATTTTTATGTACATTATTGTAGGTCAATGTTAGTAGAAAATACAGTCTGTTGATTGGTTGTTTATCACACAAAGTTAACCTTGCATCTCTTGTGGCTGTGTCAGTTCATCTATATGTTAACTGTATCCGCCTGTCCACCTTGACCTTTGACCTCAATTACTGTCAACCAATTTGGCCAGCAACCATCTCTCACCACAACATGACTAATATTTGATACATAAACATTGACCTCAATTACTGTCCACCACTTGGCTAGTAGACAGCTCTCACCACACTCGTCCCCCCGTCAAATAGTTTGGACTGAAGTCGGCTCGGTCTTCTCGGTTCTTGGGGCTTTGCTCTGTTGTCTTGCTGTCTGGAATCTCGGCGCTTGCGGATGTCCACTTGTTTAACGGTGTTTACCATTGCGATTGTGTCTGCGTAACCCCATCTCAACGTGACCATATATGGTCCTTCCCACTTTGGAAACTGTTTGCCTGACCCTGTCGCACATTCGTAGGTATTTCGCCTCACACTTCCATATGCTGCTTTCTCCCGACCTCCCAGCAGCGTCCCAAGTAGCAGCCTTATCGCTGACAGATCTTGAACGCCACTCAACTGCGAAGAAGCCTCAAAGTCCTGCCCGAAGATCCATATGTCTCCATCAAAAACTGCAGGGCATAGGCTTTCCATTTGTCGGTAGGCAGCGACACCAAATGTAACAACAGAAGACAAGGGCCAGGCAACAGATCGTTTATTACGAAAAATCAACACGTATTTATAGATTTTTATGTACATTATTGTAGGTCAATGTTAGTAGAAAATACAGTCTGTTGATTGGTTGTTTCTCACACAAAGTTAACCTTGCATCTCTTGTGGCTGTGTCAGTTCATCTATATGTTAGCTGTATCCGCCTGTCCACCTTGACCTTTGACCTCAATTACTGTCAACCAATTTGGCCAGCAACCATCTCTCACCACAACATGACTAATATTTGATACATAAACATTGACCTCAATTACTGTCCACCACTTGGCTAGTAGACAGCTCTCACCACACTCGTCCCCCCGTCAAATAGTTTGGACTGAAGTCGGCTCGGTCTTCTCGGTTCTTGGGGCTTTGCTCTGTTGTCTTGCTGTCTGGAATCTCGGCGCTTGCGGATGTCCACTTGTTTAACGGTGTTTACCATTGCGATTGTGTCTGCGTAACCCCATCTCAACGTGACCATATATGGTCCTTCCCACTTTGGAAACTGTTTGCCTGACCCTGTCGCACATTCGTAGGTATTTCGCCTCACACTTCCATATGCTGCTTTCTCCCGACCTCCCAGCAGCGTCCCAAGTAGCAGCCTCATCGCTGACAGATCTTGAACGCCACTCAACTGCGAAAAAGCCTCGAAGTCCTGCCCGAAGATCCATATGTCTCCATCAAAAACTGCAGGGCATAGGCTTTCCATTTGTCGGTAGGCAGCGACACCAAATGTAACAACAGAAGACAAGGGCCAGGCAACAGATCGTTTATTACGAAAAATCAACACGTATTTATAGATTTTTATGTACATTATTGTAGGTCAATGTTAGTAGAAAATACAGTCTGTTGATTGGTTGTTTATCACACAAAGTTAACCTTGCATCTCTTGTGGCTGTGTCAGTTCATCTATATGTTAACTGTATCCGCCTGTCCACCTTGACCTTTGACCTCAATTACTGTCAACCAATTTGGCCAGCAACCATCTCTCACCACAACATGACTAATATTTGATACATAAACATTGACCTCAATTACTGTCCACCACTTGGCTAGTAGACAGCTCTCACCACACTCGTCCCCCCGTCAAATAGTTTGGACTGAAGTCGGCGCGGTCTTCTCGGTTCTTGGGGCTTTGCTCTGTTGTCTTGCTGTCTGGAATCTCGGCGCTTGCGGATGTCCACTTGTTTAACGGTGTTTACCATTGCGATTGTGTCTGCGTAACCCCATCTCAACGTGACCATATATGGTCCTTCCCACTTTGGAAACTGTTTGCCTGACCCTGTCGCACATTCGTAGGTATTTCGCCTCACACTTCCATATGCTGCTTTCTCCCGACCTCCCAGCAGCGTCCCAAGTAGCAGCCTTATCGCTGACAGATCTTGAACGCCACTCAACTGCGAATAAGCCTCAAAGTCCTGCCCGAAGATCCATATGTCTTCATCAAAAACTGCAGGGCATAGGCTTTCCATTTGTCGGTAGGCAGCGACACCAAATGTAACAACAGAAGACAAGGGCCAGGCAACAGATCGTTTATTACGAAAAATCAACACGTATTTATAGATTTTTATGTACATTATTGTAGGTCAATGTTAGTAGAAAATACAGTCTGTTGATTGGTTGTTTCTCACACAAAGTTAACCTTGCATCTCTTGTGGCTGTGTCAGTTCATCTATATGTTAGCTGTATCCGCCTGTCCACCTTGACCTTTGACCTCAATTACTGTCAACCAATTTGGCCAGCAACCATCTCTCACCACAACATGACTAATATTTGATACATAAACATTGACCTCAATTACTGTCCACCACTTGGCTAGTAGACAGCTCTCACCACAGTACCATTGGAAAAGATGACACGTGTTTGTGTAGAAATGCGACAATGTGAGATAGAGACTTGCACACCAAGAGCTGACTGAAAAAAAAGAGGATTCCCGCCATTATATTATGGGACATCCACGTTTTCACGTTCTTCGCTGTGCTAACGTTGTACACAGTCAAAGATGAACAACGTTGTGATAAGAAGCACAAGTGAAAACTTAAAAAGATGTATTGTTAATGAAATCAAATTTCAAAAAAGCGCGGAAACGAACGAAAAGTGTATAACCGCGTAAAATTGCATATGTAACAAAGAAAATCAATGTTCAATAATACAATGGCAAATAATTCACAAGCATATGTAAAATTAGTTTCTGTAAGCGCATAACATGCGTGCATTAATTAATTTTATAAGCACACAGTTAGGCTTAATATAGGAGTGCTATAACGTCAAATACACACTTTCATCAGCAGGAGTACAGTGAAGGTGGTCATTAGACATGGTTGTGATGAGTCAGAGAATAAATTGTGGCCGAGTGAATACATGGATGAATCACGTGAGTTCATTTCAACTCTCACTAATCTGCATACATAATCAACCATCTAACCACTATAGATAAAATCAGCATACTCGACGGGAAGATTGAAATTGAATGTAATGAAGTGTGGGGAGCATTGCACGCATTGCAGAGTATCATACAACTGGTGCATAGAAGTAAATCGGGGTCTGTAAGTCAAATGTGATTGCACTGATAACCTCATGATCATTAACACCTTGTTTATTCATTCAACTAGCTTGTTACGTATGAACGCATTATTGAGGATGCACCAGTATTCATTCACAGAGGATTTCTCGTTGACACTGCCAAACATTATATCAGTGTTGATGAGATTGTGAAGGTTATTGTAGGTTTATGCCACTTGTTGTTATTCTATCTGCATTCATTCTTAACACCTATTCAGGATGTAATGGCGGTTGTGAAGATGAATATGTTCTATTGGCATATGACGGATGACAGCTCATTCTCCTATGTGTCATCCATAAATCTTCAGCTGTCCTTGAAGGTACTGCACTGTTCGCATTTTTTCGCATCGCTTCGCCGTTTATTTGGCTGCGTGTCATCCACGGAAGTCGGTTTATGAGAATTCAGATGTTTTTCGAGTGACAGAGTATGCTCGTCTACGTAGGATACGTGTGATGGCGAAATTTAATACTCCGAGTGAGCAGGAAATTCGATACTCTGTGTTCTCGGATTCATGTGGTCTAAGTATGTTGCATAAAATGAAACGTGTTTCACTTCATCTATTAAGGACAGTCTTGCTTTTGTTTGAACGTGAGTGTTGCCGAATGCCATCACATTTTTGAAATAAGATGCATTTAGTATAACTGTTTCAGTTGTCGTCAGGCTTTAACTCACAATCAGACTAGAAAATCAAATGTCAATTAAAATCGACTCACTCTGTGTGCTATTGCTTTCAAGGTCAAGGTGGTAATGAGGGCCGTTATGCTAGACTACGTATGGAGTGCGACACGGCAGGTGAACCACAGAGTGAAACGGGTTCGTTCAATCCTGCAAATGAGACTTGAGACATTCGAATGTCTGAAAACGTTTTCCAGAGAAATGACGTCAATATTTCCGGAAACACTTATCCACTTGGGTTACAACAACGTTTCGTATTCTTGCCGGTGAAATTTCCACTTGTACACTATGTTATGAACTTTGATGGTAACATGAATCTGCCGTTCTCCAGTTGTGAAATACTCAGTTGCTTTCTTTGAAGACTGTTAATTCCAATGGAGCAACAAATTTTAATTGCAACTGAGTGATTGTCTGACTTGTCGCATGTAGTTTTGCGGGACATCGACGACGAAATTGAACATGTGCATGAATCATTCTTAGAACCTATAGTCAGAGATGAACTGGAAATGTATCTTCAGGTAGTCTGTATTAGAGCGAAATGCAACTGCAGTGGTTTGCTGTCTAGGTCCGAAATAGGGAACGGATACTTGTGTTACGAGGATCGTCGAATTTAAGCAGATGAAATGCAAATGGACTCTATGTAACCAAGCAACTCATGAAACAACAAAATGAACATTCAAATACGGGGTGCGAGTTAATTACAATACTGAATAATGAATCAAGGCAATACAATAGTGATATCGGAGTCAACTAGAATATGCAGGTTTACTGTATTTGGAATTCTCGGAGACCTCATGTAAGAATGAACGTGTATTTACACAATAATTTCCTTCGGCAGAAGAAATTTTCACTCGTCAGTATAACACACGAAGATGAAAGTGTATCTCTGATAAATTTTACAACTTGGAGGAGTTCACCTACTGATAATTTCAACATTTTTGAGATGAGATTTAATCAAAGTAGATTTGATGGTGCATCTAGTCAATAAAAGACGTAGATGTAGCGAAAATAATCGAATCAAATAACGAGAATATGAAAATATTCTGGATGAAATTTCCTAAATGGAATTTAGACAAAGATGGATTCAACACGCGGATAATTTCATTGACAGTAAAAACAACGTCATGAATCATGGATGAAAACAGACGGGGTGATGAAAGTCAGTCATGAATCATTAGCCGTCAATTTACAATGAAGTTGGAATAGTTAATATTGACAGATGATACGGACAGTGTGTGAGTAATGTCTACCTGCTGAGTGAATGACAATATTATGTGAAGGAAAATAACTTGTGTACACAAATAAACAGTTTGAATGAATATTGCTTATAGTTCAGATGCCACCAATTGAAATAGGGCTTCGATGCTAGTACACACTCTGAACAGATCTAGCATTCCTTACAGGTTTCTGTAGTGTGAACAGTTAGGCTGAATAAGTGAAGGTAGTTGAACACAACTTGCGAAGAGTTAGTCCTTGCTTCCTAGAGTAATCTCGACGAATTCAAGTGTAATTCAGTCAACAATCACAATGCTTTGTTCATTCGTTTTGTTTTGATAACTTTCTTATTTTCATCTATCCGGGTGGAGTTTGTTAGCTACAATGTGACGTGTGATAGTATTTGTGATCAGCGCAGAAGTCATTCATATGTAGCTCCAATATTTGTATGTAGTTGGTCATGTCAAGCGTAACCTGATTATCTGGAGGGAAAAAGTCACTCGTTATTAGGTAGCATGGCAGGAAGCCCAGTCTTAATTTATCTGTGTAAACGTTCAGTCATATCTTTGAAAATAGGAAGACATGAATTGGCTGCGTTATATTTAGTCCCTTAAAATTCAGTGGTCTTCCGAAATAGCTAACTCTTTGGCTGTTTAGCTCCACAAGCGGTAGTGATATAAGGAACACCGGTGTTCGGTGTCGAACTTTCTACAACGGAATTAATGACTGATTCGGCTGCTACATCCTCTATTGGAACTAGTGCTGTCGGACAAGTAAACTTGATGATGCATATAATTATGTTTAAGAATACGTTGTCAGTGTAGGCATATGAGTAAAGGCGACAGAGTATTATTATTATATTATTGTTCCCTTGGGTTCCTAATGGAACAAACGGCTTCAACTGCACGTCTCCACTTGCTCCTGTCCTCTGCTGTACTTTTCACCTGCATCCACATTAGTCCATACTGCTTCATCTCCTCTTCACACGATCTCCTCCATGTCACCCTTGGACGTCCCACTCGCCGCTTCCCTTTCGGGTTCCACTCGAAGGCTTGACGCGCGATATCACCCAACGGCCTCCTCATCGAGTTTCCAATCCATCTCCACTTTCCCCTGCATATTTGTTGAGGGATTGGTTCTTGTTTTGTTTGGTCCCATAGTTTCTTGTTGGTGATTCTTTCCGGTCATCTGATCTTCAGTATAGAGCGAAGACAGTTGTTGATAAAGGTTTGCAACAGGCTGTTGTGACTCGCCAAGTTTCTGATCCGTATAGAAGAAGAACTGACTTGATGTTTGTATCGAGAATCCGAATTTTGTTGTTGACGCTGAGTGACGAAGATTTCCAGATTGGTTTCAGGTTGATGAATGTGTTTCTCGCCTTCCCGACTCTCAATTTCACATCCTCGTTCGTCCGTTCCTACTGTAGTTGAGACAATGCTCCCTAGATAAGCGAATGAAGTAACCTTTTTCAAATCCCTCTCGTTGATGGTGATTGGCGGTGGATGTTGCTGTTGTTGTTGTTGGTTGGTTATTTTCATAACCTCCATCTTGTCTCTGTTCACCTGGAGTCTTTACTGCTTCTTCGACCAGTTTGTCGGTTTTCGCTTGTAAGTCTTCGATTTTGTGTGACATCAAACATAAATCATCCGCGAAATCCAGGTCTTCTAGGTTCTTAACGTCGGTCCAGGATACCCCTATCTTCTCGTTTCCTACTGTCTGATGCATAATCCAGTCCACCACAATCAGGAATATCATTGGTGATAATAAGCACCCTTGTCTGACTTCGCTGAGTTTTCCGTTGTGGATCACTTGACATGTGCCGTTGTCGTACAGCTGTTGAATAAGGTTGATGAATATTTGCGGTACGCCGTAGTACTCGAGTAGTTTCCAAATTACTTCGCGTTCAACGCTGTCGAAGGCCTTCTCAAAGTCGATAAATTTGAGGTAGAGGTTTGATTGCCATTCCATGCTTTGTTCGATGATGATGATGCGTAGAGTTGCAATTTGGTCAGAACATGATTCGCCTTTCCTGAATCCAGCTTGTTCTTGTCGGAGTTCTGTATCCAGCGCGTCCTTTATTCTCTCCAGGATGATGCGACTCAGGATTTCACTTGGCGTCGACAGTAGAATGATTCCTTACCAGTTCTTGCAGAGTCCCAGGTCGCCCTTCTTTGGTAGTTTCACCAGGTAACCTTTCCTCCAGTCAGTAGGCACCTTTCCCTCTTTTCAGACATTTTGCAATAATGGAGTCAGCATATCTGTTGTCGTCTCTGGGTTCGCTTTCAGTGCTTCAGGGGGTATTCCATCTGGTCCAGCTGCTTTTCCAGCTTTCAGAGGCTTGATTGCATTCAAGACTTCAGCTTTCATTGGAGGATTGGTGTCAACTTGCAGTTGTGTACGTGCTGTTGTTGGTATTTCTGGACGGGTTGCAGGTGGTGGTCGGTTCAAGAGTCCTTTGAAGTGGTCCGCCCATTGTTTAATCTGTCTTTCTTCTTTGGTAATTGGGTTCCCTTGGCTGTCTTTTATAGGTTTCACTTGTGTTGATCTCTTCCTGGATAAAGACTTGGTTATCTGATTTAATGTCCTCAGGTCCCTTTTGCGTGCTGCCTTTCAGCTTCAGTGGCCAGGTTGTCGTAGAATTGTCTTTTGTCCTTCCTGGCACTCTTCTTCACTTCTTTGTCCAGTGCTGTGTAAGTTGAGTTCAGCGTCTCTTTCTCTTGTCCGTCTTTGCATTGAATCATTTTCTCCCTCACCGTTCTCCTCTCCTCTATTAGCTTCCAAGTGTCCGTTGAGAGCCATTTCTTGTCTTGTCTGTTCTTTCTTCCTAAAACCGTTGAACACGTTTCGTTAAAAATCACCTTCAGAGAGTTCCAATGGTCTTCCACGGATGATTCCTCAGTGGTGCCACGTAGTGTTTCCTGCTTTGCTCTGACAGTTGCAGTGAAAATGTCCTTTGTGATTGTGTCCTTCAGTTTTTGCGTGTTGAACTTGCATTGTGCCCTATCACTAGCTATCCTTGAGGTTTTTAGCTTCACCTTGAAAGTCCCTTGTACTAGATAGTAGTCTGAAACCAAATCTGCTCCTCTCCTCGACCTTGTGTCCAGTAGACTCCGTCTTCACTTCCTTGAGATTGAAATGAAGTCTATCTGGTTTTTGGTGTGTCCATCAATGGAAACCATGTCGCCTTGTGTATATCCCTGTGTTTGAACACACTGCCAGGCACAGTGTAGCTGGTCAAATAAACACTGAAATGTATAATTGGCGTTCAGGAGTCCAAAAGGCGCTGAGCATAATTCACTTAGTGCGAAACGAATTTTGGTGGCTGTTTCCTGGATTTCATGTGGAGGAATACGGATATGATGGTAAGCAGTATAAAAGGAGAATTTCTGAGAAAACGGTGAAGATACGTGGACGTTGGGTGATGAATATTCTTCAGGAGCTCTCTACTATGTGTACGGTTCAATAATCTCCTCATGGTTCGGTCTATTTTAGCTCCTCTTTGTGATCAAGTGAAAAAAGGATATTATGGGCTGTTCCTGGAGTAGACTATACCAATGTTCAAAAGTCTGTTCATGTTGTCTTTGGCTATTTGCAGTTCGATGGGGTCTTATGGACATAGTTTGATAGCAAATGGTAGACTGTGTCAAAATGCGATGGACGAGACGACATTACTGTTCATTTTCAGAATATATGGTTTCTCCTGGATTTCAAAAAGAATTTCGGGATGTGACATATGGCGTAACACTGCAAAATATCAAAGATGATTCACAGATATGAGTTTCGAGAGAATATCTAGGACTTATGATTTTCTATCGATGAGAAGGAGTTCAAACTTCAACTTCAGTGGTTTGCAGGAATACGTTGTCAATCGGACATGTATATATGGTCACCGACAAAGTAATGTAATGTCTCCTTGCATCTGTTGTAAGTGGATTTACAATTATATCTGTTACTGTATCTATCTGGAATGGAGTTTTCAACTTTTATTTAGCAACTCGGGATACACAACTCCAAAACACGTTTCGATATCTATGTGTACAAAGTCGTGTTTCATTACCGTATCTCAGGCGGTAATGGCATATTTTCTCTTTTAATGTTCATCTATGCGCATCACGTTAGAGAATACTTGCAATCTTGTTAGCCGTTCGTCAGAAGTAAGAAACGCTGAGTGACCACTCAGTTTACAAAGTTTGCTTTCACGAGCTGCAGTCACTACAAAATACCAACAACTTATGAAACTATTATTAAGCGGGAATTTAACGATACCACTATGAAAAATAAGGATTATTACGATAAAAGCCTATGCACATGAACCACAGTGTTGAAAAAAATAATCATAAGCCTACCCGTAGGTGTTCAGCAGTTTATAGTCAATATCCAAATGTAATATAAGTAGTATAGATATTATGGAACGCAGAGTCCATTGTCTGACACGTAAATTCTACTAATTCTTCACATTTCTCAATGCAACCAAACCTTGAGGCTTGTCAATACTCTCAATGTAGAATCTTAAGCAAACTGTGAAGTTTAAGGGGAGTGGATTATCAGAAAAGTTTAATTAAAACACGCACCACATAAACGGACTATATACAACCAACCAATCCTTGTTACTACAAAACAAACATTCGAATTCATAGTGTGAGAACGAATTACAATAGAGAATATCAGATCAGGTTATTACAGCAAGTATTCTAGTATTTTCTCACTTCATTTTCTCAGTGTACTTTGATTCGAATAATTGTATACACCGAATTTATTCATTTGATGTGATGAGACGAGAACAAAGTCTTTCCTTATCATGATAAACATTTCAACTTAAACCTAATAGAAGTTTAATTTTATACGACGATGACTTTAATTTCAAGCGCTTTATTCAAAAATAAAACAATTTCATATTTTCGGAGTTATGAAAAGGTGTTCTCTTAAACACAAAGTGTTACAAAAGTAGTTCAAAGTTTCGAAGTTGTTGAAAACATCAGAATTCTTTGAAGGTTTAGAATGATTCCGACGTCAGAGTAAAAAAGTAATAATGTATTATGCTTAATTTTAATTAACAATATTAATTAGGTTCTAAACAGAATACGATTATGATATTCATATTATTATACAAGCTGTAATCAACTGAATCTTCAGTCCATTTTCAGCCGAGTATTTCTTGATGGTTGCAGAACTCTCCAAATGACATGTGTTGTTTGTATTGTTCCTTTGAGATCTGCCAATTTTATGATTAGAGATCCTGACTTATAAGCAGATTTACACTCCTCAGGCTATCCAACGTTACCACCATAGTGGGGAAGATACAGGGTCTCAATTCTGTGATGCTGTTCATCTGTCTAGAATCCACACGCGCTTCGTACTTCCTGTTGAGAATTTCTACTAGGAGCAATGAACAGCTCTTTGGGCTGTTATCTACTGCAATAATGTTGCCGTTCAACATCACCTGGAATTGTCACTCTCACCATCCAACGAAGTGTAACTCCATGTGCTGTGGGCATTTTCATCTTCCAACTCATCATTCAGAGTTTATGTCTTACTATATCAGAGTAACAACTGGCGTCTTCAACTCGTATTCTCTAACACGGTTATATTCGGTTTCTTTCAATACCCAGACCCCTGTTTTCTCAATATTCTCATTCATCTTGTTCAACGCTTCTCTTGTAATCATAGTTGATTTTCCCATATCTCGATCATCGAGTCTACCAATAGCTACAAAATGGACTCAAAACTGCCATCAGTGACAGAGAGGCATCCATAAACGAGGATAGCAGTTCTAGTGTGGTATCGATATAACTAATGACGGTATTGACGGTATTTGTAGTCTAAACGTCAGTGGCAATGCTATTAAGGCATTTCAGAATCCTAAGTGAATTCATTTACTGAGTTGATCGATATTTTTCAGTCATACTACCTCGTTCTATTTCAATTCATGAGAATGCATGTTTGTTGTGTCACAATAGACCTCCTATCGCAACAAAAAATCCATGCATTCTCATTCCCGTCTCATAATATTTGCAACAGAAACGTTTGTTGAGATGAGTAACACTGTAGCCTGTAAAAATAAAAAGATAAGCATCGGAATTATTCTCCTAATTTGAAATTTATATCCGCACTTCTCACACAGGTCACACGTTTTCTCTCAGAATCTTCCATATCCAGACCACAACAATAATAGTCGCTTTATTCTAAACAGTACGTGTGATGTAATGTGGAATTTGCAGCATGTTATACAAGACTGCATCTAACCTTCATTTCACATTTATATAAAACGGGGTAAATAATATTAGGGCATTTATATTGGTAATAATATGTATAAGAATATGAATGTAGAATTAAACCTACATGTTAATGGAGATATTGACAACATTCTATTAATATTAGGAAGAATAAAAAGGGACGTTCGATTACTGTCTAGCCATACCTAATGAAATACAAGGAGAGAGTTGAGTATTCACAGGATTCTCAGAATCCAAAAAGATATCCCCCGAGTTCTTGCATGAGTTCAAGTGTCTATCTGCTGCAGCATTAGCGAGTCCGTTGAGCGGCCCCCTACTTTGCCTAACATCAGGTTTCAATACCTATCACACTGTAACAAATTCTTTCCCAAACAAGTTAAAAATCCCTATTGGGAAGCATAAAATAAAACACGTTCAGCGAAGAGTCACTCTTTTCAGCTATCTCACTATGAAACCATTCAGTCCCACATATTTAGCGAATTTCCTTAGCAACAAAAGAAATATTTACAAAGATGTGTCACTAGAATTTTAAATGTTAGATTACAAATTATGTGATAAAGAAGGCATTAATCGAGAAGAAACTAAAAGAAAATTAGATAAGTAGGTTGAATGACGTGATATATTGGCTGTTTTAGTGATTTCGGCTTCATGGATTTTGTGATGAAACGTTTGAGGAAGCCATTTTCAAGAAGAATTTTTTTCAGTGTTCATCTTCTCTTATACAGTCTCAGGGCTGTGTATGCTGAGGATTCTGTGCTTCAACAAACGGACCAGGTTTAGTGGAATTCAGTGAGTTGCCCGTTCCCTGTCGGTTTTCTGTGGATGGATTATCTTAGTGTTCCATCTTGTTCATATCTTGTTAGTTGAACGTCCAGTAGAGTTATATTTGAATCAGACCTGTGTAATGTGAACTGCATTGTAGGGTGGCAGCAATTAGCAATATCCAGAAGATAATGAATGTATCATCCACGTATCCTTTTTAAAACACAAAGTTGTGTTTTCGACTTTTGCCATGAAGAAACCTGTATGCAACGGGCCTATTGGTGAAAAGAGAACTTGACAGTCATGGCTCGTCTCAAGAGGAGTTCCTTCGATCATTCAGCAGGCACTCCAATTGCTTTTCCTTTTGAATCAGTATGTTCGTACATGTAGCATGTCATTTCACTTAGTAGGACGTTTGCATACAGTGATACCACGTTTAGTAATAGTACGGTTTAATTAGAGACGTTGACATTCTCAGTAGGGTTGACAAAGTGAAAGGAATTTTCGAGTGAGTGGCAGGAAACTAGTCCTCTGA